>MU005579.1:571310-582419 GCA_010405425.1 Lentithecium fluviatile CBS 122367 | reverse complement strand
CGCCCACCTCACCTCAGCATCCTCATGTCGCCCTGACGCAAGAGCCGTACTCGCCGCCTACCATTGTTCGGCTATGCAAAAATATCAGACCTCCTGACGTGACGCCCGCCGAGTGGTTCAGCACGCTCCAGATCGCCCATGCACTGATGCGTTGTCAGTCCAAGACCGCGACTGCGCGTGCATTGCAGTTGCAGACTTTCTTGACCGCGTCTGCACGGGCGCGAAAATACCGCGCGCTTTGCTTCACTGGCAGGTGAACCGCTGTTTCCTTCTTCATCTAGGCCCGCAGACATAGTTTGGTTTGATGAGTGGTCACTGGCTGCCGGGTGGTGTCTCTGTATGTAGTGCGGAGCCCGCCAATGAGCCGCGCAGCTGTGCGTGCGAGCTTTCCCCTCTGCGTCGTGACGTGCTTAAGGCTAGATTGGCATGTTGCAGCGCTGCTGCAAACCTCAAAACGATTGCAGCGCCATGCAGACATGCCATACCTTTGACTGGCGAGCGACTGTCCGCACGCACACCGCATTACGAAACTACATGTATTCTCCATGTATCCGAGCAATGACTGCAACGGACCCCTGCACGATATCGACCGAGGCGTTCACTTGATTTACACGAGTATGTATTTGTTTGTTTGGATGCTGATGAGGCTGTTGAAGTGACCAGGATACCGTTGGACTAGGATGAGGACGTGGGATTTGTCCCTGACCCATCACCATGTGCCGACCTCGTGAGGCCCACCCCTCCACGAGTTCCGCTCCCAACTGAGAAGTCGATACCGCTCGCTTGGGCATCGATCGCAGGGCATGCCGACTTGGGCTGACGCTCACGTTGCCCAACCGCCGTTATGCGTGAAACAAGCAATGGCACATGTTGATCATGCCGAAGCCGGCCTACTACTGACCTGTGCCTACTACTAGAGTTCATACCACAGCTCGGCATAGCGCGCGCTCCGAAAACTCGTCTCAATTTTAGTCGACAACTCCGCATCCTAATTAAGTCATGGCTGCCCTGAGTAGAGGCGCGACACGTTTGCGGCTGTGTTGTACATGTCGCTGCCACCATGCCTTTCTCCACTGTCCGTTGCCATCGTGACCAAGAGCGTTTTCATGCCACTCCTCGAGACCCAGCTCGCTCTGCGCGTCAGCGGCGAATTTCTTCGCAGCTGAGATGGCCCCGTCGTTGAAGGCCCAAACAAAAAGTTCCCTCTGAAACTGGCCCTCCGAGGATGTAGACGTGGTCATCACGGAGTAGATGTCCAGCCCACGCTCTGTGGCGAAGCGCTGCAGCGCTGAAACGAAGGCGTCTTCCTCGGACTGCGAGGCTGCTTCATCGGCGGCTTTCTTCTCTAGGAACGAGATTGGCTTCACCACTGAGCTGATGCCGAGTTTCTGGCCTTTATCTTCCCACAGCTTGTAGTCTTTTCTTAGGATATCTTGCAGCTCCAACCCTCCAATATCCTTCTTCGCCGAATCAATCTCTGCGAAAAACTTGTTCCGATCAAAGCTGACGGAGTGACGCGGACAAATCATAATCTTTGCCTCCAGGTATTCGACCGCCTTTCTGTCGTGCTCGGTCGTCTTGTCCTTGGATTGGAGATTAGACGTGTCAATAAGAATGCTGGCCAATCCCAACTTGGCGGCTTCAGCGTCCCAAGACTTGACAACAGCGCCATCGTCCGACAAGCTGTCGCCCTGAGCATGGGCGGCGCCAGATGAAGCGGCAGAATCAGAGAGCAGGTCCCACGTTTGGCGGCAATAACTGGCAACTAGGCTGGTGCAGCTACCGGTTTTGTCGACTATACGAGGCTCCTCATACGTATCTGTTGGCACCTTGCCCTCATCGTCGTGATGGTCGATTACTCCGCCGACTCGATCCGAATAGATCTTGCCCAGCTGGCCCTGTAGGGCGTTGTGGTCCACTAAAATCCACCGCGTGTTCTCTGGACGAAGCTTCGACTGTATGACGGACAGGTCCGGGAGATCGTCCAGCGTTAATAGATGCCGCGCCTCTATGTTGGCATGCTTGAAGAGTGCCAAAAACTCGGGTCGCAGCTGGATGCCCGAGGACGGAATGTTCGTTATCGGAACATAGAGTGGGGTGAATGCATTGCGTGGTGGAGCCATAGAACGAATATACGAGTAGAGAATCGAACAAGTCATGGAATCCAGGTCCGTATCATCTGTCAGCACAGGCAGAGTAACTTCGCGATGCATACGCATACCTGCAGATTCATTGCCAATAACGAAAGTTATCTTTTGGTTAGATTCGATTGCAGCGCGCAGGGCGCCCCGCGCATAGGTGAGAAAGCCACGCAAGGAGTTCCTCGGTGCAGCCATTTCGGTTCTTGCGGTGAGCAGCTACAATGCTTGGCTACTGTAGAGGTGATTTCGCGACGGATGATTTGGAGTGGACACGGCAATGACGTAATCGGATAAAGCTCGGGTCCACGCACACGTCCGCTGCCCACATGCGCAAGCGAGATTCCATTCCGCGAGACATAAGATAGTTGAGGAAGTTGGGCTACGGGTGGCCAAAGATGGTTGACGAGAGTAGGGTCCGAAGAAGAGCGTATGGCAACGGTGGACGCCTTCGAGCCGAAAGGAGAGGGTTTCCCCGCTCAAGTCAGCTCAACACTGCCTGTTGGCACGCCTCGTGTGCTCCGCAATCGTCTGGCGAAGAATCGCATGATCGGCATCATCTCGTCCCTATTGCTAGGCATGCCGTCTCCATTCTTCCTCCACTCTTTGATCTCGAGAAACTCAAAGGCGTCTTTCAGCCGCGAGATAGCACCGTCTGTGAGAGCCGACCCTTTTGATGCCTTGCAAACCAGCACCGGCGTCCTGCTCTTTTTGCCCAAAGCCTTCAGCGGGACTGAAAGCGACAGTGGTCCGCCAATGCTTATCACACCTCCTAGCTCCTCGCCCTCATGCTCTGCCGCCGCTTGCAGTCCGACCATGCCTCCTTGTGCGTAACCGAAGATGATGATCTCGCGCGCCTTATATCCACATTTGCCGATGAGTCCTTCCTTGATAACGGCGCCGAGTATGAGCACCGTTGCAGCTTTGAAGCCGGTGTCCATGTCCATCTCGCCAGTTTTCTGATCGAATATCATGTCATCACCCCAGTGGAAGCCACCGAGATCGAAGGGTAGCGGGCTCGGCGCTTGCACCGCGATGCATGCTGTCTCGGGAAGATTCAGCTGCTGGCCGAGTTTCGTGAATGAGGCATTCGTGTCGCCGAGGCCGTGTAGAAGGACTACGACATTGGTGGGACTTTGGGAGGCGGGTGCTGGCAGTGTTAGTGGGGAAATCGACTTGAGACGCGAAGAAAGGCTTACGCGGAGTAATACTGATATTGAACGAAGATGGAAAGTCACTCTTAGTGGGCAATCGGCCCGGCATGGTGATTATGGGTGCGTTGTTCCTGCCATGTGGTTGAGGATCGACGTCTGGAGCTGGTCCGCAGATCGCTCTTGACCGCCAAGCTTTGTGCAAGGCTTGAAGGAAGGCGCATTCCCCTCCCGTCTTGCTTCGAATCGCTTTGGCAGTTCGCTGAATCAGAGACGCCCAAACAGAGACGCCCTCTGCACTGTCCTCGCTCCAAAATCCTGTTGCGTCATGCCTCACGCCACTATATGCCGGCTGAGCCGGCTTTGCTAAGCTTTTGCCAAGTGGTACTGTGAAGCTTGTCAGTCATCCCTGCCTCGGCGCCGATCCAAACTCCATCGCTCAGCCGATTACGCAGACGGCTCGACCGCTCCACCACATGTTTGTGCGGCATTTCCAAAGACTTCATGCGGAGGTACGTCGGCCTCAACCAATGACCAATGGCTACCTTCGAGGACTCCGCGCCTGCGTCACGATTGACCAACGCTGATGTGGCTCAATACACCACCGTCGGCCCTCCCCAGCTTATCACTCCGCTGAGCCACATCTGGACCCTGTGTAGCTGAGCGTGCTTGAGAATGAGGAAGAGGTGTAACGCCATTGGTTTAGGCGAGTAGTGCGGGGTCATGAATGACGAAGCATATCGGCTCAGGTGGGCTCCGGACATCGTTGGTACTGTTGTGGGAATGAGCGGATGAGGATGCGTTATTTAAACCCGCCAATTCTCACACTCCTCTATTTTCCGGTAGGCCATTCAAGAACCCAGCTCAACCATCTTCTCTCCGTTTTCAACTCCCACAACACAACCCAACACCATCACAATGCCTTTCGGATGGGGTGACTCGGAAGAATCCTATGACCGCGTCTACAACAACAACAACTTCGAGGAGAACAAGTCCTCGCTCGGGCATGAGGTCGTTGCTGGTGGAGCAGCCTTCGCCGGCTTCAAGGCTTTCGAAGACCATCAACGCAAGGAGGGTTCGTCTTTCCAATCGTCAGACGACCACCCGTCAAACAGTCTGTTAACATGTCATGTAGGCAAGCCAGTCTCTCATGCTTTCGCCAAAGAGCTTCTAGCCGGCTTTGCTGGTGCTGAAGTAGACAAGCTTGCCGAAACCAAGGGGGAGGACTGGTTCGATCGCGAGAAGGCGAAACGCGAGGCCAAGCGCAGTGCAGAGCGCATGTATGACGAGCATTATGTCGACAACCACGGAGCTGATCAGTACGATCCTAATCAGTACGACCGACCCGAGCGTTTCAATCGCCGGGGATGGTAAATAGTCAACCCATGGCGGAGTGCGAACACCTTGAGTCGTGGTACACCAACATATGTCAAATAACATCAATACACTTCATCATGCAACCATCTCTTGCAATCTAGCACTCGGGTGGTCGATGTTGCAACTTTCAGCGCGCTTGCGCAGAAGCCAAGAACCTAAGCCGGGTCTCCATGCCGTTAACGAAACTAGGAGCTTGGGAACTCTCCACAACTCGCGATGACATCATTTCGATCCGACCAAACAAAAGCGGACTGTATAAGTGTGTACTAAGCTGCCCTTTTGAAGCATTTCTCTTCGTGTGCTCATGGGCTGATTTGGTGAAAGCCATGCGTTTTAGAGAGAAAGATCAACCGTCAAGGGACGGTTACGACGAGGACAGTGGTCCTCCACGAGTCGTTGGGCTTAGGGACAGGATTGCGCATTTTACTTGGTGAGACAGTCAATCGCCTACATCATCTTAAGGCTAATGAAAACGCTTCAGGCCATGGTGAGCACTTCACTTGCATTTGATTTGGTAACGAGCGCCATATGAGTTCCAAGCTATCACGTGGCAAGTTGGCTGATGCTATACTTGCCAAACAGGTCCGCATGTACAATGTCCACCGGGGCCGTCGCCATTGTCCTAGCAAACGCACCCAACACCTTTACCGGCCTGCGTACCATCGGCAAGATATTCTACATCCTCAATGTGATCCTCTTCTGTCTCTTCAGCTGCCTAATAGCCATACGTTTCGTCCTCGTCCCCGCCAAACTCTCCGCGAGCATACACCACCCCGTTGAAGGCCTCTTCCATGGCGCTTACTGGGTGTCGGTGTCTCTCATACTGAATGGCGCACAAGCTTACGGCGTCCCTGACACTGGTCCTTGGCTTGTCAAAGCATTAGAGGTGTGCTTCTGGATTTACTGTGCGGTGGTGTTCATTGTGGGCGTCGCACAGTATTTTGTCTTCTTCCAGGGCGAGAGACTGAGTGTGCGGGATGCGGTGCCGGCCTGGATCTTTCCTATATATCCGCTGCTAGTGGTGGGATGTATGGCGGGGACAATGGTCCCAAGTCAAACGGGCCCGAGGGGTTGGTATATGTGTAAGTTGCAGTCCGCATGCTCAAAGTTGGCGCTGTGCGATGGATGCTGATCTTGTCGTAACAGTCGTTGGAGCCGTCACTCTGCAAGGTCTTGGATGGGTCGTCGCCCTGATGATGTACTCGCTTTATACACAACGTCTTATGACTAGCGCACTACCCTCGCCGTCATCTCGCCCAGGCATGTACGTTTCTGTTGGTCCGGCTGGTTAGTAACTTCCTTCCTGTCCATCTCTTTAGTTCCAAACTGATGTGCGCTCAGGCTACACAGCTGCTGGTCTTATCTCGCTCGCAAAGCAAGCCCCCAGCATCGTCCCGCCCGACCAGTTCACAAATCTCGAGATTGCTGATGGTGAAATTATAAAGATTGTTGGTATTCTCTCCGGTGCGTGCCATCATTGAGCCATAGGTAACCTTTTGCGGGACGTGAGCTAATCTTGTTTTCCCCGTTAGGCCTCTTTATCGTCCTCTTCGCATTTTGGTTCTTCTGCATCAGCACCATCGCCGTCATCGCAGGAGCGCGCCATATGACATTCACGCTGAACTGGTGGGCATTTATCTTTCCGAATGCAGGGCTGATACTAGCCACCATCCAAGTCGGGAGCGTACTCACTAGTGAAGCAATCAATGGGGTTTGCTCTGCGCTGACTATTCTCCTGGTCATAGCCTGGCTGGGGGTGGCCTTTTGCTGTGTCAGAGCGCTTTGGAGGGGCCAGGTGATGTGGCCGGGGAAGGATGAGGATAAGGACATGCACGAAGTTGGGTGGGGGAGATGTGGGGTTTTATGAGCCCCGTAATTTCGAAAAGAAAGTTATGGCATTTTGATCTCGGGACAAATTATACCAAAATGCGATGTTGCTGTGCAATTTAATCGTCAGTTGGTATGACGCAATTCGCCAACGATCAGGTAGCGGTGGCCCGTGCCCGAGATCTGAGTTGTGCAGATTCATCGGCGGTGACATGGTTCCGCACGCCAAAAAACGATTGTCGTCGCACGAGGAACACCCGTCGTCCTAAGCCAGTCGCTAGAAAGCCAGTACCACGTTCTGGTCTCCTAATGTCTCGGCTCTCCGGTGCGCGCGGTCACGTCTATTCCTACCCCCCTTTCGTTTGACGCCTTCTCCGACATAACGCAAGATGAAGTTTGCAAAGTAAACGCACCCATGGCCATTGGCCTGCCGGATGATTGTAGGCTGACCCCTACAGGGAGCTCGAACGGGATCTCGTCCCCGAGTGGCGGCTCAAATATCTGGACTACAAGCTCGGCAAGAAGAAGCTCAAGGCCATCAATCGCGCCCTCCGAACCGTGAACCAGACTCCGCGCCTTCGCCGACGCGGCACCACCTTTACGCCCTCGCCGTTCGATACTGCCCCGAAATACTCGTTTCTCAATCGCAACAACGGCCGAGACCTGGGTTCTTCGCGAGAGCCCGACGACCTGAGGGCGCTTGCGAGCCAAAGCAGCCTGAGGGCGAAGGCAAACGGGGGTCAAGCGCCGTTATCCATCAGGAAGTCGAGACCCGCCGAGGAAGAGCCGCTGAATGCAGACGAGGATCCGAGATATCGCGGCTTGACAAGATATGGCAGCATTCTCGGGACACCGCCGAAGGAGAGCGGTCTGTCGGAGAGGGGAAGGGCACCTCCTTCTCTGAAGCTTCCCACGGCTGCGTTGGACCCCGAAAACGTTTCGCCGAAAGTCGGGCCTTCCAATGGGACGAACAAGAAGGCCCCCTCGCCCCCGGGCGCCGAGCACGGAAACGAGACGGATAACGCGTTCGAGGTGGGGAAGACGAGATCGCCGGCGCAGTCAAAGTCGCTGCCCGCCCGGTACAAGAGCATCTTCAGCCCGAAGCGCATGAACTCGATGCCTGGCAGACAAGTTGCCCCACAGCCAAAGCCACTGCTCAAGCGCGTCTTCTCTATGAGCCATGGGGAGCCACCTGCGAGCCCAGGCGATGTCCCTATGGAGGCCTATCGTGAGCTTGACCTTCGCCAGGCGGAATTCTTCCAGTTCCTCGATCACGAGCTGGACAAAATCGAAGCCTTCTACAAGCAAAAGGAGGACGAGGCCACGGAGCGCTTGAACGTTCTGAGAGAGCAACTGCACGTTATGCGGGACCGGCGTCTAGACGAGCTCATCAACCGGCAGGCTACGAAGATCAAGGCCCGAGCCAAGAAGCACGGTGAGGCGGGAAAGCCCCTTATGAATGGCGAACATTCGGCGTCGGAGGATGAAGCGCCCAAAGACACCAAAGGCCATGCTGATGGAAAGACCCTCAACGCGTCTTGGCTGAATCCCGTTGACGCGGCGCTGCAAGCTGTGCAGGCTGGTAAGTATGGCAAGAGCACGAAAGCGATGCAAGACTTCGCCACCCCAGGCATGGGACCTCAGCGACCGGAAGATCGCCGCGACTACGTCCGCCGTCCGGAGCTACCCGAAGTACCCTACCAGACGGCCAAGCGGAAGCTCAAGGTGGCGATGCAGGAATACTATCGAGGCCTCGAGCTGCTCAAGTCGTACGCTCTCCTCAACCGGACTGGCTTTCGCAAGATCAACAAGAAGTACGACAAAGTTGTCAATGCGCGCCCCTCGCTCCGGTACATGACCGAAAAGGTCAACCAAGCTTGGTTTGTAAACAGCGACGTTATCGAAGGGCACATCCGAGCTACCGAAGATCTCTATGCTAGGTACTTTGAGAAGGGCAAGCACAAGGTTGCTGTCGGCAAGCTTCGTGTTAAGATCGCGCGAGCTGGCGACTATACCGAGAACTCGTTCAGAAACGGTCTTATGCTGGGCCTGGGAGCGGTGTTCGGCATCCAGGGCATTGTGAAAGGAGTCCAGTTACTAAACTCGGACGACATTGCACTGGCAACGAATTCCAGCTATCTTCTCCAGGTGTGTTATGTCCTCTATCGATCTAGCGTTTCTAACTTATTATAGATCTACGCTGGTTATTTTTTCATGAACTTTTTGTTCTTGCTGTTCTGCTTAGACTGCCGTGTGTGGCATGAAAACAAAATCAACTACGTTTTTGTCTTCGAATATGATACCCGCCACCACCTGGATTGGAGGCAACTTTCCGAAGTAAGTTCCTCGACAAGCTGGGGCCGTTGAACCGCTGCTAACTCCGAAAGCTTCCTTGTTTCTTTCTCTTCTTATTGGGCTTCTTCATCTGGCTCAACTTCAGCCAATACGGCGCCGAGTCGGTCTTTGTGTATTTTCCGGTCATACTTCTAAGCATTAGTACTATGATTATGCTCAACCCGCTCCCGGTTCTCTACTTCAGGAGTCGAATGTGGCTGAACTATTCTTTGGTTGGTCAACTATGCTTTCCTGGGGTTCTCGGCTAATCAGTCTGTAGTGGCGCTTGATTTGCGCTGGGTTGTATCCCGTCGAATGGCGTGACTTCTACATGGGAGATATGTTCTGCTCCTTGACGTACAGCATGGGCGTGAGCACACCCAGAGTCTTTCTATGCACCAATCGCTGACGCACCCAGAACATCGAACTCTTCTTCTGCCTTTACGCCAACGAATGGAGTGGCCACGCCCGGTGCAACTCCTCCAGTTCTCGCCTCTTAGGCTTCTTCACCACACTCCCCGGCATCTGGCGTGCGATACAATGTTTCCGCCGTTACCACGACACCGGAAACGCTTTCCCCCATCTCCTCAATCTGGGCAAGTACATGGCAACCATCATCTTCTACATGACGCTCAGCATCTACCGCATCGACAAGTCGACGACAAACCACGCCATATTCATCACCTTTGCTGTCATCAACTCCATCTATACCAGCTTCTGGGACGTCTACTATGACTGGAGCTTGGGCGATCCAAACGCGAAATACAAATTCCTGCGACAGACGCTGGGATACAAGAAGGTCTGGATGTACTATGTCGCCATCGTCATCGATCCCATCATCCGCTTCAACTGGGTCTGCTACGCCATCGCTCCCCTGCACATCCAGCACTCCGCCTTAACTTCCTTCTTCGTCTCCCTCAGCGAAATCTTCAGACGAGGCCTCTGGTCCCTCTTCCGCGTCGAAAATGAACACTGCTCAAATGTCGGCCACTTCCGCGCCTCCCGCGACGTGCCCTTGCCCTACACGCTTCCCCCTTCTCCAGAAGTCTCAGGCCGCCCATCCCAGGGCACCGCCAGGACAGACGAAGAAGCCGCACCCTCCTTCAGACGGACCTCCACAGCGCCAACGCTCGACTTGGGTCCCACCGTCACAGGAACAGAGGCCGCGCGGCACCCGTCGGCAGGTGGGCGTCGGCGCCGCGCGACCTCGCTTACCGCCGGCGACGCGGAGGCGGGCCGTCCAAGTCCGCTTACACGAGGTCTTACGCGGATGGGGACTATACTCCGCAACGCGCACGCGCAGGACTTTGAGAAGAAGAAGAAGCCGGAGCTTGGGGCTGGACCGACAAAGGACGATGATACGGATGATGAGGATGAGGAGGAGCAGGAGCATGCGGATAGTGCAAGTGGGAGCGCGAGTTTGAATGATGAAGGGGAGAGAGATGGGGAGGGGCAGGGGGATAGGCAGAGTCGGAGGGAGATTGCGCAGGTTAGGGAGGAGGTGGGGGTTGGACGGGGGGAGGGGAGTGGAGGTGGATCTGTGTAGATGAGGGGGAAATATATTATCGCATCACGGATGAGTCTAGTCAACAGGAATATAATGTGAATACTCTTCTTATTTTTCTCTCTTGCATATATGTACTCATGGCATCAACTGACCTATCTGACCACTTCCTCTTCTTTCTACATAACAATGTTTTGGGGTATGCAAACCCACACCGCCCGCCGTTATAGCCAAGCAGACCGGAAAAGAAAACAAAACTCAAAACGCCAGAACGAATGCAAATGCAACACCTTATTTTCCACCATAGCGCTACCGCCCAAGCATATATCTCAGATCCGGCAAACCCTCTACAATCCCCCTGATCAAATCATCCTCGTCCGCTTTGCGCCTTTGTGCGGAGTTGGTCGCGCTAGTGAGAGGTTGCTTAGGCGGTGGGATTTGCGGGCGGGGAGGGGTGCGGGTGTAGGTTGTTTGGGAGGACGGGGGCCGGGGTTGCGGGTAGGTGGAGGTGTTGGGGATGTGGGTTTCGAACATGGACCAGGAGTCGGAGGGTTGAGGTGGAGGGGTGGAAGATGTGGTCGGGAGAGAGGATTCGAAGATGGAGAAGTCGGCTGTGTCGGCCCAGGAGGATGTTTCGGGTTCGTGGGGTTGTTGGGCGGCGGGTGGAGGGGTAGAGGGCAGCGGTGATTGGTCTGCTTGTATTGGAGACTCGGGACGAGGGGACGGAAGATAAGTTTCAAAGGCGGAGAACTCGTCTTGCTCGTCGCCCTCAGCCGGT
>MU005579.1:537466-571210 GCA_010405425.1 Lentithecium fluviatile CBS 122367 | reverse complement strand
CCATTTGCGCGACCTGCCGCGGCGGCATTGGACTCTTCTCCGGCGTCGACTCGACCGATCTATTCCTCGCCTTGAGCAGTCCCGGTCCTATAGGCCCATCTTCGGCACTGGCCGGAACGAAAGCATTGACTTTGAAGAGGGCGGAGGTGGGCGACACGGTGCCTTTTAAGCGGACGATAGGGGAGGCGTGCTTGGATCCGGACGCTGGGGCCAAGGGTTGTAGCGGCGAGGATCTGATTGATTTCGGGGTTGTGGATGGTGTGGAAAGCGTAGTATTGCGCGTTGGTGGTTTAGAGAATGAGGTCATGTCGGCTATGGCTGTGGGGGTTTGCGCGCTGGAGACGGCGGGGGATTCGACCATTTCGCCCCATTCGTCGTCGTCTGGAACAGAGGCTTCCTGGCCGACGGGCGGCTTTGTGCTGGTATCTAAAGCACCGAGACCGGCCCATGGGTCCGCTGGAAGATTGGTAGGCGGTGGCTTGGGTGGCTCGAGGGGAGAGAATGATGGTCTGGGTGGTGTCTCAGCGAGGAGGTCGACATTCGTTGATGTTCTTTTGTGAGATGTTGGCTCATTTGTACGAGGAGTAAGATCAACAGACATCGGCCGGCCTTCTTGTCGTTGCAGCTTGGCTACCGCGCTATGTTTGGACGGCGCGACGGGTGAGGAAACCGCTCGTGTTTCGATAGACGTGTCCTTCCACGGATCATGTCCCGCTGCCGGGGAGCTCCAGTCGAACGCAGCTGGGACGTCAGTTGAAATGGGTTGTACCGTATGTCTGGCGGCCGGAGCCGGATTTGACACGGAAATGGACGTTTTCTTTCGCGAATGGGACGTATATTGCTGATGAGGCGGCGCCGGAGTGTCCCAATAAAAGGACGCCCTTGCACCTGGTCCCCGGCCCGCCATGCGATCCTCGTTGGCCCATCTCGACACCGTCTTGATCACTTCGGACCGGATATGCGATGTCTTCCAGGTGACACGGATGTAGTTGTCGTCGACGTTGCCGTTGTTGTATTCGCGCATGGTTTGCTTGCGGGAGAGGCGGTACCACGCCTTTCGAGTGGATGTGGAGTGTACCGGATCTTGTGGCGTGTCTTCCAACTTTTGCCTAGGCTTGGCTGGTGGGAACAGCTGCGACAGTAGGTCCTCGTCCAAGCCATCGGTGTGCACGCGGGATATAGGCGCATGCCTCGTTTCCTCATCTGCCGTCGAACTTATTGTGCGGTCGGCTTTCGAGGCTAACGTGTCCACAGGAAATTCGCTAGAGTATTCGTTGGGCCGGAACTCGGCCGTGTCTTGTGGGACATCCTCCTCAAAGTCTCCAAATTCGTCGTCCGCGTCTGCGCTGTCCGCTTGTCCCGGTGCTGAAGCCGGCTCTTCATTCGCCTTCACGATATCTGTCTCGTCTTGCACCACAGGTTCATCTTCCGCTATCGGCACCTTCCCAGCTGCTCGTTCCTCCTCGAAAGAGGTACGTGGCGATTCGGTCGCCGCTTCATTATGACTGGTATCGGAGGGTGACGTAGATGGTCGCGTCGAGGACTCCTCATCGGGGTGCAGAGACTCGGCAGAGTCTGTCGTGGGTCGCGTAGGCGCGTCGTCTGGCTGTATCGTGGTCCCCGAATCCGACGTCTCCGAGACCACGTTGTCGCCCTCTTTGACCTCCACATCCTCCTCGATCCGGCTCCACTCATTGCTCTCCAGTGGTCGCCCATCTTCCTGGCATATATCCAGGCTGCTCTTTCTGCCCTCATCGTGATCTTCCCAGCCTGTTCTCACGTCTGTCCCATTGACGCGCGCCTGCGTCGCTGTATCCGGCTTCCCCGGTGACGCCGCCCAAACCCCAAACCCCTCATCCTCATTACTCCCCCACTGCGCATCGTCCAAGAACCCATTCAGCAGCACGGGCGCAGGTGTGAATGTCGCGTGTTGGGGCGGCGGCGTGGCTACCTCCTGCTTCGTCGGAGAATCGCCATTGGCGGCGGCATCGGCCCAAGGGTCGCCCCAGTGATCCATGGTCGGAGCGCTGTGAGCGTCATAATGGACGGCGTCTGCTTACAGAAGCATCCTTGGGGTCGAGCGCGCTCTTTCAGTTGTGCAGTTCACTGGGCGCTGTGGTGAGGAGTGAGGTTGGGGACGGCGGCGGACCTCCGAGGGTTCCTGCCAAGTCGCGTGCCGCGGTCCGTCTTTGACTGGGTGCCAGGCTTTAGAACTCCAAGTGTTTTACATTGTGCGCTTCGGCATCCAACAGCCACGTCGCCAGCAGTCTGTGTGCCAATCCTGCATCATCTCATATTTACAAACGCACGTTGGTGACGTTCTCTACACGATGGCGACACCTATGGCGGGCAACCGCAAACGAGTCGGATCCTTTCCGGCCGCAAGAATATCAGCTGGGACGAGACTACTGTCGTCAGATCAAGTCTGCCATTTCGAAAACTATGTCCACTTGTTACAAATCGTTTTCACCTCTCATCCTGTATTTTCTTTGATCCTATCGTCACTCTCTTGCCCTCACACTTCTTCGCTTTGAGGCGCGTCTTCCACCAGGCTCGACTACGGGCCTTGTGCAGACCTCCATCATCACTCAGTTTCACGCGAATCATTAAGAACTCGTTGTTCAAACACATGCCGTGAGAATAAAAACTGGTCGCGATCCAGTGGGACGCAGAGAACCGACCCGGTTGGACTGCGTTGTGGAACCTAACACCGCGAGCACACTACCCCCTGTCTCCGACCCTACTCTGCTGCTCATATACAATGCCTCTGTACACTCACAATGTAGCATTATGTTACCGCAGTCCGACTACACATACCCACGGATCTTACACAACGTCTCCCACACCTTTACTACTTAAGTCCCTCCAACCTGCATTCCATCTCATCATCAACACATCATCAACACATCATCAACACACAACACTTCCAACAAACAGTCACACCGACAGTAGTTAGTCACCATGTCTATGTTCAGCGATCATGGGCGTACGCGCATCTCCGACACGCGAGGTGGCCACAATCAGGGGAAAGAGCGCAAGAAGAAGGCCTTACATTTCGACCCTTGGGCGTTTAATGCGGATACCGAGGGCGCCGTCGGTTCATCCCGCCGCCTCAAGGGCTCCGGCATGGAAAAAGGTAGCGCTCATCGTCGCGAGTCTAAGCACGAGTCGAAGCCTCCCAAGAATACCTGGTCCAAGTACAACTTCAAGGAGTGCACCACCGGCAACCCCTACGCTGACTTCGCCGCGCCGAACCCGCACCGCAAAACACCCTCTCATCTCGCTCCTCCATCCTTCTCCTCATCCCTCCCTCCCTCCCGTCCCAAGGATTCATTTCGTCCCTCTCGCCCGTCACGCCGCGAGGGAGACCCCATCTACGACGACTACAAGTCCGGCGATGCATACGGCGACTTCTCCATGCCCAAGGTAGAGTGTTGCAACATTGCCCCCAAGCCCCGCAGCTATCGGCCCTCCAACCTTAGCTACGAAACCCCCAGCTTCGGCGAAAAAATCGTCTTACGCGTCTTCCGTCACCGCATCACCCGCGCAATTCGCCATCCCAAATGCCCGCCCATCTTCAAGGACAAATGCGAGCTTGCCCTTTCAAAGGGTACTAAGGAGGCTTTCGAGGCACTTTACTACCATAGCACCACCCTAGACACCCTCAAGGACCTGGAGAATGGTGATTACGATGATGGCAATGGTCATCGCGGCGGGGGCGGTGGGGTCGCGCACTTTAACTATCATGAGGTGAGCTATAGCGGGTCGTTCCCTTGCTATTAAGAGGGTGAAGAGTCTCATGGAGGGGGTTTGGGGAGTGGAGGATAGCTTGCTGGTCGAGCGCGAGATTGAGATCTAGTGTTCTAGTGAAAGACCCATGAGTCTTCCATACGCTTCAGTGGTCGAATGTTACTAACTGTCCTGCAAACAATGTCGTCTTCGCTGTTCCCGGGCTAGATGTCCTACTAATTTTGTTCGTATTGATAAAAATAAAGGGTTCGGGCCACCAAGCTTACTTCTTCTCGCTAGTATTTGTGCTTGTAACCGCCGGGAATTCAGAACACTTGGCTGATTCATGAAATACAATTCTACGTTATGCGTTGTGATCACCTTTACTTGTGCTATTCTGGTAGCCTGTGAGCCAGACTGGCTATGCCTGGTAGCAAAAAAAGGTGCCTCAGGCGTCATCAGCCTTGCGTCCTTCTCGGTTGATTGGCTCATAAGGCAGACATTCAGAGACGTTGGAAGCGATGGCTTGCACGTGCATGCACTGCCTTCCAATGGCTTCTTTCTCGCACTCTTAGCTTCTTAGAGCACACAAGTCCTTCGAGCCTGCATCACCAACCACCGCAGAACTCCCAGAGGTTTCCCCAGCCGATCTCTGGTACACAAACTGGGGCCGCCATGGCTCCCGTCGACATTTCAGACGACTACTACGCCATTCTCAACGTTCCCCAAACCGCCTCAGCCAGTAACATAACAAGGAGCTACCGGCGTCTGGCCAAGGTCGAGCATCCAGATAAAAATTTCGGAACGCCCCAGGCAACGGCTGCCTTCCAACTTGTATGTTCTATCATGACTCCACACTCATAAACGTCGGAAAATTGAGAACTTGCCATGTAGATACAAAGTGCCTACGAGACGCTTGGCGATGCTGAGAAAAGGAGGGCATATGATGCCATCTGGCCTAACATACGAGCCTCATGTGGTGCACACGCGGCAGCCGCCGAGAGGCAGCGAGCGGCCGAGCAGCGAGAAAAAGAGAGGGAACGGCGCAAGGCTGAAGCTGAACGAGAGACGGAGAAGCGGCATGCCGAGGAACGAAGGCGGGCAGAGCACGAGGCTGGACAGAAGCGCAAGGCTGAAGAGTGGAAACAGGCCGATGAGCGGAAGCAGGCTGAAAAGGCTAGGACCGAGGAAACGCAACGCAAGGCTGAGGGGCGTCGTCAAGCCAATGCACGAAGACGGGCTCAAACAGCTTTTACGACACGTCCTATCCGCCAACTTATCGACGAGAAAGCGAAAATCGATCGTGATGTTTTCGAGTTGAGTCGGGCTGTGCGACGATTAGAAGGCGAAGTGAAGCGCCTCGAAGCGCAAGATGAACAAGATAAGAACAAAGCGAAGAGCGCTGGTGGTCAAACCTGGGGCGCGTACTTCGCTTCGTACTTGTATTCTCCGGCGCCGAGCGAAGAGGAGAAGCAGAAGGAGGAGGCAAAGGAGTTCGAGAGGCTAGAGCGGCGAAACGCTAAGAGGATCAAGGAAGAGCGGTTGCAGGCTCAGAGGAAGAGGCTCGAAGACCTACGACGTGAGATGGAGACTCTTGATGATATAATTACGGCTTCAAAGAGTCAAGGAAAGGATCCCTCCTCGAAGCAAAGAGAGGAGGAGAGAAGGCATGAGAGAGCCAAGAGGAAGGCTGAAGAGTTGCGGCAGCAGAATGAGGAGAAGAGGCGTGAAGAGCTGCGGAAGCAGGGCGAGGAGGAGAGGCGTCAGGAAGCCCGACGGCAGGCTGAGAAGCAGCGAAAGGAGGACGAAGAAATGAAACGTCAAGAAGCACAAAGGCAGGTTGAAGCGCTGCGGAAGCAGTTCGAAGAGCAAAGGCGTGAAGAAGCAAAACGGCAGGCCGAAAAGAACAGGGCTGCAAGAATCGCCTCCGAACAACGAAAGCACCGGGAAGAAGAGGCACAAAGACGCGAGGCATTACGCAGACAAGAGGAAGCCGACCGCGAACTCGCACGAAAACTACACCAGGAGGAAGCTGACCGCAAACTCGCACAAGAATTGCATCAGAAGGAAATGGAGGAACTG
This sequence comes from Lentithecium fluviatile CBS 122367, assembly GCA_010405425.1. NCBI lineage: Eukaryota > Fungi > Ascomycota > Dothideomycetes > Pleosporales > Lentitheciaceae > Lentithecium > Lentithecium fluviatile. The sequence goes on along the minus strand of MU005579.1, from coordinate 565,399 downwards.
CGCAAGCGGCAACCACAAGCGAGTATTTGCAGAGCCGCGACGGCCTGGAACACACGCTTGGTCAATGGCGTTTACAAATGTCCTGGTTGCAGCTTGGTTACAAAGTCACTGGCAGAGGTGTTTGTGCCGCATCTGGTGGTGCCTAGACACGACGGGTGTTGACCTACGAGAAGAATTGGCACAGATTTTCCCGGATGGCTGGCAAGGCTATCGTTATTGACCACGTTGTGGTGGCCACCAATGGCCGGCTGGCTGGGACACTGGCTGATGTTTCTCGTGTATACGCAGAGGCCTCGGGGGGGACTGACGGGCTAGAAAGCAAGAAGTTGATACTATAGTACGGGGCTCTTGCTTGTATTTTGTGGCGTTGATCTCATAACAATATGAAGCTGTGGTGAGAAGAATATTGAGTCAACATCGTGTAGCCTAGGCTTGTCAGTGGTGAAGGTGTTTCACACATTCTTTTCACAAGCACCATTCAAATGGATTATTTTGGGCAACCCATCTGGATAGATAGTACTGAGTCGTAATCTGACTTGAGCTCTTCGTTGCCGACTTTTGCTCTAGCCACCGATTTTAGAGCCAGGTCGGGGGATAGATTGTTTTATGCACGCACCTTGCTGGGAATAACTGTGTTGGTGAAATTGCTCATGCGGCGCGGTAAGTACCCCCGCAAGCACTGCTCGCTCAAACTGGAACTTATGGAAGAGGCAAACTGTTGGAAAGCATAAGAGGGGGTTTCAAGTGAGAAGAGCTGGCTTTCTTAATCTGGTATCCATACAAGAACTTATCGCATCGCAATGTACGAAACAATGGTGAACCGTGTGAGGTGCTTAAAGGGGGAAGCCGCAAATCGCATGCCGACTGCTACGATACGCAATGGAGGACGAGTGACTTCACGACATGAACAGACGTCATTCAAACTCTCACATACACATCCTTTCACACCGACGATTCGACTTCCAACATGTGGCCCATTATCGAGGGCCGCATGTGCATGACCAAAAATGATACCACTGGCCAGAAATGCACGATCGACGGTTCTCCAGAGTACGTTGTCAAGATTGCCGATGTGGCTCAGAATCAACTTTGCGCGGGCCGCAACTTTGAGACTGGCCATCAAATTACTGGCCACTGTTATTTGGGCGTCGCTGGGAGCTCGTGCCCTAAGCCCATGGACAAGCGATTTAAAGGACGTTGAACTTCTTGCCCGACTACGAGGGTCCTGAATATTCTGGGCGTGCTTAGATTAGGCGCTGGCGTCAGTGTGAGAGCGTGTTGTGAAGTTGCTGAGAAGAACGGAGTCACTGTTCTTGGTGCCGTTTCATGGGTGGGGACGATCTCCGAAACCACAATATACCACATATCCGGGCGTAGGTGGTGTCTTAAAAGTCCGGCTTACCCTATTGCTTAGCTGTTTCTTACTCATGGCCAAACTAGTGTCGCTCCTTCGTAATGTTCCCGCCCCGACAGTGACATCTTCATAACTCGCCGTCAGTGACACACCAATGCGAAATGAGCCATCGGAATCAAACGTTGTCATTGCGGGAACAATTTATCGACCAATGCTGACGATTATGATTAGAATTATGTATGTATTGGTTATGGGTAAAGTGTGCTCATGAGCGCGCTCCGTCGATATCAGAATTTTCAACAGCCAAGCCCGGCGATGCTACAGCCCAAAACCAATGCTAGTCCCCCAATTCAAGAAAGGAAATTCGTCATTGAGACCACCAAAAGCAGCGGTCCATCTAGTAATCGTAGCGGTAGCAAAGGGTGGTCGACTTGGTGTTGAGAATGTCCCTGACGGCGACGTCCGGTCGGATGCCCTCCATGTAGACCATCGTGTTCATGGTAATGGTGGCACCGAACCTATCCTGTCCGTTCACGCTGTTGATGCGGGCGGAGTCGGCGTTTTGCCATATGCGGAAGTTGTGGTCGATGAAGAGATGGTGGAGCCAGAAGACTGGGTCGGCGGGCGAGGCATACACGTCCCCCATGACACCTCCAATACCGTTGTGGCCGTAGGCGTGGGCACCTCCCTCGGAGCACGCAGCCATGTCCTTGTAGGTCGGGTAGACGGCGGTGTTGTGGCAGGCGTTGACCCAGTTCTTGTCCGTGTTCTTGGTCAGAGCTGCGTCGCCCTTGCGCTGCAGGCAATGAGGCGTGTTGGTGGAGGTACCAGGACCAATGTTGACGGGAACACTTGCGAATTGCTAGCGATTGTTAGCCACCTGGTCCAAGTTGTTTAAGACGAAAATAGCTTACCCCATTCGGCACACAGCCTCCATTGACGTTGGCAAGCGCGCCAAACCACTGGGATGAAAAGACCGAGGACTGAGAGAATCGGCCCGACCACTTGGTCTCGTCCCACCACGGCAGGTCGCGGTTGAAGCCGCACTCGGAGCGCAGAAGCTGCTCAAACGTCCACACGAAGTATCGGTGCCAGAGCAAGAATTTGGCGTTTCCGTGCACGTTGGGCGTGAGCTTCTGGTGCAGAGCTACGAGGTCGTCATACTTCGTTTTGGCTCCTGGGTATTTCCCTGAGGAACCGCGGTTCTGCAGACACCGGATGGCGCTGATGAAGGCCTGCTTGTCGTCGTTGGAGTACGAGTCCCATTCCCGGCGGATGCGCGGGTTAGCGCATTCGGCGGCAGCAGCGGCAGCGGCGAAGACCGCGAACTTGGGCTGCGCGTCGTCGCTCTTGGTGGTGTTCACGAGAGTAGCGCCTTCCTTTACCTCATCGAATGTGAGAGGTCGAACGAACGGGTTTCCCTTGAATTCGGTAATTGGCGCGGGAGGAAGTTGAGAAGGCGCCGGAATGGTAGCAGCAGACACAGTGCTACTGGCCACGGCCAGGGTTGAGAAGAGCGAAAGACGCATCGTTACAGATAATATCAACAAAAAAGTCGAATTCTGCAAACGATTGGGTAGTATTAATATTAAATAATTTTAAACGAAAGTGGGCAGAAGAGGGGGTCTTCTGGAAAACTCGATTCGGGAGGTCGTCAGTGTCCTACATATACACTGCTGCCAGCCGCCTCTTACTCGGAAATACGGTACATGGCATGATCCCCTATTACAGTTGGCGTCTGGTACGAGCGTCCAGCTCGTACCTGCTGCTCGGTGCCAAACCAAGACAGAATGGCTGGCTTCAGATCATCAGCAATCGATATTGAAGGCTGCATGACGGAGCCAATTAAACCCTGCATGGTGCGAGGCTAGTTCGCATTGGGGGCCGTGGCTCGGCAGGGGTACGATCAGCTCAGCAATTTAGCAGCCTGAAGTGGTTGGCGGTGGTCCAGTGGTGGCTAGGATGGACAGCAAAGGCGGCATCTCGGCCAATGCAATACGAGCACCCTGTGTCACCGGGTCATTCTGTGCAGACGTTTCTGTAGGCAATAGCCCGTGCCGACGCGCCGAGGACGAATAGCGTGTGCGCACGCCAGGAGCGCGGGTAAGGCACGTTTGTGCCTAAGAATAAAAAACTTTGCGGGGCGCATTACGGTATTGATCGATGATCAATTAGCGGTGGAGGGCTGAGCTGGGCAACGGGTACTTGAGATTAAAGTTGAAGCGAGTGTTCCCATCATGATGCCATTTACAGTGACATGTAACGGCGCTAGCGCCGAGTTGGGTTCCGATCATCTCTGATTGGTGCAGACGGCGATGCGCTGTTGACATCCTGGACGGTTCGGCCGGCTTTTCGGAATTTCGGTGCATGGCGTTCCTCGCCTCTAGAGGCTGCTAGCCGTCTGCGTCCGCCCTAACGGCCATCAGAACTCTTGGAGGTTGGAAAACGTCCCAAACAATCACTCGAGCCTCACTTGGCATCCCAAAGGACGTTGAGGATGAACTTCTAACATTGTTCCATCTTACGGGCCACCTGAGGTTGCCTTCTCGCAAATCGCGCAGTGTCAGGTCATGATACGAGGATTTAATTTCCTAGCCGACCGCCGTTGATCGCCAGCCCCATTACCCCTGGGCGTACATGGCATTTACCAGATAGGAAAGGATTGCAGGCAAAACGCCTGGACATGCCGTGCCTGACCTGAGCGTCAGTCACTCCGTCGGATTTCGATAGTTTATCGCACCCTTGGCCACGTTATCACCCCGTGCAACACTCGGCGTCCGGTTTTATCGAACTCCAGTTTGGTTGTTTGAAATGAGAAACATGGCGCCAGCTTGCATCACCGAGAGTGTGCAGCTGCACATCATAGCCCGCTGTACCTTTTACTTACTCGGCGGGTTTTCCTTAATAGCATGCGGACGACTCTCGCCGCTCCTCGAAGACTTTGAGAACCTGCTCCGATACCACTACACTGCGTAGTAGAAGGGTGCACGACAGGCGACCAAGCACAGAAGCGCCTTCGCCGTTGTTGATCAACAGCGGATGCTTTGGGGTAAAGCGCAACGCAGCGACTTTGACCGTGCGATTGACCGATGTAACATCGTCATCAGGTCTAATAATAGTGTAGTGGTCCGAACACGGCATAATCGCGGAAGAGGTATGCTTCCTGTGCTCAAAGCGGGTCTGCTAATCGCTACTGCCGTATGCCTATACCAAAGGCATGCTTGGATTGAATTGCTAACAAATGCACCATTCGGCACTGGAGTGGTCAAGGTATCGACTCTGCGTCCGCGCATTACTTTGCGTCTTTGGCCATCTTTCCAATTCGACTTACTGTACAGGTTAAGGAGTACACAGGTAGGTACTGCCCGTAGGTCACTGTTGTCGCTCCAACGAATTAGTTGTGATAATACTACGGCATGAGGTTGGCCGCAAGGACACCGACTGCTCGTTTGCTCCCAAAATTTGTGGTGACATGAGCGAGAGGAGTCTTCAATAAGACTAGGATTGAATGCCATATTTAGTTAGTTGTAGTGTTATAAATGACCTGCAATTGCAGTTGCAAGTTCTTCTTCTCTCAGAACATCTGCCCAAACCTCGCGAGTCCTGAGTCATCGACACCAAAGTGCCTCATCACTACCGAGCCGAGTCTAAACGCCCGGTAGACAGCACCAGAAATACCTCGTTTCAATACCAGCAATCAAAACCCATGCCTACTAAACGTAAATGGGAGTACGTTCGAACAATCAAATGGTGCGGCCATATAGAGCGCACCGCAAGCGGAAAGCTTATAGTCCCTATATGCTGTCAAATGGGGACTTGTCAACCGAAAGCAACAGGGGGCAATCAAGCCAACAGGGGGCTCAACCGGAGAACATGCGAGATTTACCAGATAGAACAAGAAAGATTCTGCGGATGACATCTCTAGGAAAGGAAGCAGAATCTGAGTCCGAAAGTGAGGATGAAGCGGCGGTTGAAGAAGATGAAGACGACGACGATCGAGAAGCTTCCGAAGATGAACAAACGAGGACGATTGCGACGGAGACTCCGCAGATGATCAAGAATCGGATGCAGGTAGCAACGATGATGCCGAAACCAGTGATGCTGAGGTAGACGAGCGGGTCGCGGGCGATTATAGAAATGACATTGGTGGAGTTAACGACCCAGTGAACGCCTCTGGAGATGATGAGGGGGAGGGATCTGAGGAGAAATCTGAGGGTGAGTCTGATGAGGAGGGGCCCGGAGATGATTTTTGGAGACAGTGATGTTGATGAAGAGGATGGCTACGCAAATGGCGGAGAGGATGGACTTGAAGGAGAATGTTCTGAAGAAGTATATCGTTCGGAAGATGAGGAGGATTATTGAGGCGTCATTGCAGTGCGCGGTGGTAGGATCACTGCGATCGGAGTTCCAAGCTCAGGGAGGAAATGTGTTACAATGGAGAGGACTTGTTTCTGTCTCGGGTTGATCTCGAAACCCTGTTTGCTTGGTATATCCAGTAATTTAGCTCTTTTGTGAAATGTGTCTAGTGTACTTGATTATTTATACGATTATATCTGTGAACATATTCGCGTACTGGTATTGCTGTGTGCGATCCTTCTCTTCTAGATGGAACCGGTGGCGGTTCAATCACGCTGCCGGTTCCATTTAAAGTGGTCCCATGTTATCCACGGTAGTTCTACGCAATAATGACTTACACCTTGATTGGAGGGCTTCCTAATTTTTAAGGTCTGCACACATTGAGTTGAAGGAAGTTTAGTGTTGTTGATTTACTTTATCCACGATGAAAACTCGTTGGAGTAGCAGAGCGCGTGACATGAGCTATTAACAGGCATGATCTGTGTTACTTAGGATAGTAACAGCTATCGACTTAGAGGAAAGACTGATCTCAGTAATGAAGAAATCTATGGATTACTAAATAAGTCGCATTGTGCCCGCGTCGAAACCATGCTACTACGACAACTATATATACACCACCAAGTAATAAATAGGTGTCGTAGGAGTAATGACTGTGCGCCATAATGCGCAAGGCATACGAAAAGTGACACCACACTATTTCACTGAGCAGCGTGAACTCGTCTGTTTCGAAGTCGAAAAATCCGTATACACCTCGTAGGCCATTGTAATTGTCGCCGCTTGAATAGGAACCTTCTCTCCGTTCCCGGTCTTCAGTTTGTTCATTGCCCCCATCACCATCGTCCTCATCCTGGTCCCCATTGTAGTCCTCATCATTGTCCTTACCATATTCCTTGTCACCATCACGGTCCTGGACTTCTTCGCCTTCATTAGCTCCAGCTTCAATCTCTTCACCCTCTTCACTTTCGCTACCTTGTGCGACTCCCTTGCTTGAGATCTGGGTTCCGGCGTAGGATCTTTATACAAATTCCCGTTATCTGACCGATAAGCTTTTGGCACTCCATGGGTCTCGTCCTTTCTATACTCATCCTCGCCTTCAAGACCGTCACCCTGATCTGCGAACGGGAAAACATTCTCTTCATCAGTTCCTTCGTAATAGTTGGGCGTTTGGTCATCTGTGAGGTCGCTGGCCAGTCTTAAGCCAAGTGAATTCATAGGACTGAGCCGGTCCGAAGCACGCTGGTCTTCGTCATCTGAAGGTTCAAGTCCAGATACCATCACTTCATCATCCGTATCGCCTTTTACATCTTCTTCCGAATCGTACTGTCGTAAGCCTGATGGTTCTTACTCTTCATTCTGCATGCGCTATAATTGTAGTCCCATCACTTCGTCGTCTGCCTCACCTTCTGCGGCTTCCCCCAAGTCGTACTGCCACCAGCCTGATGATTCTGGCTCTTCAGTACGCATGCGTTGAGCTTGCCTTGGTTGACTGGATTCGGCGTTGGTCTCGGGCGAGTCACGATTTCTTTTATTTTTCTCACTCTTCTTGTTGACGTCCATATTTTCCTGCGTGCCGTTATTTCCTGTCGAGTCTCTTTTTCTGTTCTTGGAGTATGCCTATAAATTTCCCGATTCCCTGTGCTACTTCGATAAAATCTGTCTGTGACATACAATTCCAGACCAACTGGTTTTTCGTACTTGCTGAAGAATCCCAAATGTGATTTCCGACTCTTTTCTGCCACGAGACGAAATAGTTGCGCTCTTTCTGTTGTGAAGTCTTGGGTGTGTTCGTTCGGTCGTTTCTATATAAAGAAAAAAACAGCTTGAGGCCTATCACACTCTCCCATAAATAGAGCTCACTTTATTTAATGTTGCAAGCATCATTTTAAGGGAGGGTTTGCCTCCAATTACGTATTCAAGGCCTGCAGGGCTAAAGTTTGATTATTCCTACGCCCAAGGAGAGCGCCTCTCTGCACTTTGAAAAACAAGTTTAACCAAGTTATTCACATAGTACTTCACCACCATAATATTGTAACTAGACATATAGCTTTTGGTGTGACAAGTGCTTCGCGTCTGGCGCCTCTCGAAGAATCCGACAAGCCCTTTATCAGTTCAAGCTCAGACACTTCACATTTTCGCCGAGAGGCACCTACTATCTGTGAACTACCGGTCTTCTCGAGCAAGATTGCGTGGCGATTTGTTGATCTTCACGCTACCCAAGATGCCGGCAGCTATGTCAAGGGCTGTATCAATACGTTTCCATCTCAAATATCTCGAGCCTCCCTGAGGTCTTCAGAAATCGTATCACGAAAACCCACCATGGTTCCTCTCGCTCCCGCCCAGGTAGCCGTCGGCGCAGTCGCAATCCCAGTAATACCTACGAGTAAACCCTCCGCAAGACATAGTGATTAAGAGTGCATCATGTCTACTAGCATGTCCCGTCGCTTCATATCTTCCCCATGCAGTCGGTGCTCTTAGTGTTATCAATCGATCGCGTGTTTCTAGGCAAGTCGACACTAGAACGAAAGAGGTCAAATATGCAAGCATTTTCGGATACTGTACACTACGCCGTTGACTGTATAAATAAATAGTGAGCAAAGCGCACACTCCAACAGCGCAATGTTTCATAATTAGAATCTCTAAAGGAAAAATAATGATTTTCGCAAAGGGTAAGAATGGCACCGCCACCAGGCCACCAACCTTTTCGCACTTGGAGCTGCAACATCCCTAGCGCGACGCTACGGAGATTGACAACACACTACCGTCGCATGACCCTCTTAAAGCCCGATCCTGAGGTCGGTACTCCCATATATATAATACGCTCTTCGGTACATATGCGCTGTTTCACTTTACCTCAGCTCTCTTTTCTCCTATTCTGCACATTCACACCTTTTTTCTAGTCCCCCGATAAACGTGCGCCATGAAAGCACTTATTCTCTTTTTCGGACCCCTGTTGGTATCGGCATCTCCTCTGATCTCACGTCAAGCTAGCGACAGCCTCGATACCCTCTACAAGGCCGTTGGAAAAATCTACTTCGGTAACATCGCGGAAGCATCCAAGCTCTCCGGCCAAAATGGAGCCATCCTCAAACGAAACTTCGGACAGGTGACACCCGAATGGTCCATGAAATGGGAAGCGACGGAGCCAAACCGTGATCAATTTACCTTCGATGCGTCTGATGCGGTTGTGGATTGGGCATCCTCCAATGGCAAGAGTATTAGGGGCCATGCGCTGCTGTGGCATATCGCATTGCCGCAATGGGTACAGTCAATCACGGACAAGGCAGAGTTGACGAGCGTGATTGAGAACCACATCGCCAACGTGGTGGGGCGATGGAAAGGCAAAATTCGGGCGTGGGACGTGGTCAACGAGATTTTCAACGATGATGGCTCGTTGCGGGCGAGCGTCTTCTCGTCAGTTCTTGGGGAAGATTTTGTGGGCATTGCTTTTAGGGCAGCCAGGAAGGCAGACCCCAAAGCGAAGCTCTATATCAATGACTACAGTCTGGATAATGTGGAATGGGCGAAGTTGCCGGCGCTCGTACGCAAAGTGAAAGAATGGAAGGCTCAGGGAATTCCAATTGACGGGATTGGTTCCCAGACGCATCTCCAACCTGGTAAGCCCAACTTTAGTTCACTGCGCATCAGTTATGCTAACATAACTCTTCGCAGGCATGGCCGGCGCCATCGAAAGCTCCCTCCGCGAACTCACCACTGCGGACGTCGAAGTCGCTGTCACCGAACTCGATATCGTAGGAGCCAACCCCGAAGAATACAAGACCGTCGTTCAGGCATGCTATCATGTGCCTAAATGTGTTGGTGTCACTATCTGGGGGGTGAGAGATCCAGATTCATGGCAAGCGGATACAAAACCGTTGTTGTTCGATGCGAACTTCGATGCAAAGCCGGCGTATGGTGCTATCGTGGACTATTTGAAGGGGTTAAAGAAGTGATTGTGGATTGGGGGGGAAGGCGTACGATATCTGTATTCATATTGAAGGGAAATCCGAAAACGAATAGTTAAACGTAGCATGACAAGATTCTCCCGGACGTTATGATCGAGACCCCTGTGTCAACTTCGACGAGCAGATGTAAATTAGTCTGCAATAGCATCCACATAGGAGTTAGAGGTCACTTTCATGAGCATCGGATAAAGCAGTGTATATTCTCGTCTTGACCTTGATTTTACTAGGAAATATGTAAGTTAGTGGTAGTAAAGCGCTTGATACACCGCGGCATCCGAGCCAAGGGCGATCATCCATCCGATTGCACGCTAGCTACGCCTCCCTAGTCGGAATCCTGTAAATAGTCACCGTTCTGTCTTGGGTACCTTTGGAGCAAGTAGAGGGGCAGTTTGGGTTATAGCTAGATTTGGAGATAGCTATGAAATGCTACAAACGAACGTCACAGAGGCCTTTCATCCAAGTCGGCAAGGATCGTGTTTGCTAGTGTATTCTTGTTCTTTCTACTGTTTCCTATCAAGCTGTTTGCTAGCTTTTTTTCTCTCACATAAACTTCGTTTCTTTGTCTTGCTAGCTTTTTTCTCTCACAAAAACCTCGTTTCTTTGTCATGCATGTCTCACCTTTTGAAATGGTCAAACACTTGTGGAGTATAAGAGCCATGACCCAGTTCAAGCTGCTCCGCCCCACCCAGTCCATACTTGCAGCTACCAATCCAAGATAGTCACACAACATGGTTGAGATGGACGAGCAATCGAGACAGCAATCCTACGATGAGGTTCGCCGGTGTACCGACATCATACAATACAAAATCGATGGAGTAGCCTACAAGGACAAACTGACTGCTCGTTCAAGGCCTAACCAACGGCTCACGGAAGTCTTTGGAATCGACAATATCTTCACCAGCAATGATCAAAAGAGAAACCGCGAATTTCTTAGAGACACGAAAAATAGGATGCAGGCAGCGACGAAGATGAACGGCGACTTTCCCGAAGGCAATTGGCAAGCAACGAAAGCGACCGCTATAGGCGCACGAAGCAAATACATGCAGCGATATAAAACTAGCTTTAATCTGTCAGGGCTTGTCCAGTTCGTGACATTGAGGGTCTCGCTCGGTTACCTCTTCGACGATGCGATGGGGCTCATGGATCAATATGACAGCTTCGAGAACATCGAATATATCGGTCGCCGAACAAATCAGCTTTGGATAGAATCTAAGGCAGACGAAGGTCAGAGACCCCAATGGAAGAACGAGAAAAGGCTCCATAAGGCGCTCAATGCAGTTACGACTCTGAGTTTACCTACGAAGAACATGCCAGGCGCTTTCCCAAGCACTTCGCAGGAACAAGACCCTGATCCACTAGAGCCGAGGCTCAATCCAATGAATCTTCTCTTACCGGCGTACGAAACCATGTGGCGCGTTGTATTACGCTGTCTACTCGAAGTGCGTTATCGCAACGAGACTACGTCCGGAGACTGGATCCAAGCGTTGAAGGCCTACCTGGAGAAACTTGATGATCGAAGTGAATCGCCGGGCGAAGCCTTTTGGAAGGCATCGGATAAGGGAGTCACCGTTATCGACATAGTGAAGGAAGCACTGCGACTTTATCCACCAAGCCGTCGGATTCATCGCGCTTTCGGCGATAGAATTGAGAAAGCGGATATCGAGAGATGCCAGCGGAGTCAACTCCTTGGCCAGAACGATCCGCTTGTTTTCCGACCGGCACGATGGCAGAGCATTTGTCCTGAAACGAGAGCGAACGTGTTCGCCGGCCAAGACGGCTCCAAGGGGAATCTGAAGAAAGAGGAGGAGAAGTTAGGGTTCATGCCGTTTGCCTTCACATGCACAGCTGATGTCAGGGACACTCGTGGCTTTGGGATGAAGATGATCGCGTTGCTAGTAGCCGTCTTGATTGATGGACTGGATGATTGGAGGTTGGAAGGCCAGGAAGCGGATGAGGTGATGGAAAACGCGTGCCCACTGGATACGAATCGGCATTCTTTGGCGAGTTTGCGATTGGATCACGACTGATTCTTGCTAAGATATGGTAGCATATTAATTGAGATTGAGCCTCGAAAAGGGGAATATACTGGTCGATTGATGTGACGGATCTTGCAAATGAAGAAGCGGCATGGAGAAGATTTGATTACAATGGGAGGTGCGGCTGTTTAGGCGACACGCGGTCGAGTAAGCTGGAACATGGCGAGCTGACCTTTAGCTTTCTTGAAAGTCGAATTCGTGATTGCGGAGGAAATTTTAGAGGAAGAGGGAAGGGAGCGGAGTAAGGCGATTCCTTCACCGAGCTATCGCCCAAACGAGAAAAGCGAGAGCCAAGGCCGACCGGGCGTAACCCCGCTTCCTACAAACCTCCTTCTCTCACCTAACCAAACCTTCAACCATACAACAAAAGCCTGGAAACTTGATGACTACGAACCAAAGCCTATTATGGGTTCCAAGACACCAAATGATCATCGTCAAGGACCGAACGGTACGAGAAATCAGACAGATGCTCTGTGCTATTCGCGAATGTGACATGTTGAACAGGGTCCCCTACGAAACCTGCAATTGCTGCCATCAACCCTCCCAAGTCAGACGCAGCAAGTGGACTCCTTGAGGGTATGCTCGAAGGGCAAGACGAAGATGGGGATGATGACGACGACGACAAGACTGGAGCTGGCCTGAAATCCGACGATCAACCGTCCAACACTGGTAAGTCAACTTCAAGTTCGGAGCACAATAGACACTAACTTTAAAAGACACCAAGAAAAAGAGGAAGAGGAACAAGTCAAAGAAAAAGAAGGGTACCGGGGCCCAGCAGACAATCCCTCCGAGGGTTGCGCTCGCCGACCTCTTCCACAATCAGCCATATCCAGAAGGCCAGATTGTCGAATATGCCGTCAAGGACGACAATCTTGAGCGCACCACGGCTGAAGAGCTTCGTCAAATATCTGTCATGAGCAACATGGATGACGACTTTTTAAACGATTATCGCAAAGCTGCCGAAGTCCATCGCCAAGTCCGCCAGCATGCGCAGACCCTCGCCAAGCCCGGCGTTTCCATGACCTTGCTTGCGCAGGAGATTGAAGATGGCGTTCGGGCACTCACTGGCCACCAAGGCATTGAGCCTGGAGACGCCCTTAAAGCTGGGATGGGATTTCCTACTGGGCTCTGCTTGAACAACGTAGGTGCTCACTGGACTCCCAACCCCGGTGGCAAGGATGTCATTCTCCAGTACGACGACGTTTTGAAAGTGGACTTTGGAGTTCATGTCAGCGGCAGGATTGTCGACAGCGCTTTTACCGTGGCTTTCAATCCGGTCTACGATAACCTGCTCGCGGCACCCAAGGCAGCGACCAATGCTGGGCTCAAGGTATGAAACTATTTAACGTGCAGTGGACAAGGCTAAACAGCCCCCAGGAAGCCGGCATTGACGCCCGGATTGATCACATCAGCGAGGTAATTCAAGAAGTGATGGAGAGCTACGAGGTCGAGCTCAACGGCAAGACCATCCCCGTCAAATCAGTCAAGAACATCACCGGTCACAATATCCTGCGCTACAAGATCCATGGCTCGAAGCAAGTCCCTTTTATCAAAACTCGAACCAATCACATCATGGAGGAAGGCGACGTGTTCGCGATCGAGACCTTTGGCACTACGGGCAAAGCCTACCTCCGAGATGATGTGGGTGTTTACGGCTACGGACGAAATGAGAACGCCCGCGCTACTGGCCTTCATCATGCATCCGCCAAGTCGCTGCTCAAGACGATCGATGAGAACTTCGGGACTCTGGTCTTCTCTCGCCGTTACCTTGAGCACCTGGGCGCGAAGAACTACCATCTTGGGATGAGATCACTGGTCCAGGCCGGCGTCGTTGATTGCTACGGGCCGCTGGTTGATGTTCCTGGCTCTTATGTCGCGCAGTTCGAGCATGTGAGTATGTCCCAGATTGTGGACCCCGAATCTTGCTAACCCGTGTCTTTTCAATAGACCATCCTGCTCCGTCCTAATTGCAAGGAAATAATCTCCCGAGGGGACGATTACTAAGGAAATGCAAGAAATTCGGGGTCAAATTGTTACCGGGGCTTTCGGATATGTTTGAATGCCCATGTTCCTGGCTCCAACAGCCACGGAAACACCTTAGTAGAGCATTCAACATGCTGTACTAGTAGTTGACCAACTCCATACCTTCTTTCATGAATCATATTCACATTGAGTAAAAACCTCCTCCAAATATAAACCAACCTCTGCTTGCGCACAACCCACGATGCAGCCCTTCTAAAATTCCCAACTTAGAAGTTCGCACCTGGGGATTTGATTACGTGATCATTCCCTTCACCTTCTAAATCTGCGGCGGTGCATGCAATTCTGTGTACACAGTGTGCATGCGTTCAGCTTAGGAACTCTGGCCTATCGTCCTAATATTCTGAACACCTAAGAGGGCCATTGCGTTCAAAAGAATTATCAAATTTGTGGCGAAGCTATCTCACAGGCTTCCCGGCGCGCGATAACAAATTCCGTCGGACACGTATGAGCGTAAAAAAGCAAGGGTGTGACGGTTGTAGCCTTATATGTAGGACGCCGGTCGTTTCAAGAAGAGTTCGGTATCCGGAGGTTCCGGAGGAGAGAGGGGTACAAAAGCCGCCCCCTCTATCAACTCTCAAGAATCAATGCAGTTCCTCAAGCTTCCACTATACGTGACAAAGGGCCATATCATACCATCAGTGCTTCAAATGGCCATATCAATTTTCTTGCGTGGCCAGCCGAGTGGTGCACGATATATCTGGCCGGGATTGTGGGTGGTTGGCGGGCGCAACCTCAAGACTCCGACAAAAGATAGAATTCTCCAACGAACGCTAGATCGTGTAATAGAGGATTTATAATAAGCTCTAAGCGATTCTGTTAATGGTGATCTCGAAAGGGATTGATTTGCGATGCGACGGGGCGAAAATTACAGGTCGGAATGGTATGCGTTCAGGCGGGCACAACCTCGACTCCGGCGCAAAATAAAAATTTCTGACGACTGCAGAACGGCAAGATTAGAAGCGGTCCATGATTAGAAAGCTTCCTTACCGATGGCCGCATTGAATAATCGTGATTTGGAGTATGGCGGAACCAAAAAATAGAGGTCGGGATGTGGTGGGTTGATGTGCCTCCTGTACTGACTCCGATCCAAAAAAAAAAAAAGGATTCCGCAAAGCACTAGGATATGTGATTTTTGTCCTCCCATTTACTTCAGTCATGGCTTTTCACGGTCGACCCAGAATCCCCCCCGGTCATAGCGCGGCGGAATGCGGATTCGCACGTCGGGGTGGTTGAAATGGGCAGTTCACCATCCAGGGCCGACTAAAAATATATAACACTCAAGGGACAGCTCAACGACAGCCTCAGCGACCCCGTAAGTATGCGATTTTAATATACGCGAGTCATATTGACTCCAGCGCGCGACGTATTTGCTAACCCGGAGCCGCATGACCCTCCTAGCGACAAAATCGCCCTCAACCACGTGTTGATACTCCTCCTTTCACCCACCCGCAGTGGTCTCGCCATTATTCGTGAGCGACAGCCCATATTCGGCGCGTGCAGTCAGTGAGACGCCTTAGCTTGTACAAACGCCCTCTTTCGAAGCACTCAGAATCGTGGAAATCGTGGGTCGCGACTATCAGGATCAGATGGGCGATCAACTCGGCAACATCTAGGGCGATAAGAACTCACAAACACCCTTCAGACAACGACTAGGACGAAAAGAGCGAGAATGGAGAGGAAGGCACAGAAAAATACGGCCTAATGACGGGGCCGCGATGGGCAACTGGATCAACCAGCAGACGGTAATTAGTCATCAGTGCTAGGGACGCCTTCACGAGGCCCTCGTCCACAGCGTCACGCCAGGATGGAATACCAAGTCTGCCGACCAGCGCGATGCGGAGCTGGTCCAAGGTCTCCAAGCCATCGCCACGCAGCGCATCGCATTCATAGACGAGCAACGCGCCCAGACCCTGGCCCAGTCACCCCCGGTCAATAGCCTAAACGTGGCAGGGCATCAGCAAGTTGGCGTTCTCGTGGAGCTACGTGTGTAAGGGGAGGTAGGAAAGGCCAACTGCAGCCGCGTCACCCAGGTTCGGCGATGAAGGCTGTTGGGGAGAGATGGGGAAGGCGGATGGTGGAGGGGACGGCATTATCATTGCCGTTGTAGAGACAGGGCGCTAGCGGGAGTAGTGGGCGTCGACGCCTTCACTTTGGACTTTGGGGATCGCGAGCTCACTATTGTAATTACTCGTAGCGCTAAGCCTAGACAGGGCGTTAGCCAATCAGCGTCCGTTCGCTGATTGGCTGGCTGCTCCGCTACCAACATGCGAGCGCTTGAAGCATCAAATCGACCTATGTCTCTCAGCTAGCACGGCATGAAGTAACAGTACGATTAGATGTTGTATCTCATAAAGGCATTGTGTGCCACTTGACGATTCGCTAGCTACCAGTATCCCCTAAACAGGCCTATAATGTACTTTGCACTGTGCATAACAGTATGTCATGCTAGATCCAGCTTTTCACCATTGACGGAATCCATGGTAGCGAGGTGGAGTGGAGTTACCATCGCCGGCAGCCTGAAGTTTGTGGCCCCAGTATCTAACAATAGAACATTCAAATGTGACCGGTGTGTGCACTAGCGCCGAAGCAGACAGATGTGGGATGATCCATAGGCTCGTGTAAATAGGTGATGGCGATGGCTAGTTAACCGCCAAGTCCTCGCGTTCTTAGTAAAGCGGGCAGTCCGCGGCTGGTCGCGCAACAATATCGCTGCTTCACATCTTCTGACCATAACAAGCTCCGTCCTTATGCCCTTCCACGCCCTTCCTGCTACGCCCACCCACCGCTCCATTCTCCCACCAACGCGCCCTGAGCTTCCAGCGCAGCCCAATGACGCGCTCCCGCCCGCCGGCGAGACGCAACCCCCGCACATACCTGAATGCAATACGGAGAAGGCGTTGGCGCACGGCTTCGAGAGTCCAGGGGAAGCAGGACGAGCTGGTGCCTTGCCGCAAGGTGCTGTACGCTGTAAGTATGCCTCGACAATGCAAGATGTGTCTGACAAAGTCACACAGCTCAGACCAGCCCTTCATGGCCGCTTCTCTGCCACCTGGCATCAATTCAACCAATATTGTAGGCTTCGGAACAGCCGGTGTTGTCGCAGTTATTCCTTGTAATCGAAGAGTGATCAAGTTCCCACATTGCGAGCCCGATGCTCGCGCCCGACATTGAAGCGCTCCCGCAGTCTAATTTACTCAGCATTCTCGCTCCTTTCGTGGTATTCTCGGCGCTGACGTGTATGGGTGCTAGGCACGGTGGGGTGCAGGGGTCGAACCGTGAACGCAATCGTTCTACGTCGCCTTGGAGCGGGACGTGTATAAATCGTATGGTGGTGGCGACGGTGTTGCAGATGGTGTTCGGCTTGCTATGGACTGCGATTGACTGGACGAAGATGGGTTAGCTATGTCTTAAAGGGACTCGGGGAAAGTACACGTACACGCTCTGGAACCACCTTTTGTCCGCCATGGGGCAGTCTTCGCCACGGGGGCCCTTCCGCCAGGGACTCTTCCGCCAAGGAGCGTCTCCCACTACAGGGTTGTCTACGCCTAGGGCTGTTTCCCATCACCTCAGCCGCATGCGTGCGTGTGAGCGTGGGTGAACGACCACCAGGGCTTCGAATGTGGGGGAGGCGTGTTAAACATCAGGGTGGCTGAAACAGTAACGTGTAATAGGGCTCGGAGTCGCGTGTATATATGCGTGGTATCCTACCTATCTACGCAATCAATCAATAAACAAATACAATCACTTACTTCAACAGTCCTATTGCGCTTTCCGGTTGCCGTTTTAGAGCTCGTCGGTTTTGGGGCCTCAAGTTACGGCCTTAAAGCACTCATAAATCCATTTGAACCAGCCTCCGTTACGGCGTCTTCCACCCGTCTTTTACTACAACGGGGCCTCTCGCCACGGAGCCACAGATTTCTTCCGCCGCATGTATGCGTCCGTATGTAAGGAACAAGAATTTTCTCTTCATTGCGCAGTATCGATCGTAACAGGCCGGCTATTTGGTATTCGGTTGGCGTGGGCGATGACACCCTTCTCGGACGGGATAAACGAGCAGGAAGCCCTTCGGTGACGATAAGGCGTTTGAGCTCGGTCGTCGCCCGTGTTGCAATGTCATGACTAGGTGGCTGCCGCTGCCTTTGATGGACGGGTCGGATTCGTCGCTTGCTCATGTGATTTCACGCTCTCCATGCTGTGGCCGCGATAGTGACTCGGTAGGTGTCAGATCAGTGCGAAGGGATCGTAATAGCCCACGGATGCAGTTGTGGCCACTATAATGCTGTTGTTTGTCAGTTGTCTTATGGTTTCATGACGTTGAATTCTCGCTGCCGCTTTCCTCATGCACCGGCGTTCGGCAGATCTAACGTGATTAATCAGCCGACGCACGGTCTCACCCCCATGTCAGAAAAAATCGGATACTATTTTGATTTGTCAGCACCCCGCTAGAATGCGATTTTATGAGGGTGTCTACTACTTTTAACATCCACTATTTAATGTACAAGCATTTTAGGTGTGAGGGCACTGGCAGCAGGAAGAGGACCAGATGGAAAGTACATGGTATATTGAGAGATCAGACGAATCCTTACAGAGTAAGGGGGTTCGAGGCTAAGACTATATAGGGCCGGTCACGTGCTAGGGCCGGGCTAACGGATACCTAGTAGTTCTAGCTAAAGAGGCATTACAATAGCCCCCCCCTTTTTGCGACGTCGTCCTAACGTTGCGAAGTAGAGAAATATAATGTTCTTTAAGTAAAGTTCCTAGGTACTGCTAGATAAGTTCTAGAATTCTGTTAGGTTACCTATAGAATACTACTAGGGATTCCTTAGAATTATAGTAAATAGTCTATCTAGTTACCTTACTAATTACTTAGCTTACTTATTACTAACATTAATTCTATAAAGGGGTAATAGGGCTATTAAGCAGGTGTTTATTACGTTTATCTAGGGTAGCGCGTTTACGCGTGCTTTCTAACGTAGTTTTAGTTAGGTCCTATAGGACTTATAGCTAGGTACTACTTTATTAAACTCCTAAAAAACCTTCTATAGAGGAAAATAGTATTATAGAGAAACTTTAGTAGACCTATTACCTATAAGTAATATACTAAGGTTTTAGTGCGTATCTAGATACTATTTATACTAGGTGTTAGTTAGAGTATTTACGCGTACTATAAGTAAATATTTTCTAACGCCCCTTTTATACGTAGTCTACTATTAGAGGCTCTTATAATTTCTTTTCTATTCTTAGTAGTCTTATAATTAGTTATCTATAGACTTATAATTAAGTATTTATAAATACTTTAGTGCGTAGAGTTTACTGCTATAGCATATTACCTACGTTATAGTAAGGTTCTATTTATATACTAACTTAACTTAACTATACTTACCCCTTATAAGGTTAAGCGCTAATTATATTAGTAATTTAGCGTAAGAATTAAATTCTCTAATTACCTTCTATAATAAGTAGGCTAAGGTAGTAGCGTATAGGCTCTAGTACTTACTCTTAACGTTATTAGTAAGAGGCTAAGAGGGTAAACGCGCTAGCGGTGTTATATATATAAAGGTAGGTAATAGAAGTTCTATTTCTTTAATTATACTATAATATCTACTATACTTATTATGCCTCTTCTATCTCTTACTACTACCTCTAATAAGCTAATTCTAGCTTATATCTATAAGCTTCTTACTTATCTAGAGCCCTAGCCGCCTCTTATATAGACGTAGTGCCTAGGCTATCTTCTGTAGTTTACTAATAAGGCTTACTACTAGACTAGTAGAGCTAAGTACCTTACGTAGTACTACGCTAATAGAAGCTTTTATAGCTACTTTAACGTATATTCTAAGTATTTAGGCTATATTAAGCGTAAGAAGACTTATAAACCTATAAGTAATACTAGAGCTAGAGACGTGCTACTAACTTTCTATATAGGTCCTGCTATAGTTCTGCTGCGCTTTTAACGTTCTTACCTAGCTACTTAAGTATATAGTTAAGAAGAGTACTTAGGCTAGAGAGGCTATATCTAGTTCTTAGGAGCGCGTTTATTAGTACGCTATAGCGCTAAACGTAGGTATTATTAATAAGCGCGTAGCTTATAAGTATAAGGTTACCTATATTAGTAGTAAGATAATAGTACGTTAGCAGCAGGCTGCTAAGTATACGCATAACTTTAAGAGATATAAGGTGTACTTATTATCTCTCTTAAGAGCCCTTACTAATTATTATAGTATAGTTTAGGTAGTATTAAAGCTCTTAAGCTTTCTAACTTTATAACTAACGCTATACTAGAGTTATAGTTTACTACGCTCTATAATAATAACGTATAGTAACTTAAGAGCTTATAGAACTATAAGAGGCGCTAGTTCTACTTTAGAAGTAAGATTCTAACAGCTCCTCTTAGAAGTAATAGTACTATACTAGTTACCTCTAATAAAAGAGGGAATTTACTATAGTCCTTAGGTACTAGGTTTATACTAGGCAGCTAAGCTGCTATAGGCTTCCCTCTTCTACAGCAGTATGCTACTAAAATAATATATATATTTATAAATTATAGCTTATCTAGTTCTCTATAACTTCTTACCTGCTTATAATAAGCTTTTAGCGCTTTACTTTAAGAAGTAATAAATGCTAAACTAAAGCTTCTTATATATATTAAGGGGTATACTAGTTTTTACCTAGGGCTATTATCTCTATATAGATATAGAAGTGTTATTATGTATAACTTCTACTTAAAACTATAGTTCTATATTAGCTAAAGGCGCTACGTATAGTATTACTATAGCCTTACTTAGAGTAGCTATAGCCTACTTCTTTATAGGTCTTCTCTATTATATCCCTAAGCGCTTTCTATAGAAGTTGCGCTCGCTTAGGCAAGGTAACTAGTTATCTAGGTATTCCTAGTATTTCTAGAGGACCTTATTATAATAATTAAGATTCTTCTTAACCTTTTAGGTAGCGTCTTCTAATAGCTACCCTAGCTATTTAATAAGGAATTTTTACTAACTATAGGTAACCTTATAGGTAAGGATTACCTCTACCTTATATTAGTTATTATTAGCAAGTTTAATATCCTAGACTAGGCCTAGTTTAAAGCTACTACCTTTATAGGGTTTAATCTATTTTTTAAGTAGAGAAATATAGAAGATAAGATGTAGCTAGGCTATAAATAGGGGTAGGTTAAGCCTATACGCTAGCCGTCTATACTATTCCTTAATAGTAAATAGGCCTAGATACTTTACGTCTAGCTTTTTACTTAGCTGCTTAGTTTTAATATTAGTAGCTTTTAATAAAACCTATTTACTAATAGTAAAGTGTTTATTAGTTTACTTAGAATTATACTAGGCTTACTAGTATTATTAGGCTTATTCTAATACCTTATAGGTGTCTAACTAATTCTCTGCTCGCCCCTTTAGATATACGTCTACGCGCTAGCGTATTACTAGAGTTATTATAGGTGTTTCCTAGAAGTCTAGTAGAGGCTATAGCTAGTAATTATCTAGTATACTATTAAAGCCTTATAACTTAATACTAAACGTAACCTTAATTAGACTCTACCTATAAGTAGAGTAAGCTTTAGAGTTATATACGTATTCTGCTATAAGTAGTAAGCTATACTAGTTATCCTATTAATAGTTATAGTATATATAGAAGTACGTCTTTAGCTCCTAATTTTAGCGCTCTATTTAGCTATCTGTTTATAGATAGAACGCTATACTTAGTCTACGCCTTACCTATAAGTAAAAGTATATATTACTCTAAAACTTACTTATAAAGACTATCTTATAGTCTGTTAGTAAGCTGTTTAGAGGTCCTGCCTTAAGAAACGCTTTTCTGTAGAGAAGGTTTATAAGAGCCTGCGTAGTAATTATCTTAGTAATAAAAAGGTACTAGATATACTTTAAAAAGTAGTTAATAAGTATAAGTACTAAATTATACTAGTTGCCTGCGTAGTCTATAGACTCTAGTAGGTTAGTAATAAAGTCTAAGAAGAAATCTCTCTATAGCTCTATTAGCAGGGGTATAGACTTTAGCGTCCCCTATAGCTTTATTACGTTCCTACGAGGTAGCTAGTCCTATAAGAGTAAGTTAGTTCTTAATTAGAAGCGATAATAGGGAGGAGGCTGTTAGTTACGTAAGTAAGTAACGGGTAGTTAGTATTAAAGTTATAAAACTATTAAATTAATAATACTTAATAGAATCTAAATAATAGATTATTAACTAAGTTAAACACTAGGAACTATAAGGGTTCCTATTATTCCTATATATAGCAATGCTATCCCTTTAGAGTACCGCTATCCTAAAAGCATAAGATAGTTTAGCTATCTAGGAATAGTTAACTATTCCTTACTTAGTAGGATGTTATAGCTTAGTAGGATGTTATAGCTTAGTAGGATAGTATTATTACCTAATCTTAGTTATAGTATTATAGCGTTGCCCTATATTATTACTATTATCCTATTCTTTCTGCTCTTTATTCTATATTCTTAGATCTTAATATTACCTTCTCTCTTCCTAGGTAATTATCTTAATACCCCTACTTACCTTCCCGTGCTGTATTAACTATTAGTATAAAGTCTATAATGCCCTACACTTTGTTTGTGTTCTATAGACCTTACTAACTATATCTAAGAAATAATAAACTAATAGAGCGCGTGCGCCTTATAGAGAAACTTCTACCCTAGAGCGTTAATTCTAGGCAGCGCGTATACGCGCAGCTGCGTAAGAGATATTATTTTAGTATAGTTATTATAAAAAGAAGGGTCTATAATATTTTATAGATATAGCGTCTAGTTATTACGCTAGGTATATTATAGTAAAGGCTAAGTATAGTCTATTTATTTCTAAGAAGGAGTAGGAGAAGGTAGAGCAGAAGAAGCGTAAGAAGGAGTTAGCGCTTCTATATATAGAGAAGTCTACTACGTAGATTACTTAAGTAGTTACTTACGCGTAGCGCAAATTAGCAAAGCTAAAGAGTTATAAGTAAGATATAGCGCGTTATAACCTTACCTTACTATAGGTTTAGAACTAATTAAATAAGTTAAGTACGCTATTCTTATTTCCTATAGGTATAGTTTTTACTAACTTAGGCTAGTTATAAGTTAATAGTCTTTCTTCTAATCCTTTATTAGATTAGCTTCTTAATAATTTCTTATCTTTAGTTTCTTTAGAGTCTATTCTTAGTAGTTTAGGTTTTTTTACTATTATAGAGGAGGGTGTTACTCTCTAGCTAAAAGTAGTTTTCTTAGTTGCGTCTGTACTATATAATAATAAGTATTAAACCTTAGTCTTGCTTCTTTAAGCAGTTGCTAATAGTTTTATAGGTTAGCTTTAGGTTCCTATATATTTTCTAACTTAAGATAACCTTTCTATTTTACTAGCTATTTCTAGTAGAAATTACTATTCTAAAAGTCTTATTAGTCTACCTTATAGTACCCGCGTAGTGCCTTAACTTTATATTTATTATCTTTATTCTTTTAGTAGTAGAATGTTATTTATAGCAGCGTCTTATAGTTAGCTAGTTCTAGTATAGACACGTAGAATACTAGGTAGACCTTTATATTACTTAGGAGTTAGAGTTTATAGTTTACTAGACTAATTTATTTAAGAACTAAAAACAGTCTAACTTTTACGTAATCTAATCCTTTACTTAGTTATATTATACGAAGATTTTTTATAAGTAGATATACTCTATCCCTCTTCTTTAGCTAAGGTGCTATTTTTCGTTTTTAGTTATTATATTTAATACTTTTTTATTATGCTTTTTATATATTTTCTCTTATTTCTTCGTATGCTTTATGTATGTCTTTAGTGTCTTTAACTACTATTTCCGTTTATACTTTTATTAGTAGAATTCTTTTAAAGAGATATAGATGTCTTCTATAGTTTATATAGAACAGTGTTTATCCTATTACTTCTAATTTCTTATTATTATACGCTAATTAAGCTATTAGTAGTAGTAATACCTAATTATTTTATAGTTTATTACTATATATCTTTAAGTAGGTTTTTATAGTTCTATTTATTCGTTCTATTTATCTATCTATTTATAGGTAATAAGCTGTTAATAGTTTTTATTTCGTTCTAATAAGTGCTATTAGTGTTATCTAATAGTTAGATGTAAATAGCTTATCTTAATTGCTAATAATTGTCTTTAGTATTCTATAATGCCTAACTAGTTAGTCTAGGATTACAAATCCAAGTTGTCTTACTATATAGGTATTATAGAATAAAATTATTTCTGCGTACTTAGTAAATTAATTAACGATTACTAGTATTATATTATATAATGTGTTAGTTACTAGATTCTTAGAACTTAGTAATCTAGTAATAAAGTCTATAGAGATATTAGTCTAGGGTTCTTCTAGAATCTAGATAGCTTATATTTCTTCGTATAGTGCGTAAGTGCCGTGTTTATTCTTTTAGCAGTCTGCGCATTTTTAAATATAGTTTATAACCTTTTATTTTATCCCCTTAAACTAGTAGTTGCGCTAGATAAGTTCTATAGTTCTTATAATGCTAGAGTGTTCGTATATTAGGTCGTTATAATATTATCTAATAACTTATTCTTATTATTCTTTAGGTACTTCTTATTCTATTATAAGGAGTGTATTAAGTTCCTATAATAGACTAAGTAATCTATCTTTATTTTATACTAGAATAGCAGCGCGTGCGATTATTTTATCTCTAGCTAAATCGCTTTATTAGCTTAGTGCATTAGCGCGTCCGTTTTCTTTTCTAGGTGTATATATAATTCTAAACTTATACTATCTAAGTACTTTAGACTATCTTACTTATCTTAGCGTAAGATCTTTTATTATTATAAACCTTAGGAGGTTCTTATAATTAGTAAAGATAGTAAGTTTAGAGCAGCTATATGCGTAGATTCGCTAGTATTTAAGTGCTTTAACAATTACAAATAGTTCTTTGTTATAGATATTATATTATATTTCTACGTCTGTAAGCTTTCTTAAGTAGTAAGCTATTAGGTGCTATTTTCTATTTCTTTCTTACTTTACGCAGGCTCTAAAGGCTTAGTCGCTTACGTCTATTTTAATTTATAGCAGTTTATCGCTTTAGAAGTTAATAAGTACTAGTAGTATAATATATACTATCCGTAGGAGCTAAAAGGCCTTTTCCTATTCGTCTCTCTATGCGAATAGTATATTCTTTTTTATAAGTTCTGTTAGGGGTGTAGTAACTGCTGCGTATTTTTTAATAAACTGCTAATTAAATCCGCAGAATTCTAAGAACTCTTAGATGTACTTTACTATCTTTAGTCGTAGCTATATATATATAGCTTTAATTTTATCTAAACTTATCTTAATGCCTTATGCGTTTATAATAAAACCTAAGTACTTAAGTTCTTATACGTAGAACTTACATTTCTTTAGTTTTAGGCGTAGGTTCGCTTAATCTAGTGCGCTAAGTACCGCCTTAATATGTTTTTAGTAATCCCCGTTATGCTCTAAGAAGACAAGAATGTCGTTTATATAAGTAATAATAAATATGTTAAGATATTCCTATAGTACGTTATTAATTAGCGCCTAAAATATTGCTAGTGCATTAGTAAGTCTAAAGGGCATAACTAGGTATTTATAAAGTCTATATCTTAATTAGAATACTGTTTTCTATTCTTCTTCTTTCTTTATCTATATTAGGTAGTAACCGTCTTAGAGATCTAGTAAGGTAAAGATAGTAGCCTTTGCAAGTCTGTCCCTTAGCTTAGCTGCGTTAGGTAATAGATATTAGTTTTTTATAGTTATTATATTAAGTTGCTAATAATCTATATATAGTTATAGTTCTCTATTCTTCTTTCTTATAAAGGTAAATAGGCTAGCTGCTAGTAATTTTAAGGGTTAAATATATTCTTTCTTTAGGTTTTTTCTTATAAACTCCTTTTCCTATTTAAGCTCTTTCCTAGTTTTTACGTAGAGCGGTCTAAAAGGTAGTACTTTCCCTTCTTCTAGGTTAATTATATAATTCTAGGGTTAGTACTTAGGTAGGTTTACTTTTCCTTTCTTTTCCTAAAATAGATGTTTCTATTTCTTATACTATTTTAGAATGCCGTAAGCTATACTAATACTTATATTCTTACATTTTTTAACCTAGTAGTTCCTGCTAGCGTCTTCTAAGGTTAATTTATATTTATTAACTTCTAGTTGCGAAAGTATGTTAAGTTCTCTTTTATCTATTACTAGACTTAGCTAATATATAGGTACTACTTATAATGTATACTTATAGCGTGTTAAGGATATCTTTCCTTTATCTTATTTAATATGTAGGTTATATCTTTTTAACTATAGTAATCTAAGTACTACTTCGTGTCTAGAGGATTTTAGTACGTTAAAGGTAATTTATTCTTAGTATTAGTTAATCTTAAGTATCGCTTTAGCCTTATAGTCTATTCTTAGTACCTTAGGTATTAGTGCCCCGTCCCCTACATAAAGGAGGTATAATTATTATTTTTATCTTATTATAAGTCTAGCCTTCTTAGTAGTAGTAGGTAAGATGTAGTTTTCTTACGCCCCTAAGTCTATTATAGCTCTAGCTTTAATATTTCTAACTTAGATAGTAAGTTTTATTAATGCTCTATTACCTATAGTATTAAATTCTTAGAAGGCGTTTTCTCGCCTTAGTTCTAGCCTAAAAAAGGCTGTTGTCTAAGTTTAGGTGCTTAGTAATTATTATTATTACTTTATCCTCTGCGTAGCTTATATCTTATACTATATTCTAGATTAATTTATATAGTAAATACTAGAGAATGTAAGTAGAAGCTGTATTTTTTCTTTTTATAGTAGTGCTTCTTACATATTGCTTCTAGACAGGTTTGCTATTTATAATAAATACAGATGCCGTCTATAAGTAGAGTATATACTGTATTTTTCACGTTAGTTTTCTATAGGAAGTACTATGCTTCGCGTTTATCTTATAGGTATTTATCGCATTTATCTATAAGGCAATTAAACTATTCCTACTTACATTAATGTCTAGCTCCTAGGAAGTAACTTCTATTAATTTTATCTACGTAGTGTACCTTATAGTAGTTGTCTACGCATATAGTATAGTTTATACTTCTATATCTAGGGTTACGTGCATTAACGTAGTAGCGTAGTTAATAGTTTATTAGTTTATTATTATACTTCTATTTTTTATTTTAATACTTATAGTTATACTTTATAGTATCTTCTATTTCCTATATAACTACGCAGAGTCTTCCTCTATTTTCTTCTATAGGCTTAGGTTTCTCTTCTAGAATCTTATATAGTAGAGCATCTCTATCGCGTAGTTATATCTTAAATTCCTTAAGGAAGTCTTATACTACAGGCGTGCCTAGGTAAGGTTCCTTTATATCTAGATATAGTGTTAGTACTCGCTAGATATAGTAATAGGGTTCTTCCTTACTATTAAGTTCTTCTAGATCTTTATATAGTTATTTGTCTAGGGTGTCTAGGCGTTCTATTATTTCTAGATTAATTCTTTTAATTACGTTAACTACGTCCTATTCTTCTTCCTTTATTTTCTAGTTATTCTTTATTATAATATTTAGTTATTATTTAACTTTATTTCTAAAACGGCAGTTTCTTATAAGGTAGCTAGGCTTACTATATATAAAGCATTTACGCGTCTCTGCTTCTTAGACCTATAGTTTTATTAGAGGTTCTCTAGAGTTATACTAGTAAGGCTTATAAAAGCCTAATCCTTCTAACTTTCTTTTCTTTATATTATTATACTAGATTCCTTCTATTAGCTAATAACTATAATTATTATATTAGTAGCGTTATAGTTAACTGCCTAAGGCTTAATACTTTACTAGGTAGCTATTAGGTAGCTTCCTAAAGCTAGGGCGCAGCTTCTATTTTTATTAGTATAGTTCTTAATATAACTTATACTATTTAGCGTTAATTCTAATAAATTCTTTATAGAGATTCTTTAGAGAGGTAATAAGGTTTCTAGAGCGTAATAGCTCTTTATAAATCTTTAGTTTTAAGCCTTACTTATATATAACTATTAAGAGTACTTCTTTCTAGTTAAGCTATATAGCGTATTTCTTAAAGTATATAGCGTAATTAGTAATAGAATACGTCTATTAGAGTTACTATATAGCTTATTTAGTAAGAGGTACTTAGTTAGTAATACTAAAGAGCTGCCTAAGTTCTTTCTTAAAGTTCTTATAGTCTTTAATAATCTA
>MU005579.1:507084-537366 GCA_010405425.1 Lentithecium fluviatile CBS 122367 | reverse complement strand
GTTGCCTTCGCGATTCTCTTTAGCTAGGTAGCTTAAGAGGTATAGTTAGATCTAGGTAGCTGCTTTGCCTTATAAGTATAATACTATAAGGATAACTTTCTCCTTACCCTCTATCTTAGGTTCTAAAACGTAAAAGTAAAGGTTAATTTAGAGGATTTATTCTTTAAGTTTATTATAGTCTCTATAGTATAAGTCTAGCTTAGCTACCTTATTCTTAGGGTTAGTAACTACAGTAATACCTTTAAAGTTACTTATATTAAGGGTATTTAATATATTACGTTTCTATAGAGTAGCTAGTCCTATAAGAGTAAGTTAGTTCTTAGGTAGAAGTAATAATAGGAAGGAGGCTATTAGTTACGTAAGTAAGTAATAAGTAGTTAGTATTAAAGTTATAAAACTATTAAATTAATAATACTTAATAGAATCTAAATAATAGATTATTAACTAAGTTAAACACTAGGAACTATAAGGGTTCCTATTATTCCTATATATAGTAATGCTATTCCTTTAGAGTACCGCCATCCTAAAAGCACGAGATAGTTTAGCTATCTAGGGATAGTTAACTATCCCTCGCTTGGCGGGATGTTGTAGCTTAGCGGGATAGTGTTATTACCTAATCTTAGTTACAGTGTTACGGCGTTGCCCTGCATTATCGCTGTTGTCCTATCCTTTCCACCCTTTGTTCTACATTCTTGGATCTTAATAAGCTTATACTGCCTTACCTTATTTACTTAGTATAGAACGCAGCTATTAATATAGCTTTTAACGTTCTTAGCTAGACTAGTCTAATAGTACTTTTAGCGAAGAATTACTATTATCTTCTTAACACTATAGTATCCGCTAAGGGAATTATTATAGTTTCTAGTAAGAAGAGCTTAATAAAGAGCTTAATCTTAGGGAATTTATACTTTCCTAGCTCTATAAAGGACGCCCTGCAGATCTTAGATCTATTAAGGCTCGCTCTTAAGGCGCTTCTCCCTATCCTAAAGTATCTAATCTAAGAGTTAGTAATAGGCTATATTACGCTCCTAAATCTTATAGACATAGTTAAGTAAGAGCTTAAATAGATCTAAAATAAAGGCCCCGTCTTCTTATACAGCTGCTGTAAGGGACTAGCTCTATACTACTAGGCTACACATCTAAAAGATATAGCACGCAGTATTAGTTTCTAATAGTAGGTGTAGTATAGAATAATATATATACTAATATAAAGGTATGTGTAGGTCTCGCCTTAGCGAGGGGCCTATGCGGGGTAGTAAATACTAATATAGGCGTAACAGCTGCTCGTATAAGACAGTGCGATAAGTAAGTATAAATTACTTAGTAATAAAGAAGTGCCTCTATAGTGTCTACCTAGTTAGCTCGCTCTCTAGACTTAGGTTCCTTATTAGGTTATTTTATAAATAGGATAAGAATTACTAATAACGCTATAACGTTAGTAGCTAGCGCTATGCTAGAAGATCCCTAGTTAGATTTATATACGCCGCCCTTAGTGCCTATATAAGACCTATATAGTTCCTTATTAGTAGGTATAGAATTATAGGCTAACTAACTAATAGCCTAGGCAGCGGTAGACTTCTAAAGAGTCTACGTTTAAAGTTTATTCTAGAGAGTAGGAAGTATAATATTTCTTAGTTCTTTTGCTTTCTCTGCCTAAAAGCCTTTAGCGTAATTAGGTCTCCTTAAGGGAGCGTTAGCTAGATTAACGCTCCCTAGCTTATATTTAATTTTAAAATTAAAACGTGCTAGCTTCTTAGCCTAGCGTGCTTGCTTAGGTGTAAGCTCCTTTATAGTTATAAAATACTTTAGGTTATTATAGTTAGTTACTACCTAGATTATGCTTAAGGTATACTTAAGATAGTGCTACTAAACCTTAAAGTATTTAATAATAGCGCTTAGCTCTTTATTATAAGTATGCTATTATAGAGATAAACTACTAAACTTACAGCTCTAAAAAGTAACTAGTTTCTAGTACTTTTCTATTCCCTCTCTACTGCTTTGCGGCTAAAGTAAGATTACTACTATAGTAAACTCTAATACGTCTAAGATAATTATAATAGGTTTAGTTAGATTAAAGTATTATAGCACTAGAGCTTTAGTAAATAGGCTCTTTAATTTAAAGAACGCGTTTCTTACCTCTATTAGCTATAACTACTCTTTATACTAGCGAGTTAGACCTTTCTTTATCTTCTAAGGCTGCGGTTTTATTACCCCTGTCCTAGGTTTTACCTAATTCTTAGGCGGTACCTAGGCGGCAACTATATGCTCTAGGAGCAGTTATATAATCTCTAAGTAATTATAGATAAATTATTAGTAGAAGTTTATAAACCCTATAAAAACTTAAACATCTTAGTACTCTTCTAGCTCTAGCTATTCCTATATAGTTTAGACCTATACTAGATCTATTACTACCTTTTAGGGTATAATAATATAGCCTAAGAACTCTACTAATTTTATAAAGAAGGTATATTTTAACGCCTTAGCATATAGACCCTATTCTAATAGCCTCTCTAGAACTTCGCGTACGTGCCGCTTATAGTCCGCCTTATCTTTAGAGAAGATAAGTATATTATCTAAGTAGACTATATATATGTGGTTTATAAGGCCTCTAAGGGCTCTATAGATATATAATTAGAATAACGTAGGGGTATTAGTTAACCTAAAGGGTATAATAAGATACTTAAAGTAACTATAATAAGTTTTAAACGTAATCTTTTACTTATTCCTCTTCTTAATGCGTAGCCTATAATAGGCGTTACGTAAATTAAGTTTACTAAAGACTTTAGCTTTAGAAAGCTAGTTAAGTATTTTACTAACTAGTAGGATTAGGTAATAGTTCTTAACTATTACCTTATTTAGGCCTTAATAGTTAACGCATAGTTATATTATGCTATTAGCCTTTAGAATAAATAGAATTAGAGCTCTAATAGGGTATTTACTATACCTAATTTAGCCCTTCTTTAGTGCAGAATTAAGGTATTCCTATAGAATCTCTAGTTCGCGGTTAGAGAGATTATATATAGGCATATTAGAAGGCATCTTTTCTTCTATTAATTTAATAGCATAGTTATACTCTAAATTCTATTAAATCCTTAATAACCCCTTAGAGTTAAAGATATAAAGTTAGTCCTATAAACACTCTAGAATAAGAGCTTTATTCTTATTTATTATATAAGACTCGCCTGTAGGCGACTGTATACCTAGCAGGGACTGCTTAGAACTTATATAGTTCCTCTATAGAGGGTCTTACGCTTAGCTTCTACTATAGCGTAGTAATAAGTAGGTAACCTTAGCTACTATAAGCTAAGGTAGATCCTTTAACTTAAAGTAGCTCTTAATATATTTAGTTATATATTTAAGTATTTAGGATATCTAGTCCTTAAACTAGAGTAGTCCTCTCTTATGCTAGTAAGTAGCGTCTTATTTAACATCTTTACTATAAAGTATAGTTATATAGCTACTAGACTATTACTAGAAAGCCTCTATCTTTACTATATTCTCTAGTAGTAGTACTTCCTTAGGCTATAGCCTATAAATTTAGAAGTTCTAAGAGTGTAGTATATATATCTTTTCCCCTAGGGCTATATCTATAAGTAGTTTATTAAGATTAGTAATTTTAATTCTTTTCTTAGCTATATCTTAGAACTACTACTTAAAGGTACTAGTACTATACTAGATCTTTAGGTTAGTCTTAGCTAACTAAGGGTATCCTAGGATAAGATTATAATCTTTAAACTAGGTAGCCTAGAAATTAGTAGGTCTAACTATACGTTAGGTGCTAACACTATTCTTATATATAAGGGTTAGTAAGTATATAGAGCCTAGCTATAACTAAGTTATATTAAGGGTATAAGCTCTAGGCTTTATACGCTTAACTATTAGAAGGCTTAGTTATATAGTAGTACTCTTCTAGATAAGGTTAAGTTCTACACCTAAATTAAATAGTACGTAGAGAATAACTAGAACGCTGTTAGAACTTAATAGTTATACTTTAATAGCTATTCTAAGATGTAGGCTACCTATATCTTATTCTAGTAGCTATATAGTAAGCTTACCTACTAGAACTTCTCTATAAGGGGCGGAGCCCTAAGGGCAATATACCATGTAGGATACGGATGAATTTAATAAGAAACTAGCTAAGGGGTTCTAGAGGAGTTATATACGAAAAGAAGATTTCTTTTAAAGCAGGCTCCCTGCTCTAAAGGAAAACGCTAAGGCTATAGGCTAAGGAATTTTATAGGCCTTACCTATTATAAGCTTCCTTCCTCCTCTAACGATAGCTAAATATTTAGAAGCTAGTAGAAACGCTTATAGTGCGGGGCTGGCAGATAAGGAGTACGCATTATACTTCCTTACATCCGCTTAAAGGCGTAGCGTCTAAGGGTCCGTAAGGAAGGCCTTATCTTCTTCTAGTTCTGCATCCTGTCCTACTACTAATGCATCTAGGGCTACTAAGCTGCGGTAGGGGAGGCTCTAGCCCTAAAGAGAGGTAAATACACGCGCCTTTACCTCCGCGCTAGTAGTAAATAAGCGCGCTCTTATCTACGCGCAGGTAGCGTAACGTAGTTGCCTTTACCTTACCTTTATACTAGTAGCGTAGTCCCCTCCTCTATATATATAAATAAAGGCTTTCCCTCTAAGTTTTCTGTATGCTGCTCTTCTAATTCTCTAGCGCCCTCTTACTTTTACTGCGCGTTCGCTCTATACCTACTCTTTACTTATTATTACCTTACCTGCACTTACTCTTCTAGCTATAATTTTCTAGGTTTTTTTTATCTATATTACTCTTATATTATAGGTAGCCCTACTCCTACTAAGCGTTATTATAAGGATTCTAACTTATACTTATCTCTAGTCTATAGCTTATCTAGTAAGAGGAAGAAGACTAAGCTTACTACTAGTATAATTAGCTAAATACAGACTACTAATTTCTTTAGCTCTTCTATACGCGATATCTTTAAGGCATCTCTGCGCTCTATAAAGAAGAAGTAATAAGACTATATAAATACTACGCGCGATACCTACTTTTCTTCTTCTAATAATAGCTCTATATACTCTTCTTCTACTCCTATAAGTTATTTCTTACTATTATCCTCTAGAACTTTAGCTAATATATCTCTAGGCTAAGATTTATAAGCCTCTATATTATAAGGCTAAGGCTCTATATCGCCTAGGATAAGTATTCTTAACTAGTAGCATCCTCTACGCTAAAGACGTTATACTTAAGTAGACTTACGCTCTTCTAAATAAGCTCTATATTAACTATACAGCCCTCCTTTATAAGAAAGGTAAGAAATACTATAAGCGCAT
Source organism: Lentithecium fluviatile CBS 122367 (assembly GCA_010405425.1). Lineage (NCBI taxonomy): Eukaryota > Fungi > Ascomycota > Dothideomycetes > Pleosporales > Lentitheciaceae > Lentithecium > Lentithecium fluviatile. Next base: position 532,056 of record MU005579.1, on the reverse strand, counting down.
TATAGAAAAGAGCGCCTATAGCTATTATAGAAGCTATTATATCTCCTACTATTCTGCTATAGAGTCTCTAAATAAGAAAGAGTTAAAGAAAGTTAAAAGATTATACTATCTAATTATCCTACGCGATATCTTTAAGTAGAAGAATAATATAGAGATTTACGCTAAGTAATTTAGGGTTAATAACATTATAATAGAGTTCTATAAGTAATATAACTTATTCTATTATAAGAAGAAGTTAGCTTCCTATAGTAACTTTCCTTAACTATTATCTAGTATAGCTACGCGTTTCTAGTTAAGTGTTAGTAATAAAGAAGTTCTAGCAGTACTAAAGAATATTCTTAAGAAAACTATAGCTATTAAGAAAGCTATTCTTAGCTTACCTATAAGTTCCTTCCTTACATCTTTATATACCTAGCTAATATTCTATAGGACTAACTTAAGGCTATAGCGGCTCCTAGTGTAGTAGAGCTAAAGCATACTTATTAGTAAGTTAAGATTATTACTTTTCTAGCCCTACTTAACTATAATCTTAACTCTAAGGGCTATCTACTCTAAGATAATTATAATAATAATAATAAGCTAAAAGTTATAGACCTTAAGGGCGAGGATAGTTAGGCTAATACTAGTAATAGCTAGTAGGTAGTAAAAGATTCTAATAGTTCTTTCCTATAGTTCTATAGTAGTATTATATAGGCATCTAGTCTAACCTAAAGTAGACCCTTCTTAATATTAATAATTTTAGGGTTATCTCTATCTTTATCTAAGTAATATCTAAGTAAAGAAAGAAAGAGCAACTTTATAACTAGGCCTACTACTAGTTTTTAACTAAGGTCTTCTTCTCTTCTTCTAGGGGTAGTATCTAGGCTGTATTCTTTCTCTAGGTTCTATAGAAGACTTAGACTCTACTAATACTTTCTTAGACTTTATACCTTTCTTCTTCCCTTAGGGTAGCACCTTTTCTTCTTTATTACTTACTTTCTCTTCTAAGCTACTATCTTCTACTCCTCTTTTTTATATACTAGAGTGCTATACTCTATATACTAGTATATCTTTCTATAAGGCGCTTATATTATAGTAGACGTAGTAGCTCTTATATATATATTACTCTTACTTTTCCTAACGTTTCTCTTAAGTCTATAATACTTCTTTCTCCTCTCTACTCTAGACCTTCTCTCCTCTCTCTTTAAGCTACTCTTAGAATTCTTTAGACCTCTCTTTAAAATTAAAAGAGGAGAGAACTATTCTCCTTTTAGAACTCTTTACTAAACTCTTCCTACCTATCTAGCGCTTCTATTTCTCTTAACTCTAAAAGAGGGAGCTAAGTAGTATTAGTATATCCCTTCTATTTTACTTTAAAGAGTTTAGAGTGCCCTCTGCCTCTCTTTCTAACCTTTTTAGATATAATATCTTCTATTTTTTATTCCTCTTATCTATCTACTACTATAGCAGGGGGTTACTAATTATTAGTTTTTTAACTAGGAAGGTAGTTATTAGGGGCTAAGTAGAGGTAGTCTATATAAAAGACTAGATAAATTCTAGAGGAGGTGTTAAGCTCTACGTTATAAGAAAAAACTACTCTTACTACCTAAAATTTTATATTTATCTAGTCTAGCTTCTTACTAGGGTAGAGGTTAAAGAGTTACTTTCTATATTATAGCTATACCTTATCTCTAACTCTAAGAATAGGAGCTTTCCTTCTCTTTTAGTTTACCTAGCGCTTCTATTCTTACTAGGCTATTACTATAGAGGATTAGGTAAATTTAAGAATAGCTTAAAGTTTCTAAACTATTACCTTTATAGCTTACTTAGGCTTCTATATAAAATAGTAGCGTAATAGGGCTACCTTCTTACCTTAGAGTTAGAGGGGTTCTATATTATAGCTATACTATAGAAAGAAAGGGCTAACCTCTATTAATATAGCGTCTCTTTTCTTAATTATAATCTATACTATTAGGCACTAAAAGGCCTAGTTAGTTTAGTCCTAATTATAAAATTACTATAGAAGGGTTTCTATTACGCTATTTATTCTTTCTATAGAGCTGTTAGTCTCTAAGTAAAGAGCTATAGAAAGGCGCCTATAGATACTTAGCCTTAAGTAAACGTGCGCCTAGAACTCGCTTACAAACTAGAATCTTTAGTTTAAGATAATAGTATTAGGAAGCTAGTAGTAAGCTACTACTTTCTTTATAAACGTTTCTGCTACTATTTCTACCTTTATATCTAGAAGAGGGATTAGGATTACGTTCTTACTTAACCTATTAGTAACTACTATTAGGTTCTTTATTCTATTACTTTTAGGAAGGTCTATAATAAAATCTATAAATATCTCTTTCTAGATCTAGTTAGAAACTAGAAGAGGGAGAAGGAGTTCTTATCTTAGTTCCCTCTATAGTTTTATTCTACCGCAAATATTGCAATTTTAGAGGTAGGTACGTATATTTAAGAATATACCTAGCTAGAAGAAGTTATAGGCGAGAATTTTATATGTACTCTTATAGCTTAGGTAGCCTATTATAAAGAAGTTATATACTATAGTAATTAAATTTATATAAAAGGGCTTAAAGTTAGGGACCTACTTTCTTTTCTAGTATATTAGTTTACTAGCATTATTTAGGAAGCATTCTGTAAGGGAGACCTTTAGCTAGAGGTCTAAGAGAAACTTCCTCTTACCATTCTATAAAGCCTTTATAGCCTTTTTATATACTAGGTCCTTCTTCTACGCTAACTCCTATAAGGTGTCTAGGTTAGGGGTCTTATCTTATAACCTTACTAGTAGCCCTTTATTTAGCTAGGTAAAATAAGAGGGTAACGCTCTAGCGATAAGCACTTATATAGTAGAAGTAAGGAAAGCTTTTAAGTCTACTATACTAGTTCTATTAGTATTTTACCTAACTAGCTAAAGTATCTAGAAATAGCGGAAGCGAACCCTTTTATCTAACGCGTCTTAGGGCATATTCGTCTCCTTCTAGGAGAGGGCGTTAGCCCTTCTATTAGCCTTTCTAGAGCGATACTTAAAGGTAAGGTTAATACAGCTTAAAATATTAGACTATTAGATATAGCGCTTACTAAGTTGCTACGCGGTAGTAAAGTACTATAGGTTCTTATAGTTAGTAAGAACGCAAACGTAGAGAACTACTCGTAGTTTGCTATTCTATTTCTTAACGCACTTAATTACTACTAGGAGTTCCTTATTATAGATAGTATAGTTACTTTTAGCTAGAGTATTCTTTATAGAGAAGTATGTAACTATATAGAGAACCTTATCTCTGCTAAACTAGAAGAGTATACTACCTATTACCTATCTAAAGGCGTCTACTTTAAGGACTGTCTTAAGCTCTAGGTTAAAGTAAGTAAGTACTAGTTCTATTATAAAAATCTTCTTAAGGTTCTAGAACGCCCTCTACTAGTCTTAGCTCTAAATAAACTTAAAGTTCTTACTAGTAAGCTTAGTAAGAGGTATAGTAAGCTTAGAGAAGTTTTTAATAAATTAGTAGTAGAAGTTTATAAACTCTATAAAGCTCTAGACTCCCTTTATAGTAGTAGGGGCTACCTATTCTAGAATAGCCTTTACCTTCTCTAGGTCTATACTAACTTCTTTCTCTGCTTTAATAATAAACCCTAAGTACTTTATCTTCTTAACTCTAAATTTACACTTCTTAATATCTAGTTAAAGGCTAGCATCTCCTAACTTCTTAATAACTTAGCAAACCTTCTTCTTATAGTCCTTCTTACTTCTACTAGAATATATAAGGACGTTATTAATAAACGTAGAGCAGAAGTTATTTAAGTGCTCCCTTAGGGTCTAGTTAATATATTATTAAAAAGTACTAGGTGCGTTAGCTATGCTAAAAGAAGTTACTAGCTACTTATACAGCCTAAAGCGAGTATAGAATACTATCTTCTACTTATCTCCTTCTATAATGTAAATCTTATAGAAAGCCTAAATAACGTCTAACTTTATAAACTACTTTACCTTTCTAATTTAGCCTAGGGTTTCCTTAATTAATAGAAAGGGGTACTAGTCCTTTTAAGTAATAGTATTAAGAGCCTAGTAGTCTATATAAAACCTTAATCCTTCTTTTAGCTTTCTAATAAAGAGAACTAGAGTAGCGGCACTTAAACGACTAACGCGTATAAATTTTCTATCTAAGTAGAAGGTTAGCTCTTTCTGCAGTACTAAGAGTTTCTACTTTAATATACTATATAGAGGACCCTATAGTATCTCCTATAGCTTACTATTCTTCTCTTTAACTTTAATAGAGTAGTTAATGCCTAGGCCTTAAAGAGGGGGTAGTTTGTTAGCCTCTTCTTATAGAAAGACCTTATAGAGATTCTTTATAGACTTAGGTAAGAGCTTCTTAGAGTCTACCTTCTTCTTTAGGGCTAGGGCTTTCTTAATATTAGCTATAAAAGTAGTAAAGACCTTTAATACTTCTTCTATTCTATAGGCACGCCTTACTATAGCTATAAAGGTAGATGCTTCTACTTCTCTTAGTAAATCTCTAGGCCTACGTTCTTCCTAACTATAGACCCTAACCCCTAAGAAGTAAATAAATAGGGACTTCTTTACTAGAGCTAGAGTTACGTTATTCTTATTAATCTATAGCCTTCCTAGGATTAGGTTATACTTATCTTCTTCTTTTAATATATATAGCTACGCTATCTTCTTATAACTATTAATATTTAGTTCTATTCTTATAGCTTTCTTTATATAGAATAGCTTTCCTTCTATTTCTATAATAGTTCTCTGCGTTAGTAACTTTATGCGCTCTAGGTTATATTCCTTAATAAACTTAGAGGAGGTAAACCTAAAAGTAAGGCACCTTAAGTTAATTATAGTAGTTATAAATATAACTCTATTAATAAGCGAGTGTACTATAATTAGATTCTTATCTAGCTATCTTCTATAAAAACTACTAAAGTCTTCTACTAATTCTTTATAACCTATCTTCTTACTTTTTTCCTAGCAGCGACTTTCGCTAGAAGAGTCTAGTTTTCTAATACTTCTTTAACTAGGTCTTCCTGTTCTAATCCTACTAGGCTAGCAGCCCTTCTATTCCTAGCTAAGGTAGGTGGTAAGGTAGGGGCTATATTATATTACTTAATAAAATAACTAGTTCTTCTATAACGTAAATACCTCCTTTCCTTCCTTTATATGCGCTAGACCTCCTCTAAGACTTACTTTACCTTACCTTTCCTTTCTACTAGGGAGCTAGACCTTTCTTACTAAGCTTTTATTAGCTCCTATTCTATTGCGTCCTTATTACGCAGTACAGCGCAGAATAGATAATTAATCTTATTCTAGTAGATATTCTCCTTAATAACCTCTACTTATTCTATTAACTTATTTATAGTCTAGTCCCTTAGTACGTTAACTACTACTATATGCTTCTAGAGGTCCTAGTAGAGAGCCTGTAAGTAAATGCTCTTTAGGCTATTCTAGTTATCTATCTTACTAGCATTATTTATAAGGCGCATAAATTTAGCGTTAAAGGCATTTAAGAGAGTCTTACCTATCTAGAAGGTTTAGAGCTTATTTCTTACCTTCTTATTAATAAGGGGATTAGCAAACTACTTATTAAGAAAATTCTAAAACTTACTTTTAGAGCTATTAGGATTTCTAGTTAACTAAGATATCCTAATGTTAGCTACGCCTTTTCTTAACTAATTAAAGATATACCTAATCGCCTTTCCTACGCCTAGACTATTCTCCTATATCTTATATTCTATCTAAAGGCGAAAGCGTTGCTAATCCTTCTAGTTCCCTTTAAAGGGTTTAGGGTTAGAGATCTTAACTCTACGTTAAAACATTAAAGGGTTAAAGACTATTATTAATAGGGTAGAGGAGGATAGGTCTTAGTAGGGTAGCTACTAAGGAGGTAGTAGAGGCGTAGGTATTAGGGTAGAGGTAGTAGAAGTAGGAATTATAAGAGAAGAGGTTCTACTATTCCCTTCTTTAAGGGTGCGCATATAGTTCTTAATACTCTAGATACTAGTAGCTAGGTCCTATAGTAGGTTAATTACAAACGCTTCTCCCTATTAAGGGGGAGAGATGCTAATAGGCTCTAGCTAAACTTAGACTAGTAAGAGTTTCTATCGCGCTTCTTTCTTACTAAGGCTATTCTCTATTAAATACGTATATAGGGCCTACTAAATGCTCTCCTTAAGGTTATTAGCCTTCTACTAGCGTTAGGCCTTATTAGCTAGCTAGTTTACAGTAATCTAACGCCTACCTAAAGCTAAGGGTTCTACTACTAGGGTTTCTATAGTAACTAGTCTTATAACTAGTAGTATAGGATAAAGGGTTAATTAAATTTAATATAAGGGGCGGAGCCCTAAGGGCAATATGCTATATAGGATACAAATAAATTTAATAAGGAACTAGCTAAGGGGTTCCAGAGGAGTTATATACAAAAAGGAGATTTCTTTTAAAGCGGGCTCCCTGCTCTAAAGGAAAACGCTAAGGCTATAGGCCGAGGAATTTCGTAGGCCTTGCCTATTACATTCTCTTTTCTTAAGGGGTTAGCCTTATTATCTCTCTTACATTATTTCTAATGCGGTTTTCTTACCTTCTTAGGTTATTTCTAGGATAAGAACGCAACGCTCTTAGATCTAGAGAGTGTTATGCTAGAAGGCTGTTCTCCTTAGATCTATAACCCCTTAGAGAATAGCTTCTAATTATGCCTTTTTTTACGCTAGCTTTAGTTACTAGTAGATATAGCACGCTTACCCTCTATAGTCTAGCCTTAGCTAGGCTATTAGTAGTTACCCTTTAGAACTAAGTTAGCTATTTATATAGCTATCTCTACATCTCTAATAGCACGTTTAAATGTTAACTAATTAGTAATATTTTTAAGCTAGCTAGCTTATTAAACCTCTTATTAGATTAGCTCTAGGTAGTAAGACTAAATAAAAAATACTTTTACTATCTCCCCTTAGGGGCCTCTAAAGGAGTCTATATTAAGTAGTGTAAGCTTATTTATAAAGTAATTATAGAAGACGTTAAAAGAGTCTTTTATTTACTATTTAATATTCTAAAACCTAGTATAGTAACTATACTTTATAAGCACTAGATCTTTAGCTAGGTTCTAGATATATTACTAGGTTTATACCTAGGTTATAATATAGTTACTATTAACCTTATAATCTAGGATATTATAGTAGGTGTTATATTTAATAAGAGTAATAATCTAATATATACGCTAAATTAAATCTTTAGTTATAAAATACACGTCTATAAATTAGTTAACGTTTTTAATCTATTATTTAATTTACTAGATAGAGGAAGGCTTTCTATTATTACTAAGCTTAGGGGCATCCCTTACTTAGAAGAGGCTTTAAATTACCTTACGTTAAGCCTCTATAGAGGAGCTAGCAGGCTCCTAAGAGCGTACTAACGTTTTAAACTTAGCTATAAAAGTGTTATAGATCGCTTTAGCTTCTATAATTACTAATTTAGAAGCGTTTTCGCTTTAAAGCTAGGCCTAATTACTAAATAGTTTAAGTTTTAGGCTTTAGACTAATTAGGGTGTAGCTAACCTAGATTCCTATTAGGCAGGTACTAGGCCTTTTCTATATATAGGTATAGTATTTAAGCCTATAGCGGAGGCCGCGATAGATAGGTATTAGCTTATATATAGGTAGCTACTCTAACGTTATAAGTATAAGGGCGCGTTAGGTCCTTACTAGTTTCTAGTAGAGCCTAATTCTTTCCTAAAGGATAATTTAGGCAGTATATCTCTAATAGTGCACGATTATTAATTACTATTAGTATTATAGGAGGTTTCTAGGTACGTTATAAGGACTTTATAATCTTTTAGGTTATATTCTAGTAACTTAATATTATATTCTTTATTAGGCTATAGCTTATATATAAGGTCTAATATAGGGTTACGCTGCAGCTATTTAGGACCTACCTAGGTAGTGCCTAGCTCTAGGTTAGGGCCTACGGTAGCCTAGCGCTTCTTACGCGTTACTTATAAGCTTAATATTACTTAGTATAATATTAGGTAAGGTTAATAAAGATAGTGTAAAAAACTTTTTATCTAGTCTTCTAACTGCTAAATCTAAGGAGGAGTAGAGAAGGATTTAAATTATAAGAGTACTAGTAGTAGGAAGAGGACTAGATAGAAAGTATATAGTATATTAAGAGATTAGACAAATCCTTACAGAGTAAGGGAGTTTAAGGCTAAGACTATATAGGGCTAGTTACGTGCCGGGGCTAGGCTAACGAATACCTAGTAGTTCTAGTTAAAGAGGCATTATATTAGGCGTGTAAAAATTAGTATAGATAGTTTATAAGGCTATAAATTATATATAAATTCCTATATAGAGTAATTTTATAGTATAGAGGCTTACTAGTAATACGTTTTTACGCGTACTCTAGAGTGTTTAAACACCTCCTTATAATAGTCCTGCAGCTTCTATATACGCTTCTATATATAGTTCTGCGTAACCTTTTTCTATTTCTTCTAAAGCGCATTTTTTAGCTTTATAATTATATTTATTTTAAAAAGACGCCTTTGTACGCGTTCTTTAATAATAAGCTATATCCCCTTAATAGAGTTAAGGTCTAGAGAATTAGCTAGGTGCAGGATACTCTAGATACTATTTTTTAATAGAAAATTATAGGTAGTAAGTCCTTATTACGCATGCTATAAGAAGGATTATTATCCTCTATAAGATACTAATTATAGTAATTCTTAGGATTTATATAGCTGCGCAGCTTATTAGCGCGCGCGCAGCTAGTATAGGGCGTTATAATATCTAGAAAGAATCTAGTTAACGTAGTAGCTTACTTTTATAGAGTTTCCTAGCTAAATAATCTCTAGTATACGCGCCTTCTTAGCATTCTAGTAGGTAAGCTACTCCTTATAGTTATTCTTAATCTCTATTATAGAGCGCTAGCGTAGCTTTAGAGAAGGCTTTAAAGCCTAGAAATTATTATATTTATTATTATAAAAGATTAGCTTATTAGCCTTAGTATAGTAGTTAATCTAGGTAGTAAAGTAAACGTAGGCAGCTATTTTATTAGCCTTTTTTACTATATTTTCTGCGTTATACCTCTTTCTAAATACCCTTAATATCTATGCCTCTAGAAAGTTGTTAAAGCTTATATAAGCTTTATTAGTATAGATTATACTATTCTAATAACTCTTTAGGGCGTAAAATTAGCGCTTGCGTATATACTTAAACCTTTATATAGCCTATAAAGGTGTAATTTCTTTTTATAATAGTAGCCTTACGTTTATAGGCGCTATACCTACTAGATAGAGCGCGCTGTATAGTGCGCTGGCTAGCCTGTATCCTAGTATTATCTATTTATAAGGTAAGTTTTTTCTAGCAGATTTCCTTACTAGCGTAGATTATTTACTTAAGCTAATTATTTATAATAATAGGACGGCGCCCTAAGCCTGCAGAATTGCTTTCTTATTATTTTAAATTACGTAGATCTTTCTAGCGGTAGGTAATTACCCTATACTAAGCTCTATCCTAGAGCTATTTGTATGCGGTAGATGTGGGGATCCTAAGCTCTGCAAAGAGCCTCCGCGCGTGCATCCCGCCCTAAACCCTCTGAATATCGTATGCGTTATAGAATCGGCTGCGCGCAACAGTATTAAAATGGGATTTCTTAGGCCTATTAGGCGTGCGCCCGCGGCTCCGGAGACGCATTATTTGTAAAAATTAGGCCAGAATTGGTGTAGTTGTGGGGTGTGGAAATATAGGTGTTTTGATCCAGCGGTGTTTTGGGGAGGCTGCTGACACATCAAAATAGTGTCCGATTTTTTCTGACATGGGGGTGAGACCGTGCTTAAGCTGATTAAGCACGTTAGTGTTCCTAATGGGAACACGCTTTCGGATTAGCGCATAACCGAGACTGCCCCTTGAATTCCGCAACGCAGCTACAACGCAACCACCATATCAGCAACATGCTATCCACCAACGTGCAGTACAGCCTTCACGATGCAATGCTTCAACACTGTCAACAATGCAATGGTTTCAAAAAGAAATGGCGGATTGTTGACGAAAGCGTCCAGCCTGTCCTCCACGAAACCATCGTCCACGAACCATCGTCTCATAGCGAATACGCTACTAAGTTTATCGATCGCACACCAACTCCCGAGGGGTGGTCTCAGCGACAATTGGAAGTCGTGCATAACGCAAAGACATACCAAATAGCACTCTCTTCTCTCTTCACGAGAGACTGCGGCACAGGACCAACCCTCGAATCTCAGTATCCGACCAATCTTGTTGCCATAGGGGAACAATTCGCTCGACTCACGGACTCTTCGCTCAGGAGAGGAAAGCTTCAGAAATCGTTTTCTTACTTCCAAGCACTTATTTTGCTTCTGTACTCCGCCGTTCTCGAGAAGACCGGTACGGATAGAAGGGATGTTGACACCATCCTCGACTCAGTTCCTACTTTCGGAAGTAAGAACAAGACGAGTCTACGGAAGGCTGCCTGGAAGGTGTATGAAGTCATTGAGAAGCTGGTTAAGGCCGGCTGGACCATGTCTCGTGCCACCGAGTTGTTCTTTCTAAGTAGGTTCGTCCGCTCTCCAGAATGGCATGCACTTATCTATTCTTTAGACCCTATTTCTCCAAGTTCCTTGTCCAACATGAAGGACAAATGCTTCGATTCTATTGCTACTGTTCTTGTAGAAAAGCAAGAATACACAACGTATAAGTACGAGGATTGTATGACCACGGAGTATACCATTCCGAGCCTTATCGCATACCTACTATCTCTTGGGGACGCCACAAGGCACATGTATGAAACTCTTGCTTCTAGAAGCTCGATGCTGACGCTTCCGTAGCAATCGCATGTATAGCGCTTTGAACATCGAAGTACCCAAAACCCTTCATCATGTGCACGACGTGCATCCGGCAGTAACGTTGATGTCTACGAATATCTACACGGTGTCTAAGCCGCCTCGAAAGAAACGCAAGCCAAACATCCCGATCACCAAATTGGAATCCACTGCAACAAATAATGCCTCAGGGGGAGGAGACAACAGTGGTGTTCATCTCAGGTTCAACCCTACCGCCGATGAAGCCTTGAACCTCGCCCCAACAACCTTAGTGTTACGGAAAGGCGATTATATCGACATTAGCACGATCGATTCGACGCGAAGCAATGATACTACGGGGTCAGGCCTGCTAAAGACTCTGACTCACCAAACCCCGTCTGACGCCGAAGCTACGGGTGCAGGGTCAACTCCCCCAGGTATTCCAGGTCCAGCCGAACATCCGAACATGGACCATCTATCTCTGGGGCTTGGAGGTGTTGAAGATCAGCAAGCTGGTTCAGGAGCGGTTCAAGGCGGCTTTGGTGCGGGCTCGGACTATCCAGACGGATGTGGGACAGGGAGCGTAACGGAGGGAGCCGGAGAGAATTTCGATAAGCGGTATGAGCTCGGAGGCAGGGCAGCAGCGACGCGGGTTTCTCCTACTGTGCGCAATTCTTGTAAAAGCACATCCGATCCGCCGCCCTTACCCACCACGCCAACAAATGGCTTTCAAACTCCGGACATCGGTGGCGCTAGAGGACAAGATCGAACCATGCAGATGCTGGCAGAGCCGGATACCATACATGAGCTCGGTACTGCCGAGAGGCATCAAGATGGTACCATGAATACCGCGCAAGAAACCAGAAACAGACACCAGCTGGAAATGGCAGCCTCAACATTGCTCAATATGCAGACGACACGATCGCTTGAGGTGCATAGTAGAGACGGCTAGGGAGAAGGTACTGTTATTATTCAAGCTGGCATCCTCTCTATTACTTATCAGCTAGCAGTTCAGACGATATCCTTACCACCTTCTACGGGCGCACAAGACAGCTCAGGGAGTTTTAGCGCGATGCAAGCAACAGGATCTTCAGGAGCGGCTCAAGGCAGGCGTGGTGCGGGATAGGACTATCAAAACGACTGTAGGACAGGGAGCGTAACGCAGGGAGCTGGAGAGTGTTTCAATTAGCAGTATAAGCTTGGAGGCGGAGCAACGCGGGGTTCTTCTATTGTGCGCAGTCCTTCTAGAAGCCCATCCAATTCCCCGCTTTTGCCAGCCACGCCAACACACGGCTTTCAGACGGACCCGAACACGACCCATTCGATCCAACAATGGACAGCGAACGCGGATTTAGAAGAGATCGTGCCTAACACTCGTCTGGTAACCTGAGGCATCAACAATCTAGAATTGGCACCGTTCGGTTCACGGGAGGCAGTAGAGGTTAATAATTAGGGGAATATAAACGCGGAACAGTTCCTAGAGGATTGGGATTTCAGCCAGTTAATTAACGCTGATTGTGCTTATAGGTCTCAAATATTATTATAACAGCTTGGCGCGCTAACTTGGACACAGAAGCAGGAAGAAACACACGCTGGCGTCTGACATCTTAAACCTAACGCCTTCGAAGATCAGAGTTATTCCTGGACGTAATGGCGCTTCGTCGTATTCTTCCTCTCGCTACATTCGCAGCTTTGCGTCCTTCAGCGCATCTAGGTCAATAGGGACGACGACGCTAAACCAGTCTAACTTAACGGAGAAGCAAGTGGATGAACGGAATATAGTTAGTCTCTTAGTTGGATTTTGCACGGTTGCCTAAGTTACTGCAGGCTTAATCTTACGCGTGAGAATTAGCGACGTTATCGTAGGAAGTAACATGTTTCCCTACTATGCCAAGGATCTGTGAAACTATCTCTGCCACTGTCCTCTCACAGCTTTCAGGTGGTGCAGATTAATATAGAGCCGTCCCTTCTTTTCCTACCAAAACCTAGATTTCATTGTGTATCAACGAAGCGATAAGCTTGTCAAGTTGTGGCGTTGTAGAGAGCTGCGCGTAAAGAGGCATAGGTATAAGTGGTAAATATTTTTGTTTAAGTAAATCCAGGAAGCGTGCAGTGATCACTTAAGCATGGAAGAGAAGAATGTGACGATTGCGAGGACGATAGCTTCGTTGGCGGCGCTATTCCTAAAGGACATCTAGTGTGTCGTCCACATGACCCGATTTTCCAAAGCGGAATTGCAACAATGTTATTCCGTCCACTTACGTAGTGACCAATTGAACGCGTGCAGCTATACAGTCAAGCCCCAGCGTTGACTTAAGGCTATTGCAGTGCTTCTTGCTTTTCTCTCATGTACCCTAGTAACCTTCCGCTAGCACCTTAACTGTTGTGAGACCTATCTTGCAAGTATTGCTGGGTTTCGGGGGACAGCTCTGATAAAAGAGGTTCGACGGGTGTACTAGTAGGTTGATTGTGCGAAGGGTTGTTTGACGTGTTCTCGCTAGCTTCGTGATCGCGTCTGTCGTCTCCATTGACCGTTGGGGCAGCACTATCGTCCTTCTGCCCCGAAGGCTGGGAGTTGTCTGGCGTGCGGGTGTTCGGTTGATCGGCGGACATGGTAGAGTCTTGGAAGTAGGCTCTATACAACAGTGAATATCCTAACTAGCATTGGGGATTATTGTGCTCACATTGAGTTATGGAGGGCAATCGGTTCGAGCTAACAGGAGGAAGATATTAACAACGAGACAGTAGAGAGGACGAACGTCGAGCTTAATGTAGATACAAAGAAGAGGTGTCTTAGAGCCGCCGCCTAACCCGCAAATCCCTGCAGACTACCTGCAGAAGCCTTAAAGGCAGCACCCCGCATCTACAGACTTAACTTCCACCCTCCTGTCTTCTCCGCCCACACTCGTTACAGCCTCGCTAAAGTCTGCCTGTCGAAACACCGTGCTAAAGCCAGCCAACATCCCCTCCTGCTCCACACTAAAGCGCTCCTCCCCGCGGTCTACGCGACATTCTCGAACCTACTCCGCCCGTCCGCCGCCCACACGCATGTCCTAGCACTATATAAGAAGGACGAGGAGAGTAACACGTTTAGGACTGGTTGGCGTTAACATTACCGCCGCTTAAGTTCCGAAGGTCGCGCCCCGTACTGCTGAACCAGAGGCGCCAACAGATCTAAGTAGAGAATGCAGCAGATATGGAGAAGGTCTCTCCTTCCGCCGCGGCCACATTCGCGTGCGTAGCTTAGAGCGGTGCCCGTGGAGATAGACTGCGGCAGCACTCTCGCACTCGCACTCTCGCCCCAGGGCCCCCAGAGGAGTAAGCTATAAGTGACTAAGTTTCCCATATGCGCCAAGAATCGCTGAGAAAGGTCATCTCATGATTTCGCCCTTCGTTTCCTGGCAGTACGCGCAATACGAGGTCGGGCTTTGTTGCTGGCGGTTGCCCGCATCCTATGTCATCTTCCTCTGGCTCCCGACCTCGATTTAAAAAAGTCCGCCAGCGTCTGACAAGCACAATCACAGCTGCGCCGTGATTTCTGAGATGCGTAGTATCTGACCATACCAAAATTCTGCGATTCATGGCCTGGCGGGATGTGGATTGGTGGGTCGGAGGTGGTGAGTGGCGCTGCACTGCCTTGACGGCTCCGGCGGACGTTAGAAAATTCCGACAGGAGATACCAAGCACAGAAGTGGCCGCGTCATGCTCGCCGAGATTCGTATTGTCTGACCATACCGGAACGCTGTTGTGTATGAATCCGCAGGATGCAAAAATGGAGGTCGGAGTTACGTCCTGGATGGCGCTGGCCGCGGGTCTACCGGTAACCGAAAATGGAAAGGTGTGGCGCAGCATGTCCCAGTGGTTTCTCCCGACGGGAATCCAAGGATTCCGACAGACAGTGATGAGTTCCAAATGACTTGCCCCATACTGACAGCAATGCGCCTCGTCCGGCAGTACCAGTAACTTTCCACCCAAAACCGACCCCGAACTCGCTAAATCCGCAAATCAATACAATAGGTACCCATGAAGGCCCAAGACGCAATCCACAAATCCTTCACAGCCTTCATCAGCTCCTAGGCTGAGGCTAGCGTAAATCTTACCGACCCGAATAATAAGTATCTCCAAGAATGGGACGGCAATGAAAAGGAAAATCTGGGCAACGAACTGATCAGTGTTACAACCGCTGCAAAGTATCGAAAGCTGTTTCGAGACATCACCCGGTCTTTGGATGAGCTAGTTCGTTTAAAGACAGATGCAAGCAACAATTTATGAGAGTAGTGTTGAGAGTCTCCTGCAACGGATTGATGAACGGAACTAAAATTCCACGGGGTGATTAAAATTCGGCGGGTCATGCGAGACAATGGTAAAGGACAACGGAATGCGGGCATCATTTGAAAGCAATTTTATTTAGAAACAGTATGGCAACTCCCAAATATCCCGAGATGTGATGCTCCAGATATTCACTTCTCAAATTGCGCAGCGCCCAATTTAGCCTTCAGATCCATCTTCAACAACCCCTCCTTCTCAATCTCCTCCTTCCTGGCAACCAAATCGTCAAAATCCCCTACATCCAGTTAGCAAACACGCTCTTACCATCCGAAGCACAACAACTTACAATTCGCACTGACAAATCTGCCATTCAAGAACCCCCTGTTCACGCCCTCCCACGCGGCAAGCTACACTCCCAGCCCAGCGACAAGTCTCGGCGTATCCAGTGCGAACCGCATGAAGCTCTCAGTCGTCATCTCTGTCGGCACAATGCCCGGATGCACGGCGACAGCAAGAACATTCGGGTTCTGGCTGCGACGTAGGTCATGAGCTCGAGGACGGCGAGCTTGGAGAGTCCATAGGCAGAGAGCGAGGGGAAGATCTCGTAGGCGGCGCCTGTGGTTAGAGTGATAATTTTGGCGAGAGTGGTAGGCGTGGGCAGGAGCTTGAGGAAGGATTGGGTCATGAGGAATGTGCCACGGATGCTGCGGGTCTATGAGTGCGTTAGTTTATGGAAAGTAGGAAAGCTGAAAGCGGGACGTACCAGCTCATCCCACCAGGCCTGTTGATCGACCTCTTTGACTGGTGCAATGGCTTTGAAGATTCCAGCGTTGTTGACTAGAACATCTGCATGTCCGTACTTCTCTTTTACCTTTTCGAACAGCGCAGCCACTGAGGCCGGATCCGCAATGTCAGTAGCAAAAGGCAAGGTCTCCACCTTGGGGTAATCCTTCTTGACCGCGTCAGCGGGTTTCTTTGAGCTTCTTCGCGTCGCGGGCAACAAGCACGATTGCCTTGGCTCCTGCAGCTGCAAATCCGGGCACCCATCCCTTCGAAACAATCAGCTAGGGAAAGGAATAAGGGTTGGAGCTGAACAAACTTGAGCACCGAGGCCTCGACTAGCGCCTGTAATGATGACGGCTTTGCCGGCTTGTGAGAGAGTGGGGCTGGTAGGGTCGATGGCAGGGTATACATCGCGGTGCGTGGTTGGTGTGAACTGTTGGGCTTTGACGAAATGGTCGGGGGGAAGCGAGTCCATTGCGGCGAGATGAGCAACGCCCAAGATGGGGATCGTAGATTGTGACGGTTGTGGCCTAGAACATGACGACGACGTTCTGGATAGAGTACACTGGACGCCTTGGATATATGAGGTATACGCAAGCTGTATACACGCCAGCCTGGTACGCGCAAGCTAGCCTACGCAAGCTTGCATGTATGAGCTGATACAAAAGCCGCCTCTTGGACCAGCTCTCTACAATCAATGCAGTTCCTCAAGCTTCCACTATACGTGACATAAATGGCAAGAGTTAAGATGAGGGAGAGGTGAGATCAAAAGCTGTTCGATGCTGAAACCTAGAAGCTGCCTCCAACGTTCCTTAATATGCTGCTCTTGATACGTGAATCACTTCAGTTCCATTATGCTCGCTAACACGCGGTGGAGTCGAGTAATCAAGAAAGTGCTTAAAAATGCTAGAGAGGATTATGTCAGTACATCAAACACACACGCTTATTAGAAAGAGGAAACAAGAGAGGCAGGACTGCATCCAAGTAACACAACAAGGCTGATATCCATATCGGCATCTGCCTACGTCTACGCGGGTTACTAAGGCGTATGCATGAGCACGGGGGTCCTCTTACCCAAATCAGCTAAGCGTGGTCTTCCTCCACAACCTTAGTCACTGGTGTAACGTTTCTGGTGGTAACTTGCAAAATGCTCAGGACCTCTGCTCGAACGCCCTCGTAGCTGCTTGCAAATACGCGTTCCACCCATAACACACTTTTGACAATCTGCATAAACTCATCCCACTCCTGGATTTGTAATCCGTTCATAAGGACAGCGAGGATGAAGACAAATTGGCTGCGCTCTTGATAGTCGCGAGTCTCGATTGCGGCGAAGTAAACCGCCCATGCGAGGAGGGGTTTCAGCTCTCCCCACTCGATCATATGGCTGTGAAGGATGGAGAGCAAATTTCGCGAGATGTTGTACGTCCATACGGGTCTTGCGCCTAGCCACCGCCAGATTGGGGCGAGGAATAGCATGGAACCGAGCCGGCAGACTTCCTCGATGATATTCCCTCTTTTGTTGCCACGGAGAAGGGGCCGCATTGCAAGTAGGCGGACCATCGTTGGTTCCATCCAGCATCCTGTCGTCGCAGCGCCTTTCAGCTCTTTTTGCGTCAAACCGCGGTCAAGAGAGATGATTTGAGAAATGTCGTCAAATACTGTTATCCAGTCCATTTCCATTGGTAGTTGCTGTTTCCATCGCAGAGAGATGCTGCTGAATGGTCGTGGAGAGCCAGGTGCTGATCTAGAGTCGGATGCCCATTTTTGCGGTAGCGGAACGATCGAAGGTACATCTTGGGAGAAGGAACCAACTAGGTCGGTCCTATCGAGATATCAGTCAGCCGCCAGAGGCACTCCGGCTTGATTGAATGGGAAGGAGAAGCTCAGCGCGTACCATGATATAGTGATACGAAGTTCTTCTGTCGTGATCTTGTCAACCCCTCCCTTCAGCTGAATGATCCTCGCCATGCCGTTGCGGTGTTGCTGCCAGCCTGCAAAGGCTCCGAGGATGTACTGCGCCCGTGTCAGTCATGGCTCCCGCTTCTGCGGTGGCGAATCTTACGTCATGGCACATAAAAGATGCGATGGAACCAAGTAGCTCGTCACTGTCATGTTGTTTGGGATCCTTCATCTTCTCAACAATCAAGCGGAAAGCAATGTTTTGTTGCGATAAGCTCACAGCATCATCTTGCTGCACAAACGCACCAGTCAGTTCTTTCAGCATATAAAGGCGTGCATTTGCCAGGACGTTGTAAAAAGCTGTCTGGTCGGTAAGGCCCACCGGCCACCATGCACCCCTCAGTTGCCGAGAGTGAGCGCTGTTGTTCCGGAAGACTGGGCAGTCAGCAGAGCACGTGGCAGTACATATAAAGCCAGCCCGATGTTCCGGGAATAACTTACTGAATGCAACTAGTCCTCGTGAGGTTTCGTCCAAATCGATGGGATACGGGCTGAACGGATCGACCTCTCCACTACCCAGCCGGTCTATGGCAGAAGGACTTGTGGCTGGCTTCCGGAACTCGAGCACGATCTCGTTTCTCTCGCGCTGCGTCTTCGGTTTCTTGCGAGCCCTACCCACCTCCGTCATGGCCAGCCGCCGAATACGAAGCTGTGTTTCCTCATTCTTGAGTTCGTCGGGATGGGATAGGTTCACGAAGTTGAAGATGGGTTTTGCCGAACGATCCATGGTGCGAGGCTTGTGCGACGTCTTATCCGTGGGTTGAAGGCATCGCAAGAACTGATATAGCGATGCTTGTGGCAATTGTAGCACACTTTGCAAGTCTCCGTGGTATTGAGAACTTGGGGGCTGAAAAATCACGGATAATACGTCATCGCCTCAAACAGACCACTTTAGCATGCAAGAGGGTCGAACCCGTTGCTGGAGCACTTTAGATGCATCTTCGCTCGGGATGGTGATTGCACGTACGGAGTGCAGACAGAAGCTTCGAGCCTATGGTGTTGGGGCTGGGCGTGATGACTAACGGCGAGTCGCATTAGTAACCACGTTCACCGGTGGAGAGTGCAGTTCCCAGTGCATCGATCTGAAAAGGGACAAAGATAGTGGAAGACGGGTAATGCTGGTGGATTTGACACAATCACCACTACCCTCCTCGTTGTCCTCGCTCCGCGATATCGTCGCTGTAACACCCTTGGCGCTCTAGCTCCAACAGGCACTAGCGCAAATCGCTAGCCTGTCCATAAATTTTCGCGCAGCGCCGCACCTCTTCCTCCTCCAACGCATCCACAAGACAGTTCAACCCCCAGCTCACTAGCTTCTTTACGTTTTGTATCGATGCAACTCGAGGTTTACATTGGGAGGTTGCGATATAGCGGTGCGGAGAGGGATCCGCTGCTCCATTAGAGCTGGCCGCGCATTATTCGGTTGCGCGGGCGGTGTCATAGGAGTCGTACATACATGTGATTGACACAAGCTCCTATTCCGGCTGTATTGAATCATAATAGAACGAATTCTTGTTCCTCGCCATTTTCAATCCACCATTCGAGTTCCTCTTTAAGGCGCGACGCCTCCGGCTGCGCAAGGGCATAGCCCGACAACCCGCACATGTCTTGCCTGACAAACACATTCGGCTCTTTAACCTTCCTCAGCGCCAGAAAATAGATATCTCTGCTTGTACACAGTAATAGACAGACCGTCTCTGGAATGTTGCCCATCGGATACGGAAGTTCACGCATCTTCGAAGCCCGCACGTCCCACTTCCACCCGCGCATGTTGCCATCACGACACGAGAGACACTATGATCTCTTCACAGCCTCCACACTCGTCCAGCGTCTGATATCCGAGAAACGCTTTGCCGCGAATAGTCAGCTCGGATCCACGAACCTGCCCAAATGCGTCGAAGCCGAGAAGGGTTTGCGAGTATGAGAAGAAAGTGATGTGCGAGATGAATGCCGTTTCTTCTATTCTTTCATCCCAGTCGGAGGGCCCACTGTCGTGTATTGGTCAGTAACAGCGGAACATAATGGATCACTTCTCGCCCAACGCTCTCCGTGCGTAGAAGTTCCCCGCCCATGAATGCTCCGAGCGCGGTTCCGCTCTTACGGTTCTCCATTTTCAAACGTATCCCGCCCCCTGCTCTGTCCGGGGTCTTGAACCACTGGAGTAGCGTCCGCGCATCTGGCCATAATCATCTGCATAACTTGCAAGTAGTGACCTTTGCCAGCTCTGCTTCGGAGCTGGCATGTTGGAATCCGTCTTCAGAGCAGAACGCATCAATTGTCATGCTCTTGCAGAACGAGCATACCTCTCTAAATGGATTCATAGCTCAAGGGATATTCCCAAAGGGTCTTGTTTGGGTCAAAGAGTCATGCTTGAATGTTGGCAGTACAAGAGAAGCGGTTGTAGATGGAGGTAGCATTGAATCGGCACGCTATATCTGAAGAGGTAAGGTCAGCCTCGTCCACGCCACATTTGAAGCGCCAGCGTTTCATACGAAACTGCGGCACGGATGACTCGTTACTACCAAATTTCTTCGAGAACTAGAGCTTATAAGAGGCAACTCCAGGCAACGCGCCTACACGGCGTCCCTATGAGTCAAACTGGCTAACAGGAGGAAAACTGCAGTTCTCCAAAGCCTTGCTTAGAATATCCGCAGTCCCCGCAAGAGAACTCGCTTTATGAAGGAGGCTTTTCGTTCTCTTCTTCATTTCCTTGTCAACCATCGCTTTCATTTTATTGTCCCCGGCGGTCTCTTCAACATCCTTTCTTAATTTTTCGATTTTTTCGATTTCCTTCTCGCCCTTTAGGTTGTCTCGAAACAATTTTTGTCTGTCCGTAACACCACCCTTCCAATCAAAATTCGAAATATATTCGAACTGCTGGTAGAGCCCATCCTTGTCCTTGAACAGTGAATAATCATCCGTCTCCCGAATGACCAAAGTCGATCAAAATGGCGTCGGGAAGGTATTCACATTCGCGTCCCATCCAACGTAGCATGATGTTTTTCCGGCTAATGTCGACATGAGTAATCTGACATTCTCGGTGGAGAAATTCAAGCGCTTGACTTAACTGATAGAAGATGTGCGGAATCACCTCGTCTGGAAAAGCGAGATATATACCGAGCGCCGGTTTTTGGAGCGCTTCTATCGTCAATCCTAGCGGTAGCGCTTCCATAGCGTACCACATCGACTCCGATGGGTTGTACTCGTACAAATTCAGCAGACAGCATGAGATTGGATATTTAACGTTGTCGTCCGCTTTCGCTAGCGTCTCAAGGATGTTCTCCCGAGTCTGGATCTCTTTCATCAGCTCTTCTTCGGCGCCGCCGACCCCATGTCTCGATTCGGGTACTTTGAAAGTAATGACATCTTTAATAAGACTCTTTTTGAACCCCCCAACCATCTCCTTGTGTGCTCTCTTGTAATCCTTAATCCAAACACCGAATAAGATTTCTGCCATATTTCCTTCGCCCCCTTCTCCTAATTTGATGAATGTTTTCTCGGGGCGGCCAGAGACTCTTTCCAAAGGCGGGAACACAACTTCGGTCATAGCTGGGATCGTGAGGCTTTTATATGTATTGGATGTCTTTCTAAGAACAAGGAAGGCCGATATGCATATCTGTATGCGCAAGCAGGTCTATCCAACTATGGTGAATGAAGAAAGAACAGTGGGTGCATTAAGCTCGAGGCGTCTTTATAGTCGGCGTAGAGTCATTGTGGAAGGTGAGTCTTCCCTATGATTCACAAAGTGTTGCAATTGAACAGTCAGATTGCAGGATCATGTATCCACAGCTCCTCAAAGGATATCAGAAGTGCTAGAAGAAAAGCTGTGCGCCGCATAAATCACTTTCTCAGCTACCGGGATCATCCGCCCATTAAGTAATGCCAATATTAATGAATCTGTTAGATATACGACGCGATACACGCGAGACTGATATAAGCTCATGACTGTACAGAATAAAGTGCGTGGCTACTACCTCTACAGCAGCGCAACGTCCATATCATCCATGGCGCATTTCACCTCGATAAGTAGGCCTACCAAAACTCGCTCTTCATCTCTCAAATTTGACATAAGAAGCACCGTTCCTCCCGATTGCTTGCCCACAAGAAACAACGATGCGTCCCTTCCTTAACGTGCACGAACCTTCTACGTTTCTCCAAATATCTATCCGGTCCCCACCATCACACCACTAAAGCTCCCAGCACATGACTGGACATGTATCGAGTTTAGAAAACCGCACATCAAGCGGTAGACGGAAAATTTTATATCACTGAAGAGGCAAGCACACAGTCATGACAGGCACTCTCACCAAATTTAGTCCGCTCGAGGGAACGGAGTAGGAGTGATGTCAAGAAAGACATATTCTAAGATGAGGAGAGAGGACTTATATACCTCCCAGAAGGGAGAGGATTATGTAAGAATCCTAACCGCGTCGTAGCATCAGCGGTGATGCTCGGTGATGAAGACAACCATCCCATCAGTCTCCAATTTCGATGTCCCTCTTCATTCGCACATCTTCCACGCCCTCACCCAAACACTACAACACATCTATCACCCCCTCCACACATTCGGATCAAGGACAGACGGATGGTTGCATTGCTAAAAGGATATTTCCCTTTGCCTGTATCAAGACTCACAACAAGACCAAAGCGAGAAAAACAAGCACCCCAAACGGGCCAAAACATGATGCGACCACACCCAAGCTGCTCATCTTAGCAATTTGCAGAAAACAACCATGATCTATTCGACTCCCCCGCGGCCCATACATCTATCCACTCAACTCGCATACTCGGCACTCATTTCCATGACCTCGACCCCCTCCCTCCACTGCTCATTCCTAATCACCCCATCGCCCAGCTTCCATCCTCTTATTACCACCCAGTCCCCAGCAAGACCAGGACTCTCGGTCCGGCCAACGTCCATGCACAGCAAAAGCAAGAGAGTCTGCAATCACTGTACCTGATTGACAATCTCGCTCGCCTTGCCCAAGCTCTCCACCATCTGCTGGCACTCCTTCCGCCTCCTAACCGTGTACTCGCTCTCCTTCAGCAAGTCGTCCAGTTCCTCCGTCTTGTACATATTCTCGAGCAGTTCGCGCTGCATCTCTTCCTTTGTCCATTGCACGAGGTTCAACATGATCGCCTTAGGCACCATGTCGATCATGGTTCGGCGAACAATGTTGAAGTAGGATGTGATGAGGAGCTCTGAAAAAAGTTAGCATATTGCTTGTGCAGAATGTGAGGATGGAAAATGCCGCGTACTGATAACTTCAACCTCCTGTGCCTCCTTCTCCGACAATGTTCCCGAGGCTTTGAGTTGCGGTGGAGGTGGCTCCATAGCAGCCATCTTCTTCTTGTTCTTGCTAGCGAAGAACGAGCCGAAGAAGCCGCCACCATCATTGCCATCCAAAGGCAGCGAAGGCGACTGCGACCGCGGCGGAACGGTAGGCGGAAGTGGCTTTCCGGTCTTGGGGTCTACTTGTGTCGGCTTCGATGCGCTGTGTCGCTCGTGCACGATCGCCATGGCGCGCGATCCGTTGATGAAATCGGGATGACCGGTGTTGATGTAGACGGACTCCATGGCGACAAGATCCTTGACAAGCTTGTTTGTAGGGTCCATAGCTTTCTTGAAAAAAGATACGACGACTTGGTGGAGCTTCTCCTTCAGTCCGGGATAGCGCCTGAAGCTCGGCTTGTTGAGGAGCTGGCCGAGAATGCGGATCAGTTCGTCGTACACCAAGCTGGCACATTTCAAGCTGGGGTCTTCTAGCCGCTTAATTTGTTGCTTCACGATGAGTTCGAAAGCGGTGGTGCCAACAAAGAGCGCGGGTGAAGAACCGGAGGAGTTGTACAGTACGGTGCGGATATCGACGTCCTTGACCTGGTCGAACGGATCCACAGCCTTGACACCGTTGGCGTACAGCTCGTGATAGACGAAAGAGATACGAGCACCGCCAGAAAGTTCCGTCGCTGACAATTCCTGGTTGTTACCATCCAGCACGCCCCGGTATTCGTTGCTAAATTCTGTAATCATGTTGAGGACGATATTCGAGCTGTTCCCAAGCAGGGAGTCGCCCAGCTGCGCGAGTTCGGCGGAGTACTTCTGGAGGGAGGATGAGATGCGGGCTTTGATATCGGGGAGGGTCTGTTTGATGTGCATCATGAGGATCTGCAATTGTTAGCGATGCGCTTGAAGTATAATGAACAACAAGAACCCACCAAGTTCAGCTTGCGGGCCAGATACGGCGTTCCACAGTACGCAGCTTTGTTCCGGTATGCCTTGTGGTTCTCGAAGAACTGCCTCTCGTGTTCCAGGGCGTATGAAATAGCCTTCTTGTTCTCAATATCCCTCTGCCCTCGGTTGACCACGGGCACGTAGCCCAACCGCAGCGGAATGATGCGCCCAGCGAGAATGTCCACGACATCGGTCCCGTCGTCCATCAAATCGACCTTGGTGAGCACACCGATAGTTCGCTGTCCCTCGGGGTCCACCTCACGCGCCAGCTTCAAACCGTCTGAATTCGCCAAATCTGTGTTTGCAGCCGTAACGGCGAGTATTATAGCGTTGGGCTTGCTGATCTGCTTGAGCACCATCTCGCGAATCTGGCGCTCAATATCCCGCGGCTGGTCACCGACCGGCACCTTTGTGAGACCGGGCAGATCGACCAACGTAAGCGTGAGGACCTTGGGCGAGTATATCCGCAGGTTGATGGGAGCTGGTGAAATGCCCGCATTGCGCCCCGTCTTGGACTCTGTCTCGCGCACAATCTCGTCCCGTATCTTATTGAAGTCGTGGAACTTCTGGCCGGGTATGTGCAGGAACTCGCCCCACTCGTCCACATTGTTTTCATTGTCCGCCGACTTGATTTCCTCCTTCACGCCGTTCGTCTGCGCATGCGGGTGGGCGGGCTGGCGGTTGATGAGCTGGAGAATGAGCGGTCTCCGCGTTACGATGCCGGTTCCTCGTGGCAAGCTACGTTTCCACACCGTCAGTATGACAGCCCAACGCCCTGAAAGCGGTGTGCGGCTCCCAGCACTCACAAGTCTCGGCCGACAATGTTCTCTAGCACGGAACTCTTTCCGCTGGATTGCGACCCTACGACGGCAATCTGGGGCAAATCTATAGGGTTTTGGACCTGCACCAGGCATCAGTATGGGGGCTATAGTTATCGCG
>MU005579.1:404825-498471 GCA_010405425.1 Lentithecium fluviatile CBS 122367 | reverse complement strand
GTAAATTTCGCCTGGCTGATTGACTTGATTGACGGCCGTCAATCAAGTCAATCAAGTCAAGTTATCAAGTCGACTTGTTTGTTGCCAAGTCTGGTTCTAGCCTTCCTAGGCGGGTCGATGTACGCTAAGACAATATTAGACCAACGTTGTCGCTGAAGCGTGAAGACCGATGACTCCAATCAGTGGATCGAGGCATGGCCAAGGATTCCAAACCGCGCCTTGAAGGAAAAAAGCGATTCGCGAACGAGGCAAGGAAACTCCGGCAGAGATCATTCGAAGACGATCGACGTGTCAGTGCTCCACCCACTGCCGTGGCATCGTTCGACGGAGCAGCTAAAGCGGACTCTCACTTGAAGGCTGCGAGTATGCACAATCCGTAGGACGATGAGTGACTCTGGCTGTTCCATTGCATGCGCCCAGCAGTGGATTGAGGGATCCAGGACAAGCGATCGGTGAAGCTCGGTCATGAGACAAATTCCGCATTCATGTTTTGAGACAGTTTACCGGTCGAGATGTATCGTACTCTCGTGGATTGGTGCACTCATTCCCTCTGACCAATATCTTCGTCGTGGTTTATCTGAGCGTTATGGCAAGACAAAGGATACCGCATCGCAGGCGCCTAATCCGAATGAATCGGAACAGCTCATTCAAGTGGTCAAGACCAAGGCGTTTAAGACGCCATAACTGCAGTGTATCTCAAATACCTCCCCTGGCGTACATCAGGCCATTTGTTTGGATGTCCGGTGAGAGGCCAGGCTAGCGGAAGGTAGTATTGGAGACGCATAGCTAAGACATGTCCATCCTCATCAGAGCCTTCAATCCTCGCTTCTGTCAATCAGACGAATTGAGTGTGGACACAACTCAGCTCTCGCCAGGTGGTCGATTATTCTTGGATTGGTAGAAGAACGGCGTAAAAATCGGTAACGCGCCGCATGTACATTCGTGCTGAACCACCAGGCTGGGGTCGCTTGCGCAGGTCTTGCAGCTATGGCGCGTCGTCCGATCGTATTTCCTTCCACAAGGCAAACGCTGTCGTGCTGTTTAGGCGGACAAGCGTTGTTCTACACTATACTGTGGGTGCGCAGGACCGCAGCTGTTGTTTTGCAATATCGTAACCCTCTTGATACAAGTTTAGGACCGCTTCTCGCTGTTCGTGATTGATAGTGAAATCGTGCATGCTGCGAGTCGAACATGGTGCTCATGATCCGCAGAGTGATTCATTAGTTGGATTTTAGCTAGCTCGAGTGCTCCCATAGGGAAGGTCGAGCCGTTCGTCAATCCTTACTGTTAGCCGTGAGAAGGCCAAATGCGTATTGACAGAACCTTGGCAATCAGGGCAGGGCGAAGAAAGGCGAACTATCCGGGCGTATGATTTGGATGCCTGTTGTGTTGGGCTTTGAAATGTAGGGACTTTGCTGACAAGGATGCGTTAGCGCGGGTTCCGTCGGTTACTATTTGGAATACTCACCACCACCGTCTGACACCCATTCCGCCGTCGTGTTTCGGGACCGAGGTGCATACGGTGGCATTTCTCGAGCCCGGGATTTGTCAATTTAGCTGCTGGTCGGTCGCGTGGTCTTGATGAAACGGAGCCTACGCTCAAGGCTCGACTAACATTGCCGCATATTCATTGGACCATCTCGCCTGTGCCGACTTTGCGCTTGCAATCACGAATCTTACTGCATGCGGGAGAAGCTCCTGCAGATTCACGTTCTGAATTGGCGGGTTATTTATGAAATCCAGGGACGGGAGTTGTTGTACCGGGTCGGTGTCTCGTGCGGGTGTCCCGATCCTGTGCCTCCACATCAGATATATGAATCCACGCGTCATTCAGAGGGACATGCTATCGAACCTTCTTCCCTCGAATTCGGAAAAAAGATGCCCTCAATCATGTCGGCGCCATCGTCGATATCGTCCTCAACAAAATCAACATCTTCCCGCGAGATGCTTTCACGACCTTCGTCGCCTTTATCATCGCATCCCTTCCTCTCCCCCAATCGAGCATCGACAATCTCATCATGGACTTTGTCTTTGCCGGAGCGTGAATCGCGTCCTTGCGACGATGAAGCTCTATCACGAGACACCGCCATCGAAGCATATCGACAGCTCAAGCTCGCCCTCTTTTCAAGGTCGCAAACTTCGTCAAAACTGAAAGCCGAGCATCCGAAGACCTAGTGGGTACGCACGGCACGAAAACTACTACCGCGAATCGAATCATTGGTGCCAATTTGAGACGGGAAGAAGGAGGAAAATGACGACCTGAACGACTTCCACATTTCGACATCCCCTCAAGGCGGCCGGCACTTGAACTGGCAGCCCGACCGAAGCGGCATGTCTACTGCTCCACAATCTCTAGATGTGGAGAAGTATGGATTAGGAACTGACTGTAATGGTGCATAGTTGGGAAAGCGGGAGGTGTATTTGATTGGATGGGTGGTACGATTGCTCGGTTGTGGCGGTTTTGATGGGTGATTTGGAATCTTCTCGTTACAAGCGACTCTTGACAAAAAGGGTTGCGACTTTCCATAGAGAAATCATGATGTTCGTCTCGTTAGAGAGCGGAGTTTCTCGCGTCGCATGACGCAGACTTTCATCCGGAAGAATTCCAAGAACCGGGTTCTCTATTATGTGCTCATGCTGGCCGTGGTCTTTTTCATCCCGGCTTTATCGTTCCGACTCTTTCCCAGATACCGCGTACCGAACCGACAGATAATCTAATCTCGTGGGGCCCTGCATATGGGGCCGGATTACCCTATCGTCCAGCATCCGTCCTGGCAAGATCGAAGCATGCGGCGGTTTAGCGAATGACTCCTCCGCGGCATCGTCGTCCTAGAGAAAGCTCACAAGTTGCGATATGCAATTGATTCCCCAATCGAAACAACGATCGATTGCAGATAGTAGCGTGCCGTGATATGTCATCGAGCAGCTCAAGCACACTCCCAAACAGAGCTGCAACACTAAAAGGGCCAGGCTGGTGACGAGCGTACCCGCGGGCGTAGGGACGATTGTGATGACGCGGCCAAAGACCATGTGTCAGTCTTTTCAGGTACGTCGGAGGGAGAATAAGTAATTGTGACGCTGTGTAGTAGTTTCATAGCTGCCCGAGCGGAATTCGGGGTGCGCGGCGTCATGATTTGGATATTGCGCGTTTAATCAGAGAGGTGACTTGAAGCCAGTCCAAGTGGCACCGGAGAGGCTAGCTGAGAGAAGATGATCGATTCGATGAGCGGTCTGAATGTGAACCGGCCTGGAGCGACAGGATGTCAAATTCATCGCGACTCCCGGATGTCAGCACATTGGGGTTGGCATGTGCCACCCGGAGACAGCCACTTGTGAAGGGAACCCGCGATATGTCGAAATGTGCGTGAAGAGATTGATTCAAAAGGAATGCAGGAATGGAACCACATCAGCGAATGATCATGGAGAGAAGAGAACGGTGCCAGGATGTGAATGGTAGAGGACTGACTGGAGCAGGCACGATGCACAAACCCGCTAGTCCCAAAATGACGAAGCTCCGCCAAGCATCACTCTCCGAACATTTCTCAGCGCAACACCACGAACCTGAGCTTCGACAGAGCGGCGATGCTGCTCCCAAGGATATTCGCACCCGTCCGGGCATCTCCGCACACCTCTTCCATAATCTCGATACCAACAACGCATGTCCTCGCCGTGCTCCGTACCGCCAATGGCGCCTCCACCCCCGTCTCCGGTTCCGCATCCACACCCTTCCTCTCTTTCACAAGACACGCATCGCATCAAGCCCAAGGTCGAGCCAACGGCGCAAAAGACGGGCCTGGGAAGCGGTTGGGTGCGAAGAAGTCTGGAGGTACATACATCACTTCCAAGCGGTGATCACAGCGCCGCTTCGTACGGAGACTATTCTGAGCTGCAATATTCCACGAATCGAACACGTTAGGAAGGGTCACTGAAGCACAGCAACCGGATACCTAGCGGGGTCAGATTAGCAGGCGTGCGAAGCGGCATTGGAATACCGTATCCAAAACCAGCTGGATAAAAAGCTAACATCCACACAGGTGAATACGTAATCCCAGGAAACATCATCTTCCGCCAACGCGGCACCGCCTGGTTCCCGGGCGAGAACTGCAAGTTTGGCCGCGACCACTGCGTCTTCGCCACCGAGTCCGGCTACGTCCGCTACTACCGCGATCCGTTCCGGCACCCTAAGCGTCAATACATCGGCGTCGCGCTGAAGAAGGAGGACACACTGCCATACCCACGGAATGCCGCGCGGAGGAGAAGACTGAACATGGTTACCGCAGAGTACGAGCCACAGCCTGAGCCGCCCACGATCGAGGAACAGGTGGTTGCAGGCGACCTGCAAATCGCCGAGGGTATGGCGAAGGATGCTAAGCCGGTGCAGAATCTGGTCATGGGGAAGGGATATGCGTATCGCGAGGCGAATTGGGATATCGGGCGTGCGGCGGAACGGGCAAATGTGCAGGTCAAAGAGTTCGTGCCTGGAGACCGGTGGGCGGCGTGGCGGAAATCGCAGGCGAGGAGGGAAGCCAATATCGAGAAGAAGAAGCTGCGGAATGCGGGCAAGAAGACGAAGCCGGCGAAAGCACGGAAGAGGGGATGAGGTGTATATTGAGCATGTATCAATATTTGTACAAACAGTTGGAATATGCGAACATGGATTGCATCATGTTGCTGCTGAATCAGGATGGATGGGAATACAGTTTGAATTATACAGTACTTACAGCTTCGCGGTATCCTTTAGTACCAATCCCTGATTCTCAACGTCATACTGTCTCCCCCTCGCCCACCCCATCCACCTCCCCAGCGTCTCCTCCCCCCCAGCCCCAGGCTCCAGCCCGGCCTCACTCCACCCACTCCCTTCCCACCCAATGCCCTGCCCCACAGCCGCAGGCCGACTGTCATCACCCTCGTGTATTGCATACGCCGGAGTCCGCTTCAAAGTCACAGCCGGTCTCTGATCAAAGCCCTGCTTCTCAAGCTCCTGATTCGTGAACACGGGTGTACAGCACGCATCCGTGCCGTCGAAGATAGCTTCCCATTCATCGCGCGTCTTCTTCTTGAACACCGAGGCCAAAAATTCGGTTAGTTTGGGCCAGTCGTCTTTGTTGTCACGGTCGCCGGGGACGTCGGACGGGGTGAGTTCGAGACCCTTGAGCAGGGCGGCGTAGAACTGGGGTTCAATGGCTCCACTGTCCCCTATTAACACTCCTCCACACATCAAAACAAGCAGAGATGACTTACACAGCCATGTAACCCCCATCCCGCGTCTCATACGTCCCGTAGAACGGCGCCCCACCATCCAACATATTCGTGCCCCTCTCTCCACTCCATACCTGATTCTTCAATCCCAACCTCGGCATCGTGGCAAGAGCCGCACTCCCATCCACCATATTCGCCTCGACCACCTGTCCAAAGCCACTCTTCTCTCGCGCAAGCAGCGCCAGCAGAATCCCTATAAAACATATTGCTCCGCCGCCCGCAAAATCGCCCACCACATTCCCCGGCGGATACGGCTTCTCGCCCTTCCTCCCGAACAAACTCAGCACACCCGACACCGCGATGTAGTTTATATCGTGACCCGCCATCATGGCGTATTTCCCATCTCTCCTAAACCCCGTCATGCGCCCAACAATCAGTCTCGAATTCATCTTCATGAGGACATCTTCGGGCCCGAGCCCGAGTTTCTCGAGCACGCCCGGGCGGAACGGGTCGATTACGACATCGACAGTGGGGATGAGTTTTTTGATGAGGGCGATGCCAGCGGGGGACTTGAGGTTGACGCATATGGAGGATTTGCGGCGGGTGAGCTGGTCGGAGGAGGGTTGGGTGGGTGCGCGATCGATGCGGAGGACGGTGGCGCCGTAGTCGGCGAGGAGCATGCCTGCAAAGGGGCCTGTGGTGCATCAACATCTACATTGTCTTTCATATATGGCCTGGTTGCGGATGGTAGCTTACCGGGCGCCAGACCCGCGAACTCCAGCACGCGGATGCCGGTGAGGGGTGGTGCTTGCGCCGTCATGATTGTGCACCTTGGAAAGGAGCCACTGTGGGGAATGGAGGAAGAATATCCAGTAGAGCGGCTGGAAATATAGCATTGAAGCTGTATGCGAGCTCGACGTCGACATGGTGGAAGTGCGGTTAAGCACTTCCCGCGCCGCGTTGGAGCTCTCTGAACCGAGGCGTTGAGCTGGGGTGGGGTCGGGAGTCCGGAGGGAAGCAAGCGCGTCGTACTGGCTTAGTCAGTTTCCCGACCCTCAACTGACGTTATGCCCAACATTGGAGGCGCTACATTTGTATTGACAGTGCATAATACGATTTCCCGTACCAAGCTCACAAGGAAATCATCAGTGCACGGCCTATCTTGCAAAAGTATTTCCATGTCCTTCGAAAACTTATCAAAGAAAGTGGAGACTCAGATTGGAATTTCGAAGCCGTAATAGTCTGGCGGGTGCGTAAATCTTTGCCGTTCTTGAATTGCGGAAAGGGGATTGGTTTGAGCGATGGTCAATGGAAGATAACTGTCTAGCAGAGTTTTATATGGACGGTTTCGGACACGTTCATTAGAAGCGGGCTTGAACGGCAAGGCTCTTGTTCAACTTGCAAAAGTACCCCTCTCGTTGCATGCAGCCGCTGCGACCTATGCTATACAAACATTTTCCCTATCGAGCTTCAACCGCGTTCCGACGACAACGTAGGCGGTCAAAAGACGATCGCCTGCAGTTCCACAATGCACTGGATCTTGTTTAGAAAGGTCATTGAAGCCGGTATCGAGGGGGCGGGCTTGACCACTAGACGCCAACGAAGCGCGTCATGGCTGACTAAACTTTCCGTTATGCGGCCGGGCGGCATGAGCATCACTTCTCTTTGTCCGCTTGGTTGGGCTGGTAATGTTTAGACCGCACTTCTTGGTCTGGCGCCCGCATACATACTTATCTCTAAAGCATTCTGTCTTCGTGGGTATCTATCCGTGTACGGTCTGATGGTTGGTTTCCGGCGTGTTACCGACTCGGACAGCTTCGTGATATGGCGGCGGCACCTCGCTCGCGCTCGTCTCCGGTCTCCGAACCACACCTTGTATTCGCTGCAACGCGATCTCCTGTGGCGTCCTCTGTTCACCCGCCTCAGACGTTGAACTGGCCGCGCTATCCACCACCTTCGCTCGACTTTTCCGCTTCCTCCACAGCCACCAGTACAGCAATGCGAGCAGCATTGTGCCAACAAGCACACCCACTACAACACCAATAATCATTCCCACGTTAATCTTCGAGCCATCGTCACGTTCCGGCTCCGCCAGCAAAGCGGGCGTTTCGGCGCTTATACTCGGGTCTTCGACCCCCGTGGGATGCTCGGCACTGAAGCGTTTGTGCGGATAGGCGGGTTGCTGAAGGACGGGGAAAGGAACTGAGTAGTCTGAGTCGAGCATGCCTTCTGGTGAGAAAAGATTCACGATACAGAGGGCACATGTCTTATTCACATCCTTGCCGGGGAAGAAGCCTTTGAGGGAGGGAATGGTGTAGTTGCTGCGTGGAGCAAATGTTGGTGGGAGATCCGGTACATGGTAGATGCTCGCGCTCTGAGTGTCTAGTGCCCTGTGAGCTGATGCAAGCGCGAGTAATGACCATTACCCTACAATTGTCGCAGGCATTCTCAACCAATCCGCCCTCGGCTCCAGCCGTGCAGACGAAGCAATCCAAGCCCATGGTGCCATTTCCGCCCCTCTTCCAATCGACCTCAAGGACGTCCCCAACTCGAAGCACGGCGTCGTTGCTGCCGAACCCGGTATTCGATGGGTATCTGCCGTCAACGCGCTCCGATGAGGTCAGATTGGTGATAGCCTCAGAGACAAGGTGCCTAATGTCGTCGCTCTCGGTGTCATTACTCCTGGCGGAGTTATTCGCGTAAGCATCGATGAAGGCATCACTCAAGGCCGGTGGGAAAACCCATTCTGATTCCTTGGATATGTCTCGCCACATCCTTGCGGGGTACTTGCAATGCGCTCACGCAGGCGTATGACAGTGGCCGAAAGCCTATGAAAAGGGCATGAGGTCGAAGGTTGACGGCATCGTAGCGGCGAGAAGAACGGAATCGACCACGGTGATGGTGGGGCAAGGCTGATCTTATGCTGTACTTCATGGCTCGCGAATTGAACGGAAGGATTCGAATGATCGCGGCTCGTATCCGTATCCCTAAAGGCGATCCAGAACGTTTTGGACGTTCGCCCAGCATTTCGGTTACAGGGCTACTATTTTGGGAAAAAGGACGCTAGCGATGGAACGTGATTGGACGAAAGGGTGAGGGAGGATGTCAGTGGAGATGACAAGTATAAGAGTGATATGTGATGATGTGCTTGACGTTTAAGGGGACAGATATCAAAAACATGAGGGCAGACATGTGGAAGATGTATCTATGCTGGATAGAGGATGCGAAACGACAAGCAAAATTCTCGCTGCAAGCGAAGCACGGATTCTCGTCCACATGTTACATGCTGCTATAGTGGCCCCGATATGAGCCACAAAGATACGATGCACAAAACCGTGCATTCGTCCGACGGATTGACCAGCGGATGGCTCGACTCTCTAGCCGGGCGTTCTCTGACGGGAAAGCGGTGAGGCGATAACACTTCCTCCTTGCCATATGCCAAGTACTACGCAAGACGACCGCTGAGAACTGAAAACCGGGAGCATAGACAAATGTGAGTGGTTGTGTTCAAGTGAACAAAACCTCATATCGCGGTGAGCATTTGAATGTGGGAGTTCACAGGACGCACGTGCCACCGCACTAGACTTTCGTGAGCGCACGTCACGCTTGGCATCAACAACAAACAAACATCGCCAACCACCCAATTCTTAATCGGTATCGACATTGCGCCACCGACTAGACGCGCCGAAGAAGCACATGTGAATCATGGCGCGTACGCATTCCTCCTACACAGCGAGTCCGACACGCTGGCGCTCACCACAGCGCAGTCCGGCGCGTCAACCCGCGTCCGAAGAAGGGTCGCAATATGAGATGGACCTGGATGCGCTCGGTCTCAACTCCACCTTCGATTCCACTGAGATGAACGAGCAGCACAAACCTAAGGTCGATGTGGTGGATACCAGCGACATCGAGGGCCCAGAGGACTTCACAATGAACATGACGTACTGGATGACGGCGGACCTGTCGTCGCAACAGCAGATACGGTCGCGGAAGGAAGCCAATTCGAAAATTACAGAGGTGCGGGGAGATGCAAAACAAGATTCGGACGCGCTGGACACAATAGGAGAGGGAGAACTGGCCATTGTTGAAGAAAGCTCGAGGGACCGTGAGACTGATGCGGAATTGAACTCAGCGTCGCCCACCGTGCGGGCGAACGGAACCGCCGACGAACGTTCTAGTAGCAAAGCACCCTCTGAAGCCTCCATGGAAAACGACGAGAAAGTCAGAAGTTATTTGAGCGCCCTCCCGGACACCGACATAGGGGGGGACGCTCTCACATCAACTCCTCTGCGCATTCCAAAGCAGAACATGCTACAAGTGCCCAGTCCTAGTCCTGCAAGACCGCGATCGCTACAGGCTACAGTGGAGGACTACGATACGCCCCGAAAACCGACGCAAGAGACAGTCATTCACCACCCGCCAGAGCGCATACTGGAAAACGAACGAGACGACTTGCTTAAAAAGGTTGCGGAGCTGCAATCACGGCTCGAGCAGCAGGAGCGGGCTTCCAAGACGCGAACCATCGAACTCGAGACACTCCTTCAGTACACACGATCCGAGTTGGAAACTGCGCGGACGGATGGATACAAGCAGAAGGAGCGGGTAAAGTCCTTGCAGCAAGGGAACGATCGGCAGAAGGAGGAATGTGAAATAATCCGCGCGTCTGTGGCAGACCAGCTCAAAGCTCAAGAAGAGGAGCTCAATGCAAAAATGCAGGAATTTGGAGAGGAGCTCCGTCTCCAGAGCCACGCAAGACTCCAGAATCAAAGGGCGGACTTTGATCGGCAGGTGCAGGCGCTTGAAGATGCGAAGCGAACAGCCGACCAAGAGGTGGAACGAAAAGGCCAGCTCCTTGAACAGATGAAGGCCGAAATGGAGCAGCTAAGGCAGTCATACGAGCAGGGAATCCAAGCGGTGAAGGCCGCTAGGTCAACCAAAGAGGCAGGACGCGAATCGGACTTCATCGAGGAACGCATCAAGTTACAAGAGTCGCTTTCCAGCCTGCAGTCTCGCGCTAACACACTACAACTCGACCTTGAGAAGGCCATAGCCGAGGCTAGATCCGCCCGCGAAGAGGCTGAGGCGAACGCAGAGCTCCACACATCTGCAAAGTCAACGAGTCAAGCACAGAAGACTCGCGTCGCAGATCTGGGAGCTCGCGTGTCTTCTCTTGAATTTCAGCTCGAGTGTGCTCAAACGGAAGCGTCCGCCAAAACCCAGAGGGTGTCGGATCTACAATCTCGTATTCAGTCCCTCCAGTCACAGCTGAATGCTGCGCGAAACGATGCGGGCGATAAAGAGAAACAGCTGCTTCTCACTTCTAGTCTGGAGTCGCGTGTTCAGTCTCTCCAGAGTCAGGTGGACTCTGCTCGCGCGGATGCGGCCGCAAAGGACCAACAAATTCTGCGACAGATCGAGGAACAAGAGCGATATGAGCAACGCTTGAACACCGCACAGGGCAAGGTTGACAGCCTTGAATCCACAGTTTCTACGCTCCGCCAGCAGCTCGGAGAAGCGCACCGCGACAGTGCAAAAGCACGAACAGATGCTGAGCAGTTCGAAGCTGATCTGGAAGCCGCTAGCGACCGCCTCCAAGATGCGCGCGCTGAAGCGGATCGCCGTATTGGAGATTTGGAGAAGAAACTTGTCAAGATGAAGGAGCTGAAGCTTGAAGCAGAGTCAAGATTCGAAGAGCTGCAGTCTCAGCACGACGAGGCCATCGAAAATCACGATGCTAAGCTGGAAGACGTCCGTGAGAGGGCCGAAGATGCGGTACGCAAAGCAGCGTCTCTTCTCGAACAAGAGCGCGCCGAAAAGAAGAGGATCGCACGAGACCTTAAGAAGGCTTCCCACGACCTCGATCAGCTCCGCACAGAGGTTTCGCAAAAGGCCGCAGCGGACGAAGACTCCTCAGTGGATGAAAGCTCATTCCTTTCCTCCTCGCATGCCGACGCAAAGGACGTTGAGATCGAAAACCTGCGCATGCTCCTTCGCAAACAGTCATCCACCATCAAAACGCTCAAGACCGAAACGACATCCCTCCGCAAAGAAATAACTCGACTTAAAGCACTCGAGTCCTTGTCTGAAGCCATCGCAGAGCTGCAATCTGAACTCGACGTCCTACGCCAAGCCAACGCAACGCTTAAAGCGGAAGCCGAAACCCGAGAGGCAGACTTTGAGGCCGTGAATAACGCCATGGACGAGCGTTTAGCAGCTATGGTGAGCAAAGTGCTCAAGGATCGGGCTAGGAGCCTGGTGGGCAAGAGGGATGGACAGTGGGCTGAGAGCGTTGGAAAAGTTAGCAGTGAGAAGGAGCTCATGGGTAGGGTGCTGTTGCGGGAGTGGGGGAGGCAGGAGGTGGGAGTCGCCAAAGAGTCGGAGGGCGAGAAGCAGAGATATCGGTATCAGTATGTTCAGAGGTCTTGAACGGTACCGACAGCTTTCGGGAACTCTTCTTTTGTGTGTATAGGGATCTCTACGGCTTCTGGATGGACCATGAATCTGAACGATTTGACGACGTAATGAAGTCCGCAGAGCATTGGGTATTGTTCAGCATTTTGGGCATCCTTCCATCGCCTTATAACACTCGTGTACGCGTAGTATATCCTCTATAACATAGAGCGCGCTCCAAACGCCGTTCCCCGATCCTTGCCAAACCCAATCAACCCAGACTCATCTCGTGCCCATTTCCCTCAAGCCGGTATCCCCACAAGCTTGTCTCCTTTCTCCACAAGCTCATACCACATCCCTCTCACAACAACCCCTTCCGCGCCAGCTCAATCTTCTTCATCGTCTCCCCCTCCTTATACCCGCCCTTACTCGCGCACACGGAAATCCCCTCGCCGAGCTCGACCTTGTCTTCGACGCTCTCCCAGGCGCAGGGACAGTGGTGCGGGAAGTGAACGCAGGAGAGGGTGCCGGGGCAAAGGTATTTGTCGCAGTGAGCTGTATGTAATGTTAGTGACGCTCGTTGGGGAATTGGGGGGGTGGGTGGATGGAGGCTCGTGGAGGTGGGGGGAAAGATGGGATGAGGTGGGGTAATGGGAAGATATACCATTCTCGTACTGCGCCTGATACCACTGACTATCGCTCCGCACGTTCTGCGGCTGCTGCTGTTGGTGTTGGTGCCCGCCGCCGCCGAACATCTGATCGAAGAAGCCGAACTGCGCGTTTACAGAGAAGGTGAAGAGGCTGATGGCCAGGAATATGACATTTCGGAGCTCCATCTTGTAGCACAACTTGTCGGGAGTGGTGCGACAATTGTGTAGAGGTCGTCAGGGAGTGCGCGGGGAAGGTGGAGGGTTGCTCGCGATAATGCTGATGTGGAGCTTACTAGAGCTAGCTGCAAACGTGGCAAACACAACCGCCGCCAAGAGTTCGAGCTACCATAGGTTGTGTCCCTGCCCTAATTTTTTGCGGACCACCGAAAAGTGCTTTCCTAGGTCTACCACTTCGACCAACTCTTCACACACCACGCGCAGTTGCACTTACCATACCCTCTTTGGATACACACGCACAAATCGCAAAGTAAGCGCCCTCCGCCAAAATTGCGCGAAAGAAGGAATCGAGGGAACAGAGGCAGGAAGCAAAGAAAGAGCTGTGCTAACAGAATCTGCAGAATGCATCTCATGTACACCACCGGCCCCGACGGCAAGCGCATCTACACGCTCAAAAAGGTCGTCGAGGGACGCGTCGCAGACTCTGCGCATCCGGCGAGATTTTCGCCCGACGATACGTACTCGAGGTGCGCACATCACATACTGTTGGATTAGGAGATGGAAGCTCATAGATATGACAGGCACCGTGTGACGATTAAGAAGAGGCATGGACTGTTGCCGTTTCAGCAGAATCATAGTGGGTGCCGGGGGGTGGGTGTAGGGAAAAGGCCGCAGGCTAACGTGCCGCAGAGGATAAGGTTGCGCAGAAGCAGTAGACGATGCGAACGATACGGCGATGCGACATCGGATGACACCCGTGTCGAGGCGCGGGGTCTGAGGTGACATTTGTTTGGGATACCAGAGGCGTTCATGGAGTATAGGCGAAGGGCCCGAGATGCATAAAGAGGCATAGTTCTATTTCAGCAGACACCATTTGCGCGTGGAGGATTGATCAAAGCCCTGCTAGATTCCAGCAGGCAGTGGACCTGCTATAAGTTAGAAGATGTTTCCCTAGTCTCTCTCTTCCCACTTTTCTCCGATATCTTGCAAAGTCGCAGCGAAACCACAAACCCTTCCCATCCTCACACCCCCTCATCTCCACCCTTTCTCACATCCTCCAACCCAGCAACCCAGGCGCACCGCCAAACCAACAGATCTCCCACCACCAGCAACACCGACCAGCTCACTTTCCACGCATCTCCCCTCACCCCCAGAAACAGTAAATACCCATACCACCCCACACATCCCCAGAGATACTTATCGAAAAACCACCTCCCAACCCAAATCCACACGTCGCCCTCTCCCCTTCCATCTGCACAATCAGGTGCAGATTCCACGCGCGCCAGACGAAGAGGAGGAGCGTGAAGAGGCCCAAGCGGGGTTCTGTGGGTAAGGTGAGGATGGGGGAGGTGTAGAGGGGGATAAAGAGGGCGAGGAGGTTGATGGTATGGGTGAGAAGGAAGGCGAGGCGGCGGGGGGCTAGTGTGAGGTCGCGCACGAAGGGGTTGAATGAAGAGAGGAGGGACGGCCAGCAGGTAAGTGGGTGCGAGCGTTGGCGAGTCGGGTTTGTGGACTTGCTGAAGTCGCGAACTGTGGCCACTGCCATGGTCGGAGGTTTGTATAACGAATGTATTCCTCCAGGCTGATAGAGAATGGGTAGAGGGGAAGCAGTGGATGAGTGGGAGGAGATAGTCATCTAGAAGTAGGTATCACAGAGGTAACAACTTGCCCGTAGACAGTCTGGTGCAACGCACAACCACTGAGCTGTGCCGCGCGCATACTTCGTAGATTGCTTGGGGGCCTTCAAACAATCGCCTCTTCACTACCCACTGTAGAAATGCAAGCGAACTTCAATTCTAACGCCTCGTCTTGGTTCCGGCGATGCTCCCTCTAGAACCGAACAGCATCGCACTACTCACTACTGAGTCGGTGTCTTTATCCAACCCACGACCACGCAAGTTCTTTCGCGAGTGCTCTTGTGAATCGCAGCAGAATCCGGCGTTGACCCAGAGTTATGTCATACGCGTACCCTTACCCCTAAACGGGATACAAGCGAGTCGGTCGGACACAGAAACGGATTCGGCTAATGTAAGTGCAGGTACTACGCGACGGACGTGATGTTTGTAAGAGTTCAGGCCTGCCGTTCCCGCGTAACTGCCGCTGCCAAGAGTCCGTGGAAAGCTTCGCCTCATCCCATCTACTCCCAAATGCAATGCCATAGCGGTGCATTTGAGGGAGAATACGTACTTACGACGAATCAGACGGACATGTTTCTTCACTACGTGAAAACAAGTCCAAGCGTTCCTAAGATACAGCAACTGTAGTATCCAGATCGCGCATTTCCAGTGGGGTTGAGTCGGTCCAAAAACAGCTAGGCTGAGCTTACACTCGCCAACACCGCGCTGTAGCACAAGTAGACGGACATCCGAACACCAACCCAAGCCACCCGTTCCGCATCGACCCACCACCATGATGCCTAAACGACAGGCCAACCGGAACGATGTTTCGAAACACCCCTATAGCACCTTCATCACATCACATACGCACCAGTGCGGGTGACCCGGACGTCCGACGTCTAACCAGCGTCCAAACAAGCACAAGCATACGGACAGGCCTAACAGGAACGATGTATCAGACAAGCCTTCCAACGTACAAACACAGCCATCGTTTGATCCGTGTCCCGCCAACAACCTAAACCTGCAACAAGCAAACAGTAACGGAAACGGAAAGAAGAAGTTTCAAGGACGTGTTTTCGGTCTATGCGCTAGTCATCCTTCTCGATGGGTGAAGTCTCTGGTGGCTTCGGTTGGATGAGCTGAGATGTGATGGCATTCACCTCGCCGTCGACTCCGAATCCGTGAGCGGAGGCGTGAATGCAACGGAGAGCCCGAGTCACATAACAAGCCCCTCTCTCTAGGGGGTATGTTGGGTGAAGTATATAAGGGGATCGTCGGTCCTGGGTTTGTTGCTCATCATAACTCACAGGTCCATCTTCGCAGCTTCGCAGCACAGTCATTCCCTTCGGTCGCAGCGCGATCTTCCATTCTTTGCTTCGAGTACTCGCCGAATCCTCTGTCATTCATTGCCTCGAGCACTCCTTGAATCCACTGTCACTCATACTTTTGTCAGTCAAGACTTTGTCTGTCACGGCGAGACCAGTCACTTGTTGATACCTATACTTTATACCCCGGAATCTGTACCCTTTTCTGCGGCAGACACCATCGATAATACCACAAAGATAAACAATAAGATACCCACGACACGATACCTACGAGGAAGCCATACACAACAAAGATACTCAATTAGATACCAACCGCAAAGATGTACACCACCGCCCTCACCACCTTCCTCCTCACGGCGCTCGCCCTCGCCGCGCCCGCACCCGCGCCCGCCTCCGGCCTAGTAGCCCGAGGCGAGGTCCACTCGGGCGTCCGCTTCTCCCCTATCAGCAACTACGGCGACAAGCTCAACCCGGTGCAAAAGATCGAAACCTACGGCGCCTGCGCGACGGTCGGCGCGCCGCCCGAGTACAAGATGTCGGACGCGGCCGGCGACATGAAGGTCGCGCTCGACGCCAACGTGCCCAACTTCTTCAGCTACTGCAACAAGCGCATCCGGCTCACTAACCCGGACGGACGCACGGCCGAGGCCACCATTGTCGACATGTGCCCAGGTTGCGGAGGGGATGGCGGCCCGTATAGCTTGGATTTGCTCGAGGGGCCGTGGATGCAGGTTGGCGGGCCGACTTTTGCGGATAATGTGTATGGTGCGAGCTGGGAGGTTATTGGTTAGAAGGGATTTGAAATCTAAGGTTTTGGCGTTGCGTTTGGTTTTCCCTTGTACGATGATAGCGTTGATACTCTGCATATATTATCATTTGGACTTTCGAGAATTAAGTCAATGAAAAAGTGAATCAACGAAGGGGTGAATCATTAACGAAGGGAATGAAAGAAAGGGATAGTCATCCATGAGGAAGTGAGCCGAAGAAGCTGGCCCCCTTCAGGCATACGAATGCATGCCAGACGGAGCTCTGTGGGTCAAGCATTCTTCCAGCCAGCAAACGCTATGCTTGGTGACATGGTAGTGTCAAGGCTTGTGCTGACCTCGATTCCCGACTGGACGGAAAAGAAGGCCGAACTTGAGGATGCTGTGGAACGTTGTGTGCGTTTTCGAAGCATAGCATCGAGCAATGACCCCGACGAGGTGCATGGCGAATTAGATCGGTTGACAGACGGAAACCACGAGTAGAAATGACAGCAGAGGCCGTCGCATTATCGTCAGACGCAGTGGAACATTGGACCAGTTCGGTCGTGACGAGGGAAGGCGGATGGAAACGAGTTCGGGGACCACTCCTAGAGCTCCATCAGAGCCAAGCCCGTGTAGGTGACATGGCAGGCTGGCACGAGACGTAGAACCGGAGCTTCCCGCCAGTCGACGCTCCAGGCTGCACGGCGGGTCTTCTTCCGAGTCCCAATAGCAATAGATGGCGCTGTTATGAAGTGAGGAGGCGTGATGATGAGCTGGCGAGAGGGGCAGCGCAGCGCAGCTCTCGCGGGTACGGTCACTAGCTTGTAGCTGCCCCCACTTGGCTGCAGAGCAGCGTTTCTCGCGCAAGATTGATCAATTCCTCTGTAGCTCGCGTGGGGGTCGCCGCTTGGCCGAGAGGGGTTTGCAGACATCTTTCGTCATTGCTCGTGTAGGTCTGAGAGGCAGCATGGCATTCTTGTTCGCATCAATCGCGCCCTGACCCACTCGTGCTGCAGGTAGCCGTCTGATCTGGGGAAGCCGTCGCACGTCATTTAAGAGTCGTCCAGTTGGAATGGGGCGCGAGATAACAGGACGCGCACGAGGAGCGAGCGAGGTGGTGAATGCGGGGTAGCCAGCCTCACGTTGCACGACGTCGGACGGCGCGCATGACATGTCTTCCAGCACCAGACGGGAACAGCACTTGCTGCGGATATCGTCTCATACTGACTGCGCAGTTGTATAGCGTGCACAGTAGTATAGCGTGCACAGTAGTATAGCGTGCACAGTAGACGGATGGCTGAGTAGGGTACCGTGGGCGAGCTGGGGTGACAATGGCGGATAGTCGCGGTGGTGAACAGGCCAAAGCCGCTCAGAGGGCCGTCTCCAGCACTTCGGAGCATATCATGCACGCAATCTGCGCCGCCGAACCGCCAGGGCGCCAGGGGC
Source organism: Lentithecium fluviatile CBS 122367 (assembly GCA_010405425.1). Taxonomy (NCBI): domain Eukaryota; kingdom Fungi; phylum Ascomycota; class Dothideomycetes; order Pleosporales; family Lentitheciaceae; genus Lentithecium; species Lentithecium fluviatile. The sequence continues at coordinate 480,922 of MU005579.1, read as the reverse complement.
GGATATCGCGAGCAGTCCGTGGGTCTCAGAAGCCCGGCGGAGCCAGCGGTTGAGCCATTGAACAGCGCGAGGGCTATCGCCGGCCCGGCAACTGCGAGATATCAGCCCTGCGCAGTATCGCGATGACATCGACGAGGGGCTATGTCTGCTGGACAGGGGTTTGCCATTGTGCAATGCATTCAAACCTGCTTGCGCTCGTCAGGTACATTCAGGTACCGGCCGGGGGTGCGCGTGAGGGGTGAGGCCACGGTCGCGATCTTGTCCACATGATCCAGTGGTCCTGGAGTCGGCCGCCGGCGCACGGGCTTTCGTCTCAAGCGAGACTGGCGGCTTTGAGAGGTGAGGACTGATGGGATGCATGACCATGCCAGCGACAAAGGAGAGTGCGTGGCTGCACCTGAATGCTTCCAAGGTTCGCTGCTACCTGCAGCCCAGTCCTCAGCTCCACTCGTCCACGGGCGACTAACTATCGCCGTCGTTCTCGCCGTTCCACTATGGCGGCACGCCATCGCAGGAAATTTTCGGGAGTGCCTCTTTGAGTCGCCACACCCCTCGAGGACTCTTTCTACGATCTAGCTCCACTTAGCACTCTGAACTGCTTATAATGCTCTGGCGCCCATAGCCTGCCACTGCACTCTCGTGTACTCGCACCTGTTGCCCATCCCACACATCACATACGGCGCAACCCCCGCTCCTAGCTTCATTTCTCCATACCCGCCGTTGCCGTCAGCAGCTGCGCCCGCTGCACGCGCAACACGCATTCTCGCGCCCTGTCCGGTTCTCGTGGGCCCAATTCCATTTCGTTGTAACCCCACGCTCCCCCCCGGTACGCGTTGCCCTCGGAAGCCTGCCCTGAGTGCGAGAGCGGCGTCTTCTGCGGGTGTCCGATTCAGTGCCGACCAATTACGGCAAGCCGACGTGCTTCCCCACGCTGCATAGCTACCCCAGACCTCAGCCATAACGTCTCAGCCAGCGCCAGAATCCTCCCTCGGCGGCTCGTGCGGCCCAAATCTTAGCGGACCTATCACCGTGACACTTTCCTCCACGTACCCGGCTGTAGTTGAATCGGTTGCCGCGATATAAGGGCAGCACATCGTCACTTGTCACTATTTACATACCACAACGTTACACCACTCCGCGAGCAGAATCCCTTACCGAGACATATTGGGGATGAACTTCAAAAACGACATTTCTCACTGGCCCGTCGGACAAGGTGCGTGGAGTGATGTCTTACCCACATCTCCACTAACTCTTCTCAGAGCACATCAACCGTTGAAACCTGCATTTGTGCTGAGTTCCCCCGCAATCGCGAGCCTACGTATCACGGCCTTGCTTGGAAGCATATTGCTTCTTCTCGCCTCCCGAACCTGATACGCTTGCTTATTCTTTCGTTCGCCCGCCGACATCCACCCTTGGCTGTAAGCCTTGTCGGACATCTCCCTGCCTAGATCGGACCTAGGAGCCTGCAGGCACCGTTCCCCACGACCACGAGACCGGTCGTCATCCGACGACTATTCTTATCTTGACATTGCACCTAATGGAGTCTTCCATGACGCTGCTGAGTGCACATATCTCGTTTCTAGTACGTTCCTCTCTCGTCATCATGCACCCCAATGCATAGTTGCTTCGATAAACTTTTGTGCTTCATACCTGCCTGATTCTGGTTGGGTGTTGTCCCGCACGCATGGCGCTCGTTAGCCTGCTTTTATATTTGCCCCCCAACACAAAACTTTTCTGCCTGGTGAGACCCAACTAACACCATGATCACTTTCAAGGATACCCACCTTGCACTCATTCACATTCCACTCCATCTTTATTCGAGCTTCCTCCAGTCCATCCTCCAGCTTCTACTTCCGACTGAATCGCGTAGCAATGGCGCTGTCAGTAATGGAAATGGTGCCGTGCAGCCACCGCGAGGCTGGCCTTACGAACATCCCTTCGTAAATATCTCCATCACCCCGACCGAGTGCTCTGTAGTGTGCTCTCGCGCTCTCGCAACCGAGCTCTTTGTCCCGGCGATCAATCTGCTTGACCCTAGGTCGAGAGAACAGGTCTCCATCACGTCCGAGGACTATGTGGTGATGCAGGTGGATGGAGAGGGCCTCGATGCAGGACAGCGTGTTCTGGAACTGACAAGTCCCCTCGCTTTGGCCGGCATGTAAGTCTACTTCGCACCGAGAGCGAAGCTGTCCGTCTAACCTTCTAGATCCATCTTCTTCATCACAACCTATTTTTCCGACTACATCCTCGTCCCTCTGCGACACCGGACGCAAGTCGTACATGCTCTAGAACAACGTGGCTTCCAATTCGAAGACCAAACTTCTTCCTACGTCAATCCCAGCGGTCACGGCCGGAAACATTCTTCCACTTCGTCTTTTGAAGTCCAATCTCCTGGTACCCCACCACCGGCTACCATCTCCGAGTTGCAGACCCGCACTTTTGCCACCCTGAAGCGCCGCAACATTAATCCCGCAGTGGACTCAGGCTTACGCCTCGTGCAGTGTGCCGGGCGCAGAGATGGTGCGAACGGAATGCACCAGAGCCATAACCGCAACAGCAGCACGAGCGCCGTAGATGACGCCCTTCATCTAGGCTTGGTGAAATGTCTTATCTCACCGCCATGTCCCAAATTTATGTCCCTAACGCTCACCGACACGGAACCGGCGTCCCTGCTCCTCGATCACACGCTGCTGCCAAATTTCGCATCCGATATTCTCCTTGGATCTAAAGACGACTACCTGATCCCCATCATGCTGGACCTTCGTGAGCTTCCAATGGAGAGCACAGGGATCGTCTGCGGCGTGGCCGGTCGTCTGGTCGGCGGCACCTCCAGTCAGCTCGAGAATGCTGTCGAAATGAGCTACCTAAGCACAGCTCGCGCTGGAACTGTCATGGTCGGTGAAGACGAGCTGGATCGGGCGTTGGGCGCTTTGCGTGGCGCGGAAAATGGCGTCTTATCCACGCCGGATTAGCCGACTTGCGCGCTGAGTGGGATGCAGCCGAATTGCACCTGAGTGGGAGGTCACATGGACGAGCTACCGCTTACGAACGCGTGTTCATACCGATCAGACACGGGGCGCGCAAAGAGGCACAGAAACGTGGGGTGCATCAGCGCTTGACCGGACACCATCTCAGCCCACGACCGTCGCTCAGTCCGGAGATACCGACATTTCTCCGCCCTGTTATCATTCAGGATACCCTTACCAATCCCACGGATCTTCGTCATCCACCTTGGGCGCCATCCCATCCTTCGCAATTTTCAAGTTCTCGGTTCTTCTGCAGGACGTACCAAAATTGGAACAGTTTGACTCTCGGTTTTTATCCCTCCTGCACGAAAGAATTTCTTGCATACGGCACAACTCATCTGACCTTCCCTTTTGGGTAACGACTTTCGCTTCTGGCGCTTCGGCTACCTTGTTGCTCCTCCGGTTGCTTCGGGCCCTGTTCCGTACCGTGGCCTTGTGCCTCCACTACCCGAGTCCTCTGAATCCCTTCTGGTGACACCGCCGTCCCCTATCTCCTATTTACTGTCGCCGTTGTTTTCGACCTTCCCGTTCTTAGCGCATCTTGAGTTTTATCGGTTGCCTTGTTTGTTCCTTGCTTTGCGCGCCTTGTCGATATGTATGATATGCATCATCGGGGCATCGGAAGGTTGCATCCGGATCAAACTGGGGTATCAAAAGTTTTGTTTTCGGCCTGAGAGGACATGGTAGCATAACATATATGTGCAAAATTGACGTCGCCATTTCTATCATCACTCATACCCATCGTCCAGCTCCAGGTCTGCTATCTACACCTTGATCTTCAACGTCCACCCCGTAATACTCAACCTCCCCAGCAACACCACCACACTCCCTGCAAACATCATGCTCGCCCCCCACATCTGCGCCGCCAAATACCCACCCCCATGGCTCTGCACCAGTGCCCCCGCAATCGGTGGCCCCGTCAAGCTCGCTAACCCCACAACCCCAAATCCCATCCCATTCCGCGTCCCCACCTTGCTCATATCCTTCGTCAAACTCGCCAGCACTGCGGGAAACAGCCCCTGGAACCCCGCCGAGAAGAAGCCGTACAAAATCGCGAACGCGTAGAGGGACGGCACGCTGTATACGGCTGCCCAGCAGTACAGGATTATCGACGTGAGGAAGCAGAGCGGGATTAGGGTGTTGTAGGGCCCAAGATAGGCGTCAGCGATGTAGCCAGGGATGAGGCGGCCGAGGAGCCCTACGCCATTCATGATCATGAGGAGGTTGATCGAGGTGCTGTACGGCACGCCGAGGACATTAACAGCGAAGCTCGTGATGTAATAAAACGCAAAGAAGATGCCAAAACAGAAAAGAAACAAGCCAAGGAGATACAAACCATATGCTGGCTCGTGGAAGGCACTCCACTCGAACACCGGCCCCCGTTTCCGCGGCGGGAGGCGAGGTTTGAGGAGGGAGCAGTAGAGGGAGCCCACCGCGAGCATGATGAAGCCCATGACGCGGACCGTCCAGGCGAAGCCGATGGCAGGGAGGAGTTGGCGTGCGATGGTCGGGTAGAGGAGCCCGCCTGTCGCGGAGCCGGAGGCCATGATTGCGAGGGCGGTGCTGCGGTTGCGGGCGAAGTAGGTGCTGATGAGGGACATGGAGGGCGTGAATTGGCAGCCACAGCCTAGGCCGGTGAGGAGGCCTTGGGCGAGGAAGAATTGGTAGTAGTGGGTGCAGAGGCTGGTCATGACTGGGTGCGGTTAGTGGGAGGATTTCGAAGCGGAACCATGGAGGGCATGAGCGTGATGGAGGAGGGTAAGGCAACGGATAGGATTGGATGAGGAGACGTACACATTCCTAAGGCTGTGAGTAACATCCCGGGGACGAGGGAGTAGTAGTAGAAGCCGGCGTCAAGAGCACGACCCGTGAACATGCCTACAGGCCATCAAGTCAGCACAGTCTCATCTCTAGATCTCGTCCAGCTCCCCCATTCCTCCCTCTCCAATAATATCCAAAATACACATACCCAACCCAAAATGCCCCAACATCTGCATACTTCCAATCCAACTGACCGCACTTGGCTCAAACCCCAACTCAGTCGTATAGTACGTTTGGAACACGCCAAACGTAGCGACCATGCCCCACGTGTTGAGGATGACGAGGTGGCCCATGCACGCCTGCGTCCAGGCTTTGACGCCGCCGTCTGGGGGAGGACCAGGGTCGCGGATGGAGGCATTGGAGCGTGTGAGGGCAAGGTTGGTGAGTTTGGCGAGTTTGGGCTTGAGCGATGTGTGGGATTTGTGTGTTGGAGTGCGCTGGATTTCGGCGCCATTAGAGATTCGGTCGTGTTCGTTCGCGTTACATCTTGGTTCTTCATCGTCTAGATGTTTTTCTTTCTCGCGAAAATCGTTGGTGCGGTCTCCAGAGAGCTCCTCTTCTTCCTTGTGCGTGATTGCCGGAGATGTGGTATTATCGACGCCATGCTGGTCCGCTCGCCGGTCCGTGACTTTCAGACCCCTCTCCACATCTTTTATTGAAAAAGGCATGTCTAACTCAATCAAAGACGCTCAGAATGCACAACTTGGAAAAAGCCCGGAAAGCGCTTCGTATTCCAAACCCCAATCGACACGCCCACACGAGGTACAAGTAACCCTTCCATCCTCTAGCGCATCCCCTCACGGAAAAGTCGCCATGACTCCACCGCAGTGCATGCGACCGCTACCCTTACAACATTCGAAACCCATATCCGGGACCGTGATTGGTGGTGTGGGCTGGGAATAGTGGGAATGCACGGCCTGTGTCGGTTTTCCGTTGGGAAAGATTGGGGGTGCGTCGGTACTTCGGCAGCGCTAGGCAGGATGGAGATAGCGCTGCTTAGAAATGCGGTGAGAAGGCCGCGGACGGCTAGGGTTGGTTGAGGGAGGATTCTGCGATTGAGATGAATGGAGTTGCACGGGGCGAGAGCCTGGTGATGGTTTGTAAGGTGGTGGGTGATCTTTGCGGAGTTGGGAGGGGATGGGATGGGGGTTGTCCGCGGCCGTTGGGATGCTGCAACGAAATTCTTCCTAATATAAAGTCTGAAGAGATGGACCTGCGTCATCAACAGTGATGATGAGCTAGTATGGAACGAGCGACCACCTGTTGACGATTTCGATAGTCGGTGATGGGTTTGATTCCGATAAAGGACCAGCCCAGCGTTATGAGAACCAGAACACCAGAAAGTAGAAAGAGTAGATCTGCCTTCCTTTGGTATATCTCAGGCTACATGGACTTGACGTCTTGCTCCACAGCTTCTCAAGCCACTCACTGCTTGAACAATGTCGAAGTTTCGTTCCAAGACCTCCGCACCTTCCTCAACACGGGAATTGTCATGTTTGTGCCCGGGAATGTACCATTGAGTCCACAACCAGGATGTCCCTCGCAAGTACTGATGGTGTGAATGTATCTCAGCCTACCATTCACGACACGAAACAAGTGGCTGTCCGGGCCGGGCTCATTGCTCGCCCTATCCAGTCCAGGGAAGCCAACATAGATATTGACCACTCCAAATTCCTCATCGACGACGTATCTATGTCGGGTCAGCAAATAATCGCCATGAATTCGGTATGGAGAAGATACCGTCTATCCACGACCTTGATAGTGCTAGGCAGCCCAAGGTTGCACGTATTGGCTGAAAGATTCCCGCTGCCCGTGAATGCACCGCCTTCGAGACGTGCGCAGGGCGTTCCCCAGGGCACAGTGACATTCGCGTCGGCGAAGCGATCAAAATAAGCATCGCCAGCAGCTTTGATGACATCCCTTGGATCACGCTGCGACTGCGGAATCGCACCCCAATCCTCCTGACCATCATAATACGCATACCCCGTGGCATTGAACAGCCAATCGCCCTCATCAGTGACTAGCGTCTCGATCTTCGTGATATTCAATCCATCGCCTTCCATGCGCGTGCCGATCACATATGGATGCTTGGGGTCCAGGACGATGATTTGGGTAAAGGAAGTGCAGAGCACGGTGTCGTGGAAGCTCCGGGCGCTGGTGATGTTGAGAGGCACAGTCAAGATGCTAGAATTGAGGGCTTTTGGCTTGAATTGCTCCGTGTAAGTGGCATTGGTGGACAAGATCTCGATCTCGCTGGGAAGACCTTTGGTTTGCGCACTGAGGTAGGAGCCCGCCGCGTCGGAGAGGAATGTGCGATCGCACACTGCTGATACGGTCGCAGCCAATAAGCTGGAAAAGAGGAGATTTGCAATCATGCCGGATTATTAGGTTCCACTTGACGATAGAATGAGATCGCTACGTTCTTCTTTTTCCAAGCGCTCTCCGGCAATCCGAAGCGTTTTATATCTTGCAGTGTCCTTGCACTACCCAATTGCCGATCTGCTTCGTCACTTTTGCAACTGTTGAAATAGCCCAGCTCCATCTTTAATCGAAAAGTCGTGGCGCTGCACGGTTCTGTTCAACTTTACTACGACAATGGCTATTTCCATCAATGAACTGCCGGCGCGCCCATGCAGTATCATGGGTTTTTTGAAAGACCATACCTTGACCTTCAATGATTGATATACGTAGATGGTGTGGAGAAGTTCGGCGGCATTTGTGATTGGCTCACCCCTGGAGGTTCCCCACATTCATTAATAGGCGAACCTGTTCGCTTGTTTACCCGGCCGTTGTTGCATGTGAGGGCATAACGTGTAATCTATTCGTGACTCGAATCAAAGGAGCGGTCCATTTAAGCTTTCCAAACCGTGCTGTGCTTTGTCGATCTGCCAGGTCGGTGCTTTCTGGTTGGTCCGTGGCGATGAATTTTAAGGCGGCAAGCGGATCGTTCGGCTTGGGAACAGCATGGTGTTGAGATTGTTCACGTTCCCAATGCGGAATCATACACACTCTCTTTTGGAAATACTTCAATGAACGAGTCAAAGCGGAACTCCTTCTTTCGATTTCTTGCATGACTGATCAGCGTGCATGAGAGAGCGGGTTTGAATGTCGACAGGCTCACTGAATAGTAAATCGACAGAACAGAGAGCGCAGAAACATGGAGGGTAGAGTGCAGAAGATGAGGGGAGGGCAATAGTCTGGTGAAGGAGGTGGAGAGGGAATATCGAACGGTATAAAATAGGGCATGTGTAGACGGTGAGAAGGAAGAGCAGTCTTAGTTTCTGGTGTTGGAAGCGCACCGCAGGACTAGTTCGTCTGCGTTGCCGATGAACAAAGAGCTCCTTTTGGTCAGTCGAAAGTCCGGGCTCAATGTATGACTGGAACTCCATCAGTCGTGGACCAAAAACGAACACAGTGGGAAGCGCCAGAATCGAGCTAGTGTGCACGATAAGAAATAATGAATACTGTTTGGAAGATCAACAGGCCTCGAGTATCGCACAACCAAGCATTGAAAGTCACTGGTGAGTTGAGGATCGAGATGGATGTGGAGAACCACGCATCGTGAGTAGCGATGGATGACGCCATCGATAAGCGAGTGGCCCGTGCACGTGCCTTCTCCGCCAGTCTCGCCTCCGCAGCTTCCATCCCCAAACAGTTGAAGACGACCATTTTACAACTGCTAGGCGCCCAGCCGAAACTTATTGGACAGTTCACTGTGCAATGGCGTTTAGTGCTTCCCTACAAGCATGCATCCTGCCATTATCTCCGCCTTATGCGCCCTCTCATGCCTTCAAGCCTCATAGGCTGCCCCAGGTAGATTAACGATCTCGCGGTCGACTGATATCGGGACGGCTTCTATCCACCGCAGTCCTTGATGGAAATTGCACTCGATGTAGTGAGGATTACGGCGAACGCGGGAGCGAACAACGAAATGCTTCACAGACGACTCGATGAGACTGCTTGCTTCCAGTGACTTGAACGAGAACGAAACATTATTGGTTACAAGAGCCCCCAACTACAGTTACGAGAATCACTTCAATTCGTACGAGTATAGTAACCTAACCCGCCACTACTGGTGGCTACTGGCCCAAGCCTTCGAACTCGAGGTTTGAATCACGAATACACCGTCAGCATTTTCCGGACCTCACAACATGCACCCAAATGCCCTGCCTCGCACACGTGATGGAGCCAGGTATATATGAACTCACAAAACCCCCAATATATCGGTCATAAAAAGGTCTACTAAAACGATACGTTTTCCGAGACGACTACCCTACACATCAGAGCGCTAACCCAAAGACGATTGGGCCTGTGGCTGCGTCATGTCATGTATGACTCCACGCCCACCCCTAAACTAGACGATGACTCAAGCGAACAACATCCCCCATGCGGAAGAACAATAACGTATAAGGCAAACGACGCCATGGAAAGGATCGCCTGGTCAGTATCCAGTCACTATGGACTCGACCAACCCAACCGCCATGCCTTCGAGCCCAAACGCACCCATCCAGCTCCCACACACGCTCCAAACATATGTCGGGATGGTCCTTGGAGACGGCGCTCCGCAGCAGCGCCGTATACCAGATGACATAGCAGATCTCGAACCGCTGGATCGTACGAAGATAGCAATAGCCCTACCCTTGAGCGAGTCTTACAGCACACCTGCCAGTTACATGCCCTCCCCAGCCATCACGGAACACGCAGCTGCGTACCTCTCCTCACTCAGCGCTACCCGTCCAAGCCAAAAGACAGTGGGTCCCTACATAGACGACCGTGTGACGAGGTGCGCAGCCAACCTCCGCGCTTGCGTGAGCAAGGTAGGAAAAGAGGATTTGAAGCTGTGGATGCAGACGCGCACACGCTTCGATCTGGAGCAAGGCGCGGCGATAGTCATCGCTGCGTTCATGGACGAAGGTCGGGTAGCCGATGCAGTTAGGTTGGTTCGGGAGCTGGGTACCGTGTTGGCGACGAGTTGCATGTGGATGGAGAAAGACGTCCCGCTCGCCGTCCAGCAGCCCGTCTCCCCAAGCCCAGTGAAGCTGGGCCGGAAACTTCAGCTCTCCGCCGCGAAACAGGGCCTCACCATTCCGCTCGCGACGGACTACAAGACGTTGGTGCCGTTGTTGATGCGCGTCCGTCGCTGCAAGCCAGACAACCGCTGTCTACACGTCCCCTCCTGGATGTTCGCTGAAGCAGACATCGCACCCCCAGCACACTTCAGCGCCGCCTTCACCACTGAACATCCAGCACCGCATCCCACAGCGCCTAGAGAAGCCGACGCCATCACCCTCTCGCGGAGACACTTCCGCACCGACCAGCGCATCATCATGCAGCTCTTCCGGTTCTCGGATTCTACAAAACGGCTGCGGAAAGACATCAAGGTGATGGAAGACACGGTGCTTTACGGCGGGTCCTGGATGCAGTCCCGCGTCTTCGATGTCGACGACGTGGCACTGCTAAGCCATTATTTTTTCCAATTTCAGCGACGGCTGCAGAGGAAGGTTGTCAGTGGGTTTTCCGGCAATGTGTTCATGGGGAAAGGAGAGGGAAGGCGGTTGTTCCAGAATAACGTAGCCCTCAAATCGACATTCGAAACCGTGCTCCTCGACATCGCTGAATCCAATGACGCCGGCGTAATAGTCGCGACAGGTAACGAGGACACACTGGCCCTAATCGATCGCACCTGTCTCCTCATGAAGTCCTACGTGGACATCTACGGCGCGGGCTGCACGCAGAACCTCGTCTTCGAGAAGGGGCTGAGCGGCGGCTCGGGCCGTGGACCGGTAGATGAGTATAATCTGCTCTGCGATGTACTGGCGGAGTTGAGGCTGCGAGGGCGGGAAGAGGGCGTCGTGGAGGTTCCGGGGCCGACGAAGAAATTCCTAGCGAAGGATATTATGTATTATAATAATGCATGGGAGGAGGATGCCTTTGCAGGTGGTAAGAAGGCTGGGTGGGAGGATTGGCTTGTTAAGCGAGGGCTGGCAGGGGAGGACGGCGAGGAGGGGTGGGATATTGTGGTACGGTGAGTATGAGGATTGATGCGTCAGATGAGGGTATGTAGCAGGTTACAGGCTGTGGTTCCATGAATTTGCATACTACATGTCCATCAGTAGGAGACAGAGAAATCGCAACAACCGGTGATATCTAACCTACTTTTGCCCACGAAAAGCTACATCTATTTGCACCTATGCAACTACTCTTTACACGCCAACAAACAACTTACGACGCGCCAACCCCCTTCAGAAACTCCTCATGCATCTTCTTCTGCTTCTCCCACTCCTTCCTCAATTTTTTCGTCCTTCCCTTCGGCACATCCGCGCCCTCCCTATCCTTCGTGGGTAACCCATCCTCATCCCACGCACTCCACTCCTCCGTTCTAAACATATCCTTGTGACTAATCTTCGCCTGCTCGGCCAGCTTCGCCTTCTTCTCCGCCTCCTCGCGCTCTCGCTTCTGCTTCGCTTCCAACTTCTGCTGGGCAATGGCTTCCTTTTGTTCGCGGGCAGCGCGGAGCTCGGCGTCGACAGGACGGACCATAGCGGGCGCGTTTTCGCGGTCTTCGAGGTAGATGCCGAGGTCCCAGAGATCGAGGTCGCGTAGGCGGTCGCAGAGGGTAAGGAAATCTTTTGCTGGGGCCTTCTTTTCGGCGAGGCCGCGGAGGTTTTCTTGGAAGGTCGAGAGGACTTGTGCGTAACGGAGGGCGGCGGTATCTTGTTGGGTAGCTGGCTTATCTTTGGAGATGATGGACGTGAGGACTTCTTCTGAGAGGTCGCCCGCTATTGCGTGCTGTCGGATCTCGTCGCGCTCGCGGGAGACTGCGTACACGAATTGCTTCGCTTCTTGTGGCACGTCGGTGCCTGACCAGCCAATGCTATCCTCGTCGGGGCTGACCGACCCATCCAATCCGAAAATTCGGACAATCCAGGTAATCCAGCGTGCGACTTCAAAGGAGACACTGTCTGAAAGGCCTGCCTTATCTGCCGAGTTGTAGTCCGTAATCAGACCGGAAATGGCCCGCATCGCAGTAGGCGTATCAAACGAATCGGCGAGCGCATTGTGCAGCTTCTCTTTCGCGGACGCAAGCGCTGTTTTCACCTTCTCGTCTTCTGCGCCGGTGGATCCAGTATTAGGATGCACTTCCAGGTCGCGAACCTTGTAGAAGAAGTTCGTCACATAGCTCTCAAAGGACGACGCGCCTTTGCGCATGTCGTCCGTGATCTCGATGCCGTCATGCCATCCGCCTAGAAGGAAGACAATGCGCAACCCACGAGCAGTCCAGTCCCCTCGAGAAATGGTTTCGCGGATCGTCGTAAAGTTCTTTAGCGACTTGGACATCTTGCTACCCGAGATAGACAGATGGCCCATGTGAAGGAAGTAGTTGACCCACTGGTGCCCGCCCTTGCCGGCTGTCGCCCAATAAGCTTCGGATTGTGCGAGCTCATTATCGTGGTGAGGGAAGCAAAGATCGATACCTCCAGAATGGATATCCAGTTGTTCGCCGAGCACATCACTCGCCATGACTGAGCACTCAATATGCCAGCCAGGTCGTCCAGGACCCCATGGCGAATCCCATGCCGGCTCTCCCGGCTTACTTGATTTCCACAAGGCAAAATCAGCATCGGATCGCTTCTCGGAGGACTTCTTCGTCAGCGCACCCTCTCCGTCCGCCTGCAGGTCCTTGTTGTTTCGATTCCAAGGCTCTAATCTTGCGTAATGATTTTTGTCGACTCTCTCAAATGCTGAAATGTCGAAGTAGACTGAACCGTCCGACGTCGCATACGCAAAACTATTGGCAATGATCTTCTCCACGAAGGAGACGATCTGTGGGCCGAATTCGGTGACTCGTGTGGTCACATCAGGATCCAGGACATTGAGCGAATGCATGTCTTCGAAGAATCTCTCCTCATACCGCTTGGTGAGAGTAGTGAAAATGCTGTGGTCGTTTGCGTTGATAGAAGTGCCGTGCAATGAGTCCAGATAGGGTAGCAAAACATCCTCCGCTCCGCAGAAAAATGCCTGGATATCTTTAGGCGCCTCTTTAGAAAGAGACAGCAGTGCTGTTGCAGCGGCGCCTGCGGTCTTGAGGTGCATCTTGATTTTCGCTTCCTTGTCGGCGGGAGCTCCAGTTCCATCAAGAGCTTTCCCTGCGATCACAGTGGCGTATTTTTCTGTCGACTCTTTGTTGAAATGCTCCGGCTTCAGATCCTCGGGGAGCAAAGGCAGGTTCTTCTTGATGTAGGTGTCGAAAGCCTTGAAGGTAGTGTCCTCCACCTCTTTCGTCACCGTTGGGTTCTTCAACTTGAATTGCGCCAGTAAATACTGCTGTCGACCTCGCAGAATGATCTTGTCGTCCACATCGGTAATGTTTTGAACAAACTTGAGCTGGAAGTTAAAGTAGCCTGCCAGGACACGCCTGAGAATGTCTATCGTGACATAATTCCTCGCGTGTCCCAAATGAGCATCATCGTAGACTGTAGGTCCGCAGCTGTACCATGTGACAGCCTTGCCCTCTACATCAATAGGAACAAAGTCGTTCTTCGTGCGCGTTAAAGAGTTCCAGACTTTGAGCTTGGCCGGCGCTGAAGCTTTCGGCTCACTCCATGGCGGTTGCGTGCGCGCCGGGGTCGCCATGCTGGCTTGTGCAATCGATCGCAATTGTATAAATCCGGAGTGCCGTCTTGGGAGTGGAGGGGAGAATGCTCGAAGTGTAGAGGGTGACAAAGAGCAAAGGCGAAAGACCATCAAGGAGATGGTCGCAAGAGCACCAGGGAAGGAGTGACAGAAGCGAAAGAAGGGAATGGGAGGGGTATAAGTAGCGAAGAAGAGGCAAACAAATCAATATACGTGGGCTCAGTGAGTCAGCGCGATGCGTGGATGGTGAGAGGTGTCACGTTTGCGGAATCCGGACCCCTGTCTCTTGGCGCCTTCCCCGCCAGAGCTCCCCGCCAAAAAATTCGGAGCTTCTCAAACACAGCTTCCCATCTCGCGCCCGCACCCACATAGAAGCTACGACGCGTCTTTCCTGCCATGGCGCCCGCATGCTCGCCATTCCTCGATCCCGGGTCGCATTCTGCCGCCGACAGTCTCGGTGTCCTCCAGCTGAAGCGCGACCACCTCATCCCGGCCATCTTATCCGCCTCCGCGTCCGCCGACTACGCAGAAGGCAAGGTGGAGAACACGCGCTTCGGCTCTTTTCCGCACAGCACGCTCATCAATCAGCCATGGGGTACACAGATTCTAGCGTCGGTGGTGGATACAGGCTCGCGCAGCGCGAAGTCACGAAAGAGAAAGCGCGAGGGCAATGGGGACAGCGAGGCAACACCGGGAGCCGATGCGGAAGAGGTTAGAAGGGAAATCGTGAAAGCAGCGACGGCGAGCAGCGGCTTTGCCCATCTTGTGCCCCCGACGCCGGAGACGTGGACTTTATGTCTGCCCCATCGGACACAGGTCGTATACACTCCCGACTACAGCTACATCCTCCAAAGACTGCGCGTTCGACCCGGAGACCACATCATTGAAGCAGGCGCGGGTAGTGGCAGCTTCACCCATGCCGCCGTAAGATCTATATACAGCGGCGAGGCGAGCGCCGACAACAATGGCGAGAGCGCCGGGGCGAAGACAAAGAAGGGCAAGCAGAGACGCGGCCAAGTATACAGCTTTGAATACCATGCGCCCAGGGCGGAACAGCTGAAGAGTGAAATCGTGTCGCATGGACTAGATCCTCACGTTACCATCACACATCGAGATGTCTACGAAGACGGATTTTGCTTGGAAGACGAAGACGAGCCGAACGCCGATGTTGTATTTCTCGATCTTCCTGCCCCATGGCAGGCATTGAAACATTTGACACGCTCTCCGCCATCGGCCGCCGTAGTCAAAAGTCTTGTTTCTGATCCATCGACGCCGGACGGCGAAGTCACAGCTTCCCCTTCCGACCCGCCACCCGCTACGAAGCCGTTTCGTTCACCGCTCAATCCGAGTAGCGCTATCAGAATATGCACCTTCTCTCCTTGCATTGAGCAGGTCACAAAGACCGTCTCTGCTCTTCGTTCGTTCGGCTGGCTGGAAATCGGCATGGCTGAGATACAAGCGAAGCGGATCGAGGTTAGGCGGGAACGAATCGGCCTGCAAGAGGAGGGATTGCGCGGGGCAAACCCGAGCGCAGCGACTGTGCAAGAGGCCGTCCAGCGCCTTCGAGACGTAGAAGATCGTGCAAAGGTCTTCCACGGGCTACAAAAAGAGAAGCAAGAACAGGTGATGCGCAGAGCAGAGGCAAAGAAGCGGGGTGAAAAGCCGCCTGCGCCGGCTGAAGACGAGGCCAATGGGAAAGGAAGCGCGAAGACCAAAGCGAAACTCGAAGGCTTACCGCCATCCAAGCACGATCGTCTTGAACGTGCAAAGAAGGAGCTGGAGAACAGGACTCTCTTCAAGGAAGGCCGGCTCGTTCATCGCACAGAGCCCGAGATCAAGACACACACCTCGTACCTCGTTTTTGCTGTTTTGCCCCGAGAGTGGAGTAAACGAGACGAGGAGAAAGCCAGGAAGAAATGGGGATAAACAGTTACCACTAGCCTCTACCCCCATCGAGAAGCGCGACGCTGCATACGCAGATGCCTTATCACACTACCGATACTAGGCCGGCGATAATGTTGAGTATTATGGCCCGCCAGCATCTCCCAGGACTCTCTACTGTGAACCAAGCGCATGACCGTTCAGAATCCATTCACAGGTCGATACGCCGACAACCACTGCCTTATATACGCCAAAAGGGAGCTAGGTAGTCAGGTCAGGACGGGTACATATCTAGTTTAGAATTCGGAATCTACAATCCAGGACAACGACCCGTTCCCTGCCTCAGCCCGGTGCGAGGGAGACACATTGTACCTCCCACTCAACCCGACCCACATAGTCAAATCGCAGGCTCATAGTAGATCAAGCCATTAATTCCGACTCTACTCGCAACGTCTGCCTTCAAAGTTCTACATCGCGATCTCTCGTGCACGTCGCACCTCGGAGCTGCCCCCGACTCCCTCGACCCAGCCCTACGATCTGACTACGCCCGACCCCAAAACTCCCCGCAACGGCCACACCGCCACCTAGCGCCTTAGCACCTCAACTTTGTCGCATACCTACATGCGCGAGCGAGAACGATAGCGAAAACGAGAACATGAACGTGAATGTGAATGTGAACGAGGATGACGGTAGTAAGCAGCCCTTCTCACGCTTGAATAGAACTTAGGGTCTCAAAAAGCATAGTGTACGGCGCTGTGGCTTCATCGCGCGCGATGCAGCGTAGTAAGACGCGTTTCGGAACACGAAAGTCGCCCAATGTTGGGTTAGATGGTACCAGAATAAGACAGCCCTTCGAAAATATCATTAAGCTTAAGGTTCAAATGACCGGGGACCGAAAAGGAGGGGGGACGGGTTCCATAGAATCCTCCGATGAAATGCTTTGAATAATTCATGCTTGAAGCGCTGTCCGCGGCATTTTTATTTCGTGCCTGATGCGGCTCCTTCGTCGGACAGGGCTGCACGCAGTTGTCTAGAACGGTAGGAGGCCGGTTTCGTTGAACCATGGCGCTGTGTATATTATCTATATGCCCAAGACACGTCCACTGGAATTTGGACCCAAAATGCTATGTCCGCCCCCATAATATCCGCCTTCCTATTCCCAAGATCCAAGTTTGATCAAAATAAAGGAAAGGGGTATTCCTCAAAATAATAGGAAGGAGGAAATGCTCCTGCCACGTTAAGCATGGCGACCATACCGCCCGAGCACAGACTCAACCCCACACAGCATCCTTCGCTCTCTTACTGCCATCCCGTAGGGGCGGGGTCGAAATAACGTGCGTCCATGCTTCCTTCCCATCGATGAACAATCGGTAATTGAGCAGGCTCTGCTCGCTATGATCCGGCGCCGTGATTTCGACCGCGCCAAACTTGTTGTTGCCATCGGGAAGATACTTGATGCACACGTCCTCGTCGTCGACCTCGTTGTATGTGCGGAATGGGAGGTAGAACATGGACAGAGGACTCGTGCTAAATTCATGGACCGTGGCGCTTATCGGCCAATCCGAGTTCTTGGGAGGTGGGAAGGAGGTGGCTGCGAACTCGTGCCTATCACCGCTGAGAATGACGACCCCCACTCCCTGGGTCGAACTCAGGTCCCATGCAGCTTCCAGGATCTTGCGGCGTTCGACCAAATGACCGCCCCAAGTGTCCTCGGAGCCAAATTGCCAGTTCTTGGTGAACGGCACGCTCGTTATGATGAACTTCCAGTGCACACCGTGTGGCGGTGCTTTGCGTATCCATGCTAGTAGATCCTCGAGCTGCGTTTGACCGAGCATAGTTTTGGACTCGTCGTTGGGATCCTTGTTTGCTGGGCTGCGATAACGCCTCGTGTCCATGAGGAAGAATTGAGCTGGACCTTGCGTGAAACTGAAATAGGTGTGACCTTCTCGATGCGCAGGAGGATTCGCTGCAGCATGGTAATGGGCGAAGGCATCGTAAGCAGGGAGAGCCACACCGGTCATGTTGCCACTCCAGTCGTTCTGAATTTCGTGATCGTCGATTACATGGATCCACGGCAAGTCCTTGCTCACCGCGGGCCAAGATGGCGAGGAGTAGACCTGGCGATATTCGCGGCGATAATGCTCCGCATCCATCCCAAGGCGTTTTGGAACGTCCACATAAATGAAATCGCCAAGGAACAGCATGAAGTATGGTCTGAGCTCCGGTAACCGCCGAGCAAGATGGGCCATCCCAGGGAATTCGAGAGCATGCTGGAAGGGCGTGTATGGGACTCGGGGTTTGATGCAGCTTGAATGGACGAAGGCGTATTTGTCGCCCTTGAAGTGAGAGATGTGCCCTGGGCGGGGAGCAGTACTGAATGTGCCTGTTATGTTCCCACTCGAAGTCTCAATAACATACTCATACGGCGTATCAGAGCGCAGATGATCCAGGGTGATGGTGCCGGTAAAGTCGGTGTCCCCGGTAAGCCAGTGAGCAGGTTGGCTAGACCGTAGCGTCTTGTGCATCCATGAACGAGAGTTCTCGTCAATGGAGCGATACAGGACTTTTATGTCGAACGCGTACGGTTCTCGCACGAGTATATTCGCGCTATTCTCAGAGACGTAGCCTAGGCGTCCAAAGGACGCGTGGTGGCATGCGTGCAAGAGCGGGGCGCGGTATATCACGTCTGCAACCATCGCAAGCAAGGTCATGTTGATGGCGAAGGTGATCCAACTCCATAGCAACGAAGACGGGCTCGCCATGCCTGTAAGCAAGGTCCGCAGTACCTTCGGCTGCCTCTCCTCATACTGGAGATTCTCCTGTACGTCGAGCTCCCGGAGCGGGCCATCGTCGGCGCCCTCCAGTAGCTCGACCTCGGAGTCATCGCCCTCTCCTTCGGTGTCCTTCACTATTATTTCGAGCTCATCGGAGATCAACTTGAACTGGGCCGTGTCCTGTATGCTGCTGAAAAAGGAAGGCACGTATATGAGGGCCAGTGCGGTGGCGAGGGGGGGTACGATCTGGGAGTCATCAGGATTTGGTCACGTTTTGGAGCATCGTGGGCAACTGACCGTGGTGGGAATCTGCAGTCATCATGGTCAGTAGGGAACGTCAATACATTGAAGGATTCAGCTGCTGTTCAGCTAGGCAGCGACTCACCCATCGCAGGAAGATGTAGGCACTGACTCGCAGCGCGAGCGAGCTGACGAGTGTCAGGATATCGCTCGCAGACGCCATTACTGTATCATGGTGGGATGTTGTGGTGTTGCAGCTCCAGACGCGTTCCTGGCGGCTGTAGCCTGACCAGTGTCTGGTCAGTGACGTCGATCTTATGCCTGGGATATGCGCTATTGTTGGATTTGGACTAGCGTGAGCAGGGGGTGGCGAAAAAATGAGCCTCGGTGTAACTATTGAAACAGCCCTACCACTACGTCCGTACTCGGCTCAACACCAAAGGGGCCTCTTGACGGCACGACTCACTGCAGTCTCCGTCAACACGAGAAATTACATGGTCTTATTATTGCTGCTGGGGCGGAGCACATTAAATTTCGCCTACAATGTGTAACTGGCCGTTACTTTACCAGCAGCAGGACACGCTGACCTATCGAAGCATGGCTTCCAGGCGCAGACTACTGGCACCGCGCCAGCGAGGTATGATGTCTCGGACGTACCGTCTCGCCGCCGCTCGAATTGGCCATGTCTGAATCCGACTCAAAGATGCCTCATAAAGAGGAGGTTGGTATAAAGGGAATGGCAACAGCGACAGTGCATGAAGCGCATCTCAACCAGCTTTGTTATCACCAGAACCTTCAGACACCAATCGTCCGGTATACATACTCTTTTTACCATTCGTTTCTCTTCATGATTGCACCCTTTCATCAACTCTTTCTACTCTTATCACGCAACCCATAGTGGATTCGATCCTGTGACCTGCCGTCCGAACCTTCTCTCGTATCCTCAACTCGACCCTTCGCTTTCTGCAGATCATGGGTATCATGCAAAGCAGCTTTCCATCTCCTCCGAAGTGCCCCGACTGCGGCCAGCCTAAGACAAGCGACCACAATTGCTCCTCGAGCTCGAGCGGCACGCCCAGTTCCAGCGGGTCATACAGCTCCAACCGAAGCGTGGGCGAGTAACTAGCCACTTGCCAACACTGCAAGCCGATGGCCGCTCTCCGCCATCAGCCTTGCTCTTCCCGAGAATGTGGTCGTGTCTGACCAACTCTGGTCCGATGTCATCAGGCGTTCTCGATGGAACGATAGATGCCCCACGCCCACGGCCCTGGTATTCTTAAATTCGACTGCAACCGTCGTCTGTGCCGAGTCGATCTCTCCCGGGACGGGCTGGACGTTGGGAAAGCTCGTCCCGGTGCAGTACTGTCACTGAGCCACGCGCCTTCTCCCTGAGAATTATCTACGCAAAGTCCGGCACCTTCCACAAAAGATCTGGATGTTGCGAGGCTGTTGATATTTGTTTCAGAGGTATTTCGGAGTAATCTACAACCTCGGTTTTCGCGGCTGACAACATAGCGCAGGCTTACTCGAGGTCGAGGCATGCCGGGGCGAAATGTGGGGCCAATAAACACGGTGGATTATCTACACAACTTCAATTTCCGTTTCATTGTAGTACCACTGAAGCACTGCCGGCTTCAGTAAATTGGCTTTGCGCATCTCTCTTTTCACATTCGCTTGGCTTGCTGTTCCCTTTCCTTCATTGTTTTTAATATCTAATCCACAAAGTTCTTCGTCGAATTTCCTTAGTGGCGTGTATTCCAGTGTATTCCAGTCAATTCTTTCCATTATCTCTCATAGCCTTCGCGAGTTTTCCAACATCCACGCTTTCTCTACGCAGCTGTTCAAGTATCTTTCAGAATCTCGTCGCGTTATATTGCTCAGCAACGGTACTTGCATATTATCCTCTATGTATCCATCCTGAGCCCCTCATTTAGTCCCTTAGGTCACGACCTAAGGTGGGGGTGTGAAACAAGTAAACGTCATCCAGAGTTTAGTACACATTCTTTTAGCTTCAAGGTGGCGTTTACTTAGGTAGAGCGACGTTATAGGCTAGGTGAAAAATGCTTGCAGCACAAACAACGTGCGTGCATCATTGTTCCGTTTCAGTGAAAAGAAACGACTGCCTTACATCATGTAGGCCCGTATTTTCCACAGGAGACAACACCTGGGAGTTGTACTCAGTATCTCCGGATTCACAGCGACTAGGCAGCTATCGTAGAGCTTGAAAAAGTTCCCGGGGGAGGGGGGCAGTGAACAATGTGTCGTGTCTTTTGCACAATTGTCGAAATTCGTTTCGCGCTTTGTGCGTGCACTCTCCACCAGACGAACTCATCGGTTCTGTGCGGGCTAGTGACTGTTCACTAACAATCCGGAATTTTCGCCTGTATATAAGTCCTACCCAGCAGCCCCAAACGATCACAACAACCACAACCGCACCAAGTCCGCATCACATAACCAGAACAACCCATTTTACCACCAACGAAATTTTCGACCCCACACAACAATCCTCTACGACAGTTCAGTCCCGGCAAGGTGGCTCCAAAAACCGAACCGCCCTCCTCCGCCGACATCCTCCAAGTCCTCAGCCACTTCTTCGTAGCCACCCTCAACCGCCGACCCCTTGGGCCCCGGGGAATGCAGCTTACTGCAACCCACACCGCCGCTGTGTGCAATCCCAATCCGCAAGCCGGCATCGCAAATTTTCTCGCAGCGTGCACTAAGACCAAGCTACGCGAGTTTTACTGCGCGTCAAAGGCTCACGTTTACAAGTCATCGGAAGCGGGAGTAGCGAACAAGCTGCTCTGGGCGTATTCGCAGGACGATTCGGATGCGGTTTGGAGAAGGTGTTTCCGCGTGGAAAGCCGGCTCCGGTCAAGGAGAAACAGGGCGCTGCTGTGAAGAACGCTCAGCCGACACCAGACCCTCTCTCTTCAACCCACTAAGAAGGCCACGAAAGCTACCCCTGCCCGCAGCGCGGAATGCTTGGCAGTTGGACGGAGGAAGAATTCTGCAATTTTGAGAAAAAGCGTAAGCGAGCCAGCCGAGAGCTTGGACAACAGACCGAGCAAGAAGCCACCCACGGTAAATGCAGCTGCATTTGTCACCGTCGCTCCCAAAGCTCCGTCCAACACGCCAGCTAAACCGAATTCTTTCGTGACCACCGCCGAAGTCGCAGCAGCTAAGAGCGCTCCTGGCCTGAGGTCCGTTCTGCGACTGTTGAGGAGCAGAACGAGGACTGGGAGAATGTGAACATGGACACTGATGACCTTGTTTGGGTGGATGAGGAGACTTCTGGGAAGTAGGGGGTCCGGCGGAATCGAATGCCTTGTGAGGTGATGCTACGAAGGCGTGTTGGACTGGGAGAATGTGAACATGGACACTGATGACCTTGTTTGGGTGGATGAGGAGACTTCTGGGAAGTAGGGGGTCCGGCGGAATCGAATGCCTTGTGAGGTGATGCTACGAAGGCGTGTTGAGCTGGTTGGGCCAAATTTGATTCACGGCAAATGCATCCACTTTGGGGGTTTGGTTGCCCATCGCCATTGTTATAGCATCCACAGGCTGGACCTTTAGTCCTGAATCGTTGATTTTAATTATTTTCCCCTTATGCATGTGATAATTTTTGTACCAGGTGCACCGCGATAGAAGCCCGGAAGAACATAACTTGTGAGAACGTTAACATGTTCGTGTATGAGGACCCCATAGGAGAAGGGGAGGACGCCAACATTACCCTAGTTCAACACTCCATCGATACACAAAGCAACCACCCAACACCTGATTCCCAGTATCCATCCCGCATTCAATCCGCAGGACATGTAGCATCCCCTCCGAACCCATCCCAAGGCTCCATCAACTTATTCCTGGCCACCACGTCCGCAAAATTCGGAATCGCCGACGAATGCGCCCAAGGTTTCAGTACAAGCTCTTTCTCGACAGTATGCGCAAAGCAAGACGACCAATGACCGCGCGGGTAAGCAGCGGCGACGGATTCGACGGTTGCTTTGCTGATGATGGTAGGGTTGGCGCCGGCGTTGTCTGCACGACTATCAGCATTCCAATCCCTCTCGTAATAGGCGGTGAGTTGGAGCGGAGGAGCCAACTCACCAAAGAGAGTAGAAAGCTGGATCAACTGTCCGACTGAGGTGATTGTCCCGACATCCCCGAGATCCTGATGTCGAATGATGGCTTCGGCGACGCTTTCGGCTTGCTCTTTGGGTGCACCCCATTCCTGCAGTTGGTTGAGCGTGAGGAATCCGCCGTAGAACTCAAAGGACATTAGGGTGGCTTGCATGTTTTCTGGTGTGGTGCCGATGTCGTGGAAGAGGCAAGTTAGGAAGTATGTTTCCAGGCTTGGGATGAAAGATGGGATGTGCTTGTGGGCGATTGCGGCGCCTGCTTGTCGCGTTAGAAGGAGTTATATCGTCCAACGAATCCGCGGTTGAGATCAAGATGTTCGAGGAGATGCTGACCGTAATAATATACTCGCATAGAATGATTGAATACCTGTTCAGGCAAATGCTCCTTCGCGTACCGGACCGCTTTCTGCGGGATTCCGGAGTCTGGAAGCTTGATTTCGGCCACGGTGTAGTTCGCTGGGTCCCATGGGCTTACGTCTTTGAGGAGTGTCGATTGAGCGTGGGGAACGGTGGTCCATCCGAACTTCTCAATAAGTGCTGGGGAGTGGTCGGCGGGCATAGCTGTGACGAGGAGGGTGGAGGTGCGAAGACTTGTTGCGCCGGGAAGTTTTATGTAATCTTGATTGTTTGAAAGTTTGGACGGACGTCTTTCCTGGTGGGATAATGCCCTTTTATACCTCTCAGCACCCCATATTTCTAGACATGGAACGAGGCGTCCTTCTTAACAAGCGCTTCCTCTTCATCTCACTTTGCTGATGCATCGACTTGTGCGACCTGGATGAGCATCTCCGCTGCGCTCGTCGCATCTGCGCGGGCCTTTGGGGATGCTGACGCTTCAGATGACGCAGGCGTTCGATCTCAATTCTAGCTGCTTTCAAATGGGAGGAGCAGCACGAGATGGGATTGGAGGTCCACTAGCTGGCTTTTGACAATAAGGCGCAGGGTGTCATTGTGCCGATGACCTTGTATCGGCACGGCACGATTCGGCGTGTCTTCTCCGCGCTCAACAAAAGAGACCAGTGGCATTGGCTGATCAAGTCTCGAGCTTGGAGTCCGTCCGCATTGATGATCTGTATTTTCTTGAAGTCGCGTTTGCCAGGTGCTTGCGCAACCTTCATCGCTTCCAGAGAGATGTTGTCCTGCTGACTAAGGCAATCTTGGCAAAAGCTCCCAGCTTCAACACCGAACCACACCCAACCCTCGTACACAGCAAACCACAGCAGGCTGGTCTGCCCACACCACTACGATGCTGTCCCGCACCCTGCGAACGCGTACCACCGCGCGCGTCCTCCCCACCATCCTCCGCGCCTCCTACGCCTCGACGCCCGCCGGCCAGGTGCCCGCCAATGACCCGACCACGCGCGGCACCGTACAGAACGTCTCCGAGACCAATGCGACGCCCACGTCTTCGGAGGGCTCTATGGACAAGATTTTGGTAGAGAGCGTCGAGAAGGCGGAGCTTTTGAGGACGCAGCAGAGCCCGAATCGGAAGGGGATCTGGAGCCGGAGTCAGCAGCCGAGGGAGAAGGCTATGAGCGGGCCGCGGTTTGAGCAGACTATTCTGGAGGATCAGGTATGTGAGAGTCCCATTGTGGCGGAAGCGAAGGAATTGGGATGGTGGAGTGGGACTGGAGGCCAATGGAGGCACGGAAGAACGGATGGATTGAAGAGCAATGGCTGACGAGATGAAAATAGCCTCGCCCGTACGCTGCGATCGAATTGATCCACAAACAGCCCGTTCGCTGGACACATGAGCGCGTTGTGGCCTGTGACGGAGGAGGCGGTCCTCTTGGACACCCCAAGATCTTCATCAACCTGGACAAGCCGAAGATCAACTGGTGCACATACTGCGGTCTTCCATTTGTAAGACTCCCAATCTACGAATGGCGCCTTTCCGTCTCCCAGAAGCTTGCAGTTGGGCCGTGTTTGAGCTATGCTGATATTGTGTAGGCCAACGAGCACCACAGGAAGCACCTCGAATCCCTCCCAGAGACATCATATCCCCTCAGCCCAACAGGTGACCCAGCAGAAGTGCAGGAGTCGCAAAGGATCACAAACGAGCCCCTTGGACAGCGGTAGACGGAGCGTGTAGAACTGTATACATGTAGCAGTGAGCAAGGATGTACTTTACAGCCCATGGAATTCCAACAAATCAGCGTGACATCTCCTGATCCACGATCGAAGCACCAATCCGTCTTCAACGCAATGCATACTCCCAGAGAAACATCCACCCATTCCCTACATAAAGCATCCCCAGCGCCGCTCCCTCGCCAAAACCCTCCCAATCTCGCTTACCCAACGACCCAATCACCACTGACGTCAACTCAGCGCCCTCCGAAAACCGCCCAACCCAATGCCCCGCCCCCAATCAAGCACCACAATCTCCCCACTAACCACCTTCCTCCTCCTCGTCGGCTTCGTCCTCGCCTTCTTTCCCGCCGCATTTCACAAAATCATCTGGTCGCCTTACAACTACGCTTTTCCGCCGCACGAACCCCGCAACCCCACCTCCGTCCTCTGCGCATCGCCGAACATCTGTGTTGCGCCGGGCAGTATGGCTTGGTACGCAACATTTCCACCCCTTCCTTCCCTCCCCCTATCCCATCTTCCCCGTCACACTCAAACAAACATCAAGCAGATCCACGCGCTAACCCTATCGTCGCACCCAGGTTCCAAAAATCCTTCACGCTCCCCTCGCGCAGCCGGGGCTCCTACCTCGTAACCGACACGATCGTCAAGGAGCTCCCGGAGCTCAAAACCTACAAAACAGGTCTTCTGAACCTCTTCATCCAACACACATCCTGCGCGCTGAGTCTGAACGAAAATTGGGACGAGGATGTGCGCGCCGACATGAGCGATGCGCTGGATCGGATTGTGCCCGAGGATAAGCGGAGCGCCAAGGGCTTGTATCGACATGATGCCGAGGGGAGCGATGATATGCCGGTGCGTATGGGATAGTTGGCTGGGGAAGGCGGAGGAGGATGGTGGTGGAAGCGAGAGCATGGCTAATACGATTGGGATAGGCACATGTCAAGTCCGCTTTGATTGGCGCGAGCGTTACGATCCCGATTACGAACGGTAGACTGGCGACGGGGACGTGGCAGGGCATTTGGTACCTCGAGTTTCGCGATGCGAAGCACTCACGAAAGGTTGTTGCTACGATGCAGGGAGAGAAGATGTGACTTGAGGAAGATGGAGCTGCAATAGGAGAAAGAGCACATATTTGAGGAGTGGTAGGATACCTAAGAGTATGCCATGGATCGGGCCTGGCTAAAGCGCCGGGACAGGGAAAGGCTCCGGACGAGCTCAAGAAAGTCAGACTTGGAACGATATTGATGAACATGTATGATTACATTGGAAAAATGAGCCTAATTACCTGATTTCGAGCAAATGATCATGATCTACGCAAGTTCGCACGCGCATGAATCCATGCTCTTTTTGCCAAACTGACCAAGATCGCGAAGAACTGCCTAGACCTGAGAGTAGCCATTATCGACAAACCAAAACCTCGAGATGGTTCCCAGAGCATGCGCCGTCGACCCAGAAATATCCGCAGGCTTCACCAACACCGGGTTCTATGCTGTCGTGGGTAATCATGAATCGTGATCGATCGTAACCAAACCAAAGGAGAGATGACAAGTTGTTGTAAAGAGATTTCGCCGAATGTGTCGTAGATGAGAAAGCCGGACGGCGAGTAGAGGAAGACGAGATGTACGCAGGCGCAAGTCCTGTGTGCTCGCGCGCACCGCTGTCAATGACCCAGTAACAGTTGTGGACGTTTCTTCTTGCACGAGCAAGACAGCATCATGCACGATGGAAGACAAGGAATCCTTGGTCGGGGTTTATGTGCCAGCGTCCTGGGTAGCACTCGTTCTCAATCTGGTAGAACGTGCGCAGATGCCACTCGCCAGTGCGTTCCATACACCAGAATGGCTCGTCGGGGTTTACATTGTCTGGTTTGATGTTGCGGACGTTGTAGGCTCCGCGCTCGGTGGCTATCCGTCGATTCTCCATCTGTATGTCAAGGCGAGCTGGGCCTGGAGCCTGCATGACTGGCGGCATGTTTGTGCGGGTTGTAGTAGTCGTCCTCATCGCCGGTATATGGCTGTTGGTCACCGTGTATGTGGTGGTGGCAGCGGGCACGTAGCTGGCTGACACGACTGCCGGAACGGCACAGGCAACGGCGGGAGCGGCGACAGCCGTAGGGTAGTAGTAAGACCTCTGGTACGGGTGATAGTAGTTAGCATACAACCCAACACCGAGCCCATAGCTAGCGTATGGCGAGTAATAGCTATAGGAGGGGTAGTTGTAGTATCCAGTGCCGTACGTGCTGGCAGCAGCGTTGGGACCATAGTAGAAGGGGCGGGAGTGGTAGTTGGGGGCGGCGTATACCCCAGGATGAAAGCCTCCAGCGACGACGCCGCCGACACGAGCACCCCCAACAATTCCGCCGGGTATGACTCCGCCGACTGCACCAGCATGGCCACCGACGAAGCCGCCTTGGAAGTAGCCGCCGGGCACGACGCCAGAGGGAGCGGCGCCGTTGGGTATCTGGCCGTTATGTACTAGGACGCCGCGGCGGCCGGGCTGGGGAACGTGCAGGTACGATTGTCGGGGCTGGGGGAAGCCATGTTGGGCCGCCATTGCGGAGTGGACGCGTGTGTTGTAGAGAGTAGCAGTTGTAGGAGGATGTGTTCGGGAGGCTCGCAGAAGAGGGGGCTGTACGAGCAGAGTGTGTGGAGACGAAAGGTGAGGTAAAGGTTGAAGTAAAAGCAGATCAGGCAGTAGTCAATCGAGTCAGAGGTCCGAGCGGGCGTTGAAGCTCGAATCAAGGACCGATGACAAACGAGGACGACGGTGTACAAGCGAAGGAAGGCGCGGTGAGCAACTGAGAGGAAAGAGCAGAACTGGACTCACCATCGCGGCATGACTCGGCATCGCCGCTCTGCCTCCAGCGAACTGTCTCCCTCCACCATAGAGTGCACCATGAGGCACAACACCTCCATGGCGCTGGAAGTGGCCGGGATATTGTAGGGCACCGACAGCACGTCCGTAGTTCGGAGGTTGCGCGTAGTAATGAGCTGGGTAGTACGAACCCTGAGGACCATAGCGCCGGATGCTGTAACGGCGGGGACGCGCGACTGCTCCAGATGTTTCCTCACTCACGCTGTCGCCCCATGCAGCTTTGCTCTTCACCTTGTAGCTCGTACCGCCGCCGAAGCACATTTTGCGTTCTGGGGGTTGGGAGGTCCGGATGTGGGAATTGTTTTCATCTAAGAGACAGGGGAAGGTGATACGCAGACAAGGTTATCGACGGTGAGCGGATTGGACAATGCTTCGGTGACGTGTGGGGCCGGACTGATTGACAGATGAGCCTCCACTAGTCTATACCAGGCCAGGAGTGAGCGTTGCCCAAGTCTGACGCACAGTCGCGGAAACGTACTGTGTTTCCTGTAGCCCGGGATATTTTCGGCTTGCTCACAGACCAAGCACCGTTCTTTGTTGTCATTTGCTGTCTTCTATGAGGACAGTCCTGCTCTTTCGAAGATTTAATTCCTCATGCTTGAATGTTCTGCAAGACCTCCATTGGGCTACTCGGATGTTTTTGGCAACGGCGGATTACGATATAAAGCAGAGAGGCCATTTCGTTGTGGACTGGCATTGCTTCTTGCTAGCTTGCGTGGAGGTTCTCCTGTATGAGACACCTAGCACCTCAAGGCTTTGGACCCGTACCACTGTTCTTCGGCACAGCGCCTGCCTTAACTGCCCCGGTTCCCGCTCCTCCTGATCCTGTCGTTTTCGCCTTGCCCCTGCTGAACATCCTCTTGAATCTTCCCATCAGCGGGATCACCGCCTTCCTCGCAAACCAGGGTGTTCCCCACACGCTTGCCACGATCCTGACCGGGAGGAACACCTTTGTAATCGCATAAGCCGTTGCGAATTCTACAATCACCCTCACTCCGCCCTCGCTGATGTTCCACGCATGGTCTATCCTCCGCAATTGGACCTCATGCTCAGCCTCGCCCACGTCTTCGCCCCTGATCCAACCTTTTCTCCGGAAGTACTTGCCGAAGCGCTCGACGCCCTGCAATACCCACGTTCCCTCGGCGAAGTACGGTGGAAGCCAGTGCGTGTAATGGAAGGTGGCGGCCAGCCCAAAGAGGGGTACGATTGCGGTTATCTCGTGGAGGATGAGGAATGATGTTATGTGGGTGAGGGGTGCCGATGACAGCGCACTCGTGTATTTGTGGAGGAACCGGGGAAGTCGGCGGTTGAAACGTTCGATTCGCGACTGGGCGGTTGGTGGAGGCGGTGGAGGTTCGGTAGAGAAGCGTCGTCGGGGAATAGTGTGAATAAACTGCCGAAGGCTCGTCGCCGGCCGAATGATAGCATTCCTAAGCATTGTTGTATGGCCTGGCCGAGGGATGAAGATGAGGTCGTGGTACTTCTATGCGAATGTTGCTGTGTACCAAATCTCACCCGCGCGCATTTTCATATTCCGAATTGAGCTGGAGTACCACCTAGCAAAGCTTTATTATACAGTGGGCCCTGAATCGAAGAGCCCCCGCGACATCCGCAGGAGAGACAGGCAAGATGCACGAATGTCATAATGTAGCCAACCGAGGAGAGGACGTCCGAAGTAATTTCAGCCCTATCGGGGTAAAGATATCGCGGTTGTCTTGGTATGTGGCCCATGCACTGGGACTTTCTTTCTGGCTGTCGATCGCGTCCTCACCTGCGCGACTGGCAGAAGTCGCGCTGGAAACGCTCTGTCAACTGACATTGTGCCCTATACTAACCATATCACTCGCTTCTAGGTAGCCATCATGGCAACAAATACGCCCAAGACAATGTCAAGCCGGCTGGCGACGATGAAGGTGGGTTCCGTGGCAAGACGAGCGCGAAATGTCTACTAACATGCTCCTCAGTTCATGCAGCGATCTGCTAGCAAATCCTCACCGTCGACGCCGAATGGACCACCCGCGAAGAAAGTGCGCCTCTCCAATGGCACCTCTGCGCCTGGTACGCCCACGACACCTTCAGATCGCAGCACTCCACAGTTCCCAACAACTGCAGAGGACAAAAAGCGGGAGGAGGCTCTTGCGCGCGCTGCTGAGGCATCTGGCGAGTCGAGATGGGTGCTGAGCTTCAAGGACCCACTCCATGGCCACAAAACGCCCGCGATGCAGGTCAGGCAAGCGGGCTTCGCGGTCATCGATGCGGACGAAGACTCGGATGACGAAGAGGAGGAGCAAAAGCCTGTCCGGATGCAGTTTGGCGGGGGTCTCAAGAAGACGAATGGGGTGCGTCAAAGGGGCAGGACGAGTAATGGATATACTGATGCATCACAGAAGCCAGCAACAGTCATCAAGACTGAAGACACGGAGTCAGAGAGCGACTCTAGTGACCTTGACCAAGACGACCCTACAGCAGCGCTGATACGCGAGACCAAGCGTGGAGTGAAGGCAAAGGAGCGCGACGCCCGTAGAGACCGCCAAGTTGTGGAAGACACGCCTAAGCGATACGTCATGCCCATAGACGAGGACATGGACCTTGGGGGCCTCACGTCGCTGTCTGGCGGTGGTGGGAACCGAAATAGCAATGTGGAGTGCCACAGGTGCAAGCAAAAAGGCCATATATCGGCCCAGTGTCCACGGTCGTTTGCTCCACGCGGGTTTGCAGGCCGAGGCGGAGGCAGAGGACGTGGCCGAAGGTGACTGCAGCCCGACATTTCTAGAACACAAAAGCAATGAAAGATACCCATTGAGGCGAATGGCCGTGGTGCCTTGCAGCCTCATCCCACCTTCTCGCTATTCTCTATCAACATGTACTCGTCGCCGACCATCATGCGCATCTGGCTGTCGTCCATAAAGTTCTCGTGGTCGCCATTCAGAGCAGCGCCTTCCTTGTCGTACATGAATTTGGCCAAGGCCAGGTAATCCGGAAAGACGAATGTGCAGATGGCATCATAGTCTAGCAACTGTGCGTTGTTGTGCATAATGTCTTGAATCAACTTCCTGTCTCTGCCCAAGTGGTACGTCTGCGACCGGACCATCAGCCTCATTCATCTCATGACGCACAAACGCAACGCATTCCATCCCACCAAACGGCAATCGGGGCGGGCATTACAAGGCTGTAGCTGAGGATCCCATGACGCTGCAGAATCGGCACAGCCTGCTGAGCGTGGACGTGGTTGTAGTACTCGACGAAAGCCTCGTCGGACATGCCCTCCTTCTTTTTAACCAATATCGTGGCTTTGACGACTTTGCGGAACCCCGTTGTGTTCGGGTATCCGGCTTCGAAGGCTTTGGGCACCATGATGGACGGTTGGTGGTTGGTGCGCGGCCTCGGATCGTCTGTGGAGGGCCTTGACGAGGCCGGTGCTAGTGGCACCGATGCGCTGGGGCTGACAATGCACCTTGTTGAGCCTCAACTTCCATTACGAGTGTCATATTCCAAATTTCATTCCAGCCTCAATTTTGTCAGGTGCCACCTGTTTGCTGCTTGGCCAGTACGACTCGCTGTTCGCCATCGGAAGCTAGAGCTTGTCAAACGGTGTAGCGCACTGCCCCGCCGTCGTCCTCGTGGATGCACGCGTTCCGGCGGCCACTTCTGTTTGGGAATCTGTTGCAGTCCTGGTCGCGTGGAACAGTCGTTCGCAACCCAACGCGCTGGCCTTCACCAGCTTTTTGGCCAGTCCGTCGGGCCACGGCAGCTTCACCTTCACCGCGGGGAGCTCCAGCTGCGGCTCCGCGCCACGTATATAAACCGCCTCCCCAGTCTGCGTCAGCCTTCCATACACCCGCGCCCCGGAACCTCACCACGCAGCCTCGTAGACGCGCGCAACATACCGCAATCATGGGTGACTCGCTGGACAGGAGTGTCCCAAGAGAGCGGATCGAGGATCTGGAGCGCCCGGCGCTCGACGATCGGTCATACAGGATAGTCACGCTGCCGAATAAGCTCGAAGTCCTCCTCATACACGATCCCAATACGGACAAGTCGAGTGCTGCGCTGGATGTGAATGTGGGCAGCTTCAGCGATGCGGAGGACATGCCGGGCATAGCGCATGCGGTGGAGCACTTGCTGTTCATGGGCACGAAAAAGGTGAGTGCGAGCAAATATATGTCTGTGCGGGCTCCCCGGGGCGGACGCGAGGCTGATACACGTCTTCGGCGGCCTTTTTCGCCTTCTTTTGGACCAGTTGTACAAGGCGTCATGCGAGCAGCGACTAATTTTATCGCTAGTACCCAGAGGAGAACAACTACAACAAGTACCTGACCTCCCACTCTGGGCACTCGAACGCATATACCGCCTCCACTTCCACCAACTACTACTTTGAGCTCGCCTCAAAGCACTCGACCCCAACGAGCAGCACTTCTCCCTCGCCGAACGCGACGCAGGAAAATCTGTCCATTACAAAGGAACAGTCGCCGCTATGGGGCGCGCTGGATCGATTTGGTCAGTTCTTCATCTGCCCGCTCTTCCTGGAAGACACTGTGGACCGCGAGATCAGGGCAGTGGACTCGGAAAACAAGAAGAATCTCCAAGCGGACACCTGGAGACTGCATCAGCTCAACAAAAATTTGTCAAACCCAGCACATCCATACAACCACTTCTCGACAGGCAACTGGACCACCCTGCACGACGAGCCCCTTGCGCGGGGGGTCCAGATTAGGGAAGAGTTCATGAAATTCCACGAACAGCACTACTCGGCCAATCGCATGAAACTAGTTGTTTTGGGACTGGAGAATTTAGACACGCTGGAGGAGTGGGTTGAAGAGATCTTTTCCGAGATCCCCAACAAGAATTTGCCCCGTAAGCGGTGGGACGATGTTGCGCTTTATACGGAAAAAGAGCTGTTGATCCAGACATTTGCTCGACCAGTATTTGAGTCACGCACCCTTGAGATTTCCTTCTTGTACCGCGACGAAGAGGAAATGTACGAGTCGCATCCTTCACGCTACCTCAGTCACCTGATCGGCCATGAAGGGCCCGGTAGTATTCTATCCTACATCAAAGCAAAGGGATGGGCGAACGGATTAGGAGCAGGCGGCTCATCGCTTTGCCCCGGCAGCGGTCTTTTCAATATCAACGTCAAGCTTACGGAAGACGGACTGAAACACTACCAAGAGATTGTGAAAATAATTTTCCAATACATCGCTTTGGTTCGGGAACGCGAGCCGCAGAAATGGATAGTTGACGAACAGATTGGGATGAGCAAGGTCGAATTTAGGTTCAGGCAGAAGAGTCCTCCTAGTCGAACGACTAGTGGGCTCGCCGCCATCATGCAGAAGCCATATGAGCGCAAACAACTGCTGAGCGCGCCCGCGGTCATCAAAACATTTGATGCCGAGTTGATCAGCCAGGCTATGTCTTACCTACGACCCGACAATTTTAGGTTCATGCTTGTTAGCCAAGAATTCCCCGGAGACTGGGACAAGAAGGAGAAGTGGTATGGCACAGAGTACAAGACGGAGAAAATCCCGGAGGACTTCCTTCAAGAAGTTAAGGCCGCCTTCGAAGCTAAGGAACGACCGTCGGAGCTTCTTCTTCCTCACAAAAATGAATTCATTCCAAACCGATTAGAGGTAGAGAAAAAGGAGATTGAGCAACCATTAAAGGCTCCCAAGTTGATTCGGAACGACGACTCGGTGCGGTTGTGGTGGAAGAAGGACGATCAATATTGGGTGCCAAAGGCCAACGTCAGTATCCACTTCCGCACGCCAATGGCGCATCTTACGCCGAGGACGGCCGTCATGGCGACTCTATATCGGGAGCTGGTTAATGACGCTTTGGTGGAGTACTCCTACGACGCGGATATCTCCGGCCTCGTATACGAGTTCAGCAACCACAGCACCGGCCTGTCGGTTTCCGTACAAGGCTACAACGACAAGCTGCATGTGCTGCTGGAGAAGGTCCTCGTGCAGATTCGAGACTTGGATGTTCACGAGGACCGCTTCAAGATCATCCATGATCGAATTAGCCGTTCGTTCCGCAACTGGGACTTTGGCCAGCCATTCCACCAAGTCGGGACATATTCTCGCTGGTTCCGGACGGACAGCTCCTGTATGATTGAAGATCTGGCGAAGGAGCTGGAAGGTGTGACCGCACAGGATGTGCAGCAGTTCTTCCCGCAGGTGCTTGCGCAGTGCCACATTGAGATTCTGTGCCATGGAAACCTGTACAAGGAGGAAGCGCTGAAGATTACAGATTTGGTGGAGAAGACAATCAAGCCTAGGACGTTGCCTCCTAACCAGTGGCCTGTCAAGCGGTGTCTGATCCTGCCATCTGGCAGCAATTTCATCTATGAGCGACAATTGAGGGACCCCGCCAACATTAATCACTGTATCGAGTATACGTTGTATCTCGGCAACCGCATGGACCCCGTTCTCCGCGCCAAGCAACTACTCATCGGACAGATGACCGACGAGCCGGTGTTCAACCAGCTGCGGACCATCGAGCAGCTGGGTTACGTCGTGTTCTCTGGTCCTACAGCGGGTATTACCTACGCCGGATACCGCATCCTCATCCAGAGTGAGAAGGACTGTCGGTACCTCGAGGGCCGCATCGAGCACTTCCTTACAAGCTTTGAGAAAACCATTGACGAGATGAACGAGGACGACTTTGAGAAACACAAGGGCGCTGTAATCAGCAAGAGACAGGAAAAGCTGAAGAACCTCGGTCAGGAAGGAAACAGATTCTGGAATCATATTTTCAGCGATGCATATGATTTCCTGCAAGGTAGGCTCAGGCCACTCTCTTTGCTTTGTTATTTCTTTACAGGTTGTGGAGGACATGCTGATGACAAAAAAAGCCGAAACCGATGTCGAAAACATCGCACCGCTCACCAAGGACCAGATGAAAGAGTTCTTCATGCACTACATCTCGCCCTCTTCTCCCCGTCGTGCTAAGCTCTCCGTCCACCTCATCGCCCAAAAGCAAGCCAAAGAACCCACCCTCGACGAGAAGAAGACAAAGTTGTCAACCGTTCTCACTACGATCTGCAAAGCAGAGGAGGTCGTATCCAATAACGACGCTCTCAAACCCCGCATCGACGCCATCTCCTCTGAAGCCGACATCTCTTCCGCCATCTCCACTCATCTGAAAGACGACCTGCAGTTGAGCACGGAGCAGGTGGACAAGATCGCAGACGAGGCGATGGCTGCTCTGGGCCTTGCGAATGCAGGACTGCCAGGTGAGGTGGTGCCCGCGGATGAGACCATGACGTGCACGGGCATGCAAGGTGGCCATGCAAAGGAGCCGGTTCTTATCACGGATGTGCATGCTTGGAAGGCGGGACTGCAGATGAGTGCAGGTGTTCGGCCGGTTAGGAATCTGGAGGAGTTCATGGAGGATACCGCTAAGCTGTGAGCGACGCGGAGTACGAGCGCGACGTTTGAGGTGTCACGTTGAACAGGGTTCGGGCTTTCTATAACTCCTTTAGGTGGGTGGAATGGATACACAGTCCTCTCCTTATGTGAGATGGTGAAGTGTCTACCACTGAAGTTCTGCGGATAGGAGGTAGCGCCACTTTCTGCGTCTCGCTGGATAGACGGCTTGTAGCATCACGTTGAATCGAATCAAGCTGCGTAAACCACTGCTTAAATGATCTTCGAATACTTGTTCTTTTGAAAGAAAATGCATGTTACATTGTCTCTCAGTAAGTGTCTACATAGAAAGCACAGGGAGCTACTCGTGTTGGCTGGAAGTCAGCAGAACACCCCAAGTCACCAAGACCTCTTGTTTAGGCCGGGATAATTGGGTTGTAGTATCGGAATGCGTTCTTAGGGTCGTATTTAGCCTTCAGTGCCCGCAGTTTCTGGAGGCGCCATGGCTCGTAGCCATAGATGGATTCGAGGCTTTCGTCACCAGTGGCATAATTAACATAGGTTGCAACACGACGGTTGGGCTCGCTGTCGTTGAAAAGGTTCCGGACCTGAGAAGCCCACTCGTGGGCTTGATCTTCTTTACCCGGAGGAGTGACGGTTGCGAAGAAGCTAAATGACGTCTCGTTAGCACACCGATCAAGAAAGCTCTGGAAGGACAATGGGGATAACGTACTAGACTAGGTACTCGTCACGGTGGGGATACGCCGAGGAGGCTGCGTCAATAGCTTGCGTCTTCAAAGTGGAATAGCATTCGTAGAAGACGCGGGCGTTGGCTGCGAGGTCGGGCTGCTCCACGGCCTTTTTGTTGAAAAGATTGTAGATTTCGCGCTGCGATGTGACGTTCCAGGTCTGTAGGAGGCCGCTGCTTCCGACTAGGGGACTCGAAGAGCAGGCTGTTGGGTCGCTGGCGCCCGTTCCCTGCACTTGGAGCAATTCCTCGTAGGACACGTCACCTTGGACGCTCTGCAGTGCCGGGATTTCGTTGAAGGGCTGCAGTAGCATTTCTCCTTCGGCAGCGGATCCCATGTAGGCGAATGTCCAGCCGATAATGGCCTCGGTTTTGCTGTAGGACGGGTCTAGCGAAACCTGGCCAAAGTTGACGGCCAACTTTGCAGGTGTCGTCCCATTGCCTTGGACCCTATTGAGCGTTTCGAAGATGGTCTCGAGCTTATCTTGCGTCCATGCGTAATTGTGATAGTGCCATGTGTCAATCTTGCGCGGGTAAATGTTCAGTTCGGCGCTGGTCACGATGGCGAAGTTGTGACCCGCGCCTTTCAGGGCCCAGAAAAGATCTGGGTAGCTGGTTTTGCTCACTTGCAGATTCCTTCCGTCGCCGAGGACAACGTTGAGAGTTACGAAGTTGTCGCTTACCAGGCCGTATAGCCCTTGGTATCGGCCGAAACCGCCACCGAGGGCTGGTCCCATGAGGCCGACGCATTCGTTGCTTCCGGTGGCTAGTGGCGGGCTATATTAGCAATTGTGTTTTGTGCAAGTTTGGACAAACCCACTGGTAACAAAGCCCTGATCCCAGAGCGTCTTGATAATGTTACCACCCCAGGTCCCCCCTTGAAACCACGCCGATTTCTTGTTGGGTTGGATTTTGATGTTGGTAAGTTGCGACAAGTTGATCTCGATGCCTGAGAGTTTGGTGATAGTCGTCGTAAATCCATGACCTTGGTTATTGGCCATAAAATTAATGCTGTTCTTGTTGCAATACTTGACCTAAATCCGACGTTAATTCCGAATGGTGACGTTCGCTGACAAAGACGCGAAGGATAGTAAGAAGGTAGTACATACAACCTTGGGTACGTCGGACTCTGCATTGACCTTCACCACAAGTTTCAAGTCTTGAGGTTTCGAAAACGTGCTGTATCTTTTCGTGACGTTCGCCCATTCGGGGTCATCTGGCCCGATTATGAGCGACCCTTTAGACAGCTGGCTGCCGAGCTCCTGCTGTACTTGCGAGACTGAAAGCTGACCACGTGTGACAGGGGCATGTTGGAAGTACTCAGGAATTGCAGAGTGGGGCAGGGGACTGCCCAACACAATGGTAACCAGAAGGCCAAGGCCAAGAAAGATACGAATAATGGGGGTCATCGTGGTCGTTGTACGCATTTCAATGCAGGTGCAATGAATGCCACGTTTTACTCGTGGGAAGAGCAGGAGTGCAACGTTTAAAAGGCAGGTCAGCAGGTCGACCACGTTTTAGCGAGCCGCATGCGTGATCCCATACTTTCTGCGCCATTGAGGTGAAAGAGTTGGGAGAGGCAATTCTATCCTTAGGTTGCCTGGTCTGTCACTTCCAATTCGCCACCT
Source organism: Lentithecium fluviatile CBS 122367 (assembly GCA_010405425.1). Classification (NCBI taxonomy): domain Eukaryota; kingdom Fungi; phylum Ascomycota; class Dothideomycetes; order Pleosporales; family Lentitheciaceae; genus Lentithecium; species Lentithecium fluviatile. Next base: position 443,702 of record MU005579.1, on the reverse strand, counting down.
TTCTAACTTTTCGAATCCTACTATTGTGGCTGATGCTCTAGAATTTCCGGTATCAAGCCATCAATGCGGACTTCAGAGCTGGTTGGAAGGCACATCCAATAATCTCCTGCTGCCTCAATTTATTGCGCTAACCTGGATGCCCGCGGAGTACTGTCAGCCTTTCAGCTTTCACCTCTACCGCTTGATTCACTGTAGCGATGATAAGACGACTTACGTTGCCTTTCTCGTATCTCGTAAGAGCGCCTCAATATTTCGTATCGCATAATAATGTCTGGGGTTACGTGGTCCTGGGCTTGAGGCCTACCACGTTTTCCTATACGACCTCGGAGTAAGCTAAGCGCATCGTGCGCCTCTTCCGAAGACTATGACTATTTGGTCCTGGAATTGAATCCTTCGTAAGCAAAATGCATTATTGTTAACAAAACTGCTCTATTACATTTCGTACCTGCCGTTTTCTGCACCGTGCATATGCAGCCCCGGGACCGGAATGGCGGACGCCTCATGCAGTCAGCCAACATAACCGAGACCGTATTTGTGGCTGCATGTGGGACCCTTGAGGACCGAGCTTGTATGGTATTTCTCGTGGCCAAGCGAGGGTGAAATGTTTCCCCGTCTTGGGGTGCAATTCGCTGGGCTCGGACAGATAGTTCGCCCATCTCTGGTAGTGTGCAACCAGTTGCGGTGTTTCCCATGGCTGCGCATTCCCAGGGTGGAAGTTTCCCCGTCTCGGGGTATAACTCATCAGGCTCGGGAGGATAGTCTGCCCGTCTCTGGACTCGTACAAGCCAAGTGAGTGGTAAGTACGCTCTATCCAATCACATGTCAATGAAATCCCCGTGCTCGAAATGGTCTACTGAAGCTCAGTACAGAGTAGGCAGCTACAGTCTACGACGGAACAATCCATCCTGCCCGTGCGTGAACGCGCATTCGTCTACCTCGTATCTTCTGGTTCCCACCTTCTTGCGTACCTGTTCGAGCCCGTTCCCCTTTGCCTTGACTCTGTCACGCCAATGAGGCGAAACGCTCGAGCATGGTTCCACTTCCGCAATTCGATTTGACTCCTGAGAAAGAAGCAAGCGTTTTACAATTCTTTTACCGCCAGTTCTTTGTGAACACGCCGGCGTTGACTCAGGACAACGCAAAGCTCAAAGGGAAAACAGCCATCGTCACTGGTTCCAACACAGGCCTTGGACTGGAGGTCTCTCGTCAGCTCCTGGATTTGGGATTGAGCAAACTAATTCTTGCTGTGCGTAATGCGACAAAAGGCAAGATTGCAGCCAAGAGCCTCTCCTCAGGAAGAAGCCCTTCTTCTTGCGAAATCGAGGTCTGGAATCTGGACCTGTCCGCATATGAGTCTGTTGTGGAGTTTGCGGAGCGAACGAAAACATTGGAAAGCCTGAACATTGCGGTATTAAATGCCGGGGTTTTCAAAGCAAACGAGGCTTACAACCCTTCAACCCGTTTCGAGGAAGATGTCCAGATCAACTACCTTTCAAACATCCTTCTCGCGTCTCTCCTTTTGCCCGTCATGAAGACAAAGTCGGGAGCGCATCCAAATCGTCTGGTACTAGTCTCTTCCGATACAGCCGGCTGGGCCAAGTTCAACGAGAGGAAATCCAGGCCAATTCTAGATGCCTTTAAGCAGCAGAATGCTCAGAAATGGGACATGCAGGAGCGTTATGGGACTTCCAAGCTGCTAGGTCAGCTCTTCTTGACCGAGCTAGCTGAGCATGTGCCCGCATCAGTGGTCACGGTGAATGCGGCAAATCCGGGATTCTGCTATGGATCCGAACTTGGGCGCGAGGGCAATGGTACCATTCTCGGATTCATCGTGGATATTGTCACGCGCTTGGTCGGTAAACCATGCCACCTTGGTGCTCGCTCCATCATACATGCTGCCGTTAGTTTTGGTGAAGAAGTGCATGGCCAATATGTGGAGGACGGAAGAATTCGACCGTAAGTACCTTTGCTTTCACGTATTCGTGGTCCTGATTAACAATCGTTAGGAAGGCTCCTCTCATCTACCGGTCTGAAGGTGAGAAGATTATGGGGGATTTATGGGAGGAGACGATGACTGAACTTTCATTCGCAAAGGTGCGCGAATCAATTCAAGGATTGAAAGAGTAGCTAGCTCTATGAGAATGGCGCAACCAACGAGATTGTTTAAATTCTTGACTTCGGGTGAACTGCACACATAACGTGATAACTACAACATTCAGATCAACTTCTTAGCGTTCCGGGATTGGCCTTCATCAGTGCTATTGTACTCAGGATAGCTCGCCTCGTATCTACCACACGAAAAGTCAGTGTTCACTACTTTGAGGGATTAGATGGCAGAGATCGACATACCCCAACAAACCGGCACCAACCCAGACTGCCAGTACATAGTGAACCGATTTCAGAATCCATATCGGCATCCAGAAAGGGGGCGTAGCTATCGTTGAGCTATTATAACTCATCAACATCAGCTGGAAAACGGATGGCGTCAGATTCTCCTTCTGGCAATCGTGTTGGTATCCCACGAAATTGCGGAGGAAGTTCTCATCGAAGCTGTGGTCGAGACCTTGTGGTTCAGCCCAAACTTTGAAAATAAGATCTTCGTTCCCTGAGGCGTGTGCCCAAAATCGGTGTCTATTACCCCCTACGTTAAACAAAGCTGACGGAATCACCCATGGAAGATGAATGGGTGAGATGAAGGTATCAAGACTCACCGTGTCCCCGCTGGTATCTCGACGATACCGTCATCTTTGGTTGCCACGACCTCTTTTTCATTTTTCATGATCCCAATCACGCCCTGCTCGACTTGGAAGTACTCAGTCTGCAGCCAATGTATGTGCCTACCCAAAGCCATAAGCCGAGGTCCCTCAAAGATCGAACCAGCATCCAATCAAAAAATTCGAAATGAAAAGCATAGGCTCACAACAGCGGACCGGAGAGCCCATCTCGGACAACCTTGTTGTCAATGTAGTGCGTCTCCCTCACCACCCAACGGCCATCTTCGTCCTTGAGGAATTCAAAAAGCGCGGCATCATGCGCCGCCAGAATACGGGGCTCGGAGGAGGTTGCCGTGCGCCGCAGCGGGCGGGGCGAGAGCCAGTGTTGCCAACCCCGCGCCATTTCTCATAAACCGATGAACACTTGGAGTGTAAGGGAATAAGACAGTATTGTTCAAATGAGGAGCCGCTGCTGGTCATCGCGAGTTTCCCCATGGGGGAGGTCTGTAGGTGTCACAATCTGTGAGCATTTTTGCGCCCTTGTCTCTGTCATCCGGACCGCCATCTTACCAAGGCCTCCTACTTTGCCGAGTGGAGGGATTGTGTCTCGCATCTATCGGCAGGGGGCTCCTTGTCAAACTTTAGCTTAGTGCTGAGCCTAGCTGGAATATTGGTACTCAGACAGGCGGGTCGACCTCAGCTGGGTGCCTATCGTAATATCCGCCGGTACCGCTCGAAGCTTCATTCCGTGGGTCGTGTAATGCAGGAGCTAGATTCTACCCATGTATCACGCCGAGGAGTCTCGATTTGGCGCGAGCTACATATTTAAAGTGTGGGTCTGGAGTCGATAAGACGGCGGATAAACTACCCCGGTCGCACATACGTAAGCCTGGCCATGTGTGGCCTAAAACGTATTGAGAGCTTTTGTGTAACAGGTCAGGCAGCCAGAAAAGCTGGGGCCAAGTGTTAGCCAACCGAACCGGCGGCCCGCGCCTCCATTTCATGCAGGGTCAGTCGTCCCCGGCTAGTGGCATGCCTCGTGGCGCCTGCATCTCGCACCCTGGTACGCTTGGTCTCCGATTGCTATCTATTCGGAACGCCACGTTTTCATATTCCTATTCTGAGTGCCGTACGTGTTGGTATCACCAGGATGCTCGTATTTGGTAATTTACGGTTTCCGAGGTTTGATGATGCGATGAGGCTCGCATTCAGTGTAACCAACACATGTAAGGCATCACACACGAGCGGCTGTCAAACCGCTTACGTGCTTATCTTCGTAATGCCTCGGGCGGGCTGGGGCAGGACGGCCTTCGCAGGCGCTTGGCCGAATAAGTGCAACACTTTCGTTAGTTTCGAATCGGTAAAGCGTTGCCAGGCCACGCTTCTCACATGCGACTATACCGAGATCCGTATTTCAATATCGAAACCGCCCCTGCAATGCTGCTTATCGCTCAAAATACCGAGACCAAGATTCTAGAACCCTTGGAAGATGGGGCTGTGGCGCGCGAGAGGTAGGCACGCCCGGCCGAGGAGGCTGAAGAGGATGAGGGATTCGAGGAGGCTTATGAGGCAATGAATATCTATTCAGGAGTGGCGTAAGTGGGCGTCGAGTCCGACTGGGCTGATGTGGGAACAGTTCGGAGATGGGCTGTGGGCGGCAAGTTAGTGAAAAGCACTGTTCATAAATAATACAAGAGAATGAGCTGGCTTGATGTTCCTACTCATAGTCGATCATCATTCGGACTGTTTGCGTCATGGCTTTGATCGCAAATTTCGCCGTTTCGACATCGCTTTTCCTACTTTTCTCGCTTGCTTTCTGGAATAACCCAACATATGGCGTTGCAGTCGATACCCGTGCTGCCCCAGACCTCAAGGCACTATTGACCGACCCCATTAACAAATGGTCTAAAGAAACAGTAATATCGTTCCCCAGCTCTCCGGGATTTGAGGAAGCAACAGAACGATGGACTGTTTTCCGGCCCCCAACATACCGTGCTGCCATCCGACCGGGCACAGTGGCCGATATTCAAAAAGTCGTATGTAGTCATACTTGCAAATAACTCCACTCCATAGTCCAATTCTAACTTTACTGTAGGTCAAACTCGCCAAAAAGAATAAGATCCCTTTCCTTACCAGGGGAGCTGGCCATGGATACTCTACTTCCCTTGCCTTGTTCCAGGATGGCCTTTCCGTGGATCTGAGCCAGTATAAGTCCATCCAAATCAACAAAAATGCCCAGACGGTCACTATTGGGCCCGGGGTCACGACAAAGGACCTTCTTGACCCCTTGTTCAATGCAGGATTTGAAATCCGTAAGTTTGCTTTATCTCAGTCGGTATTTGAAGTATCAATGCTCACGATATTGACATCAAACAGAAACGGGGACTTGCCAATGTCCTAGTTTGATCGGTGTTACGCTTGGAGGTGGTGTTGGACGTTTTCAGGTGTGTAGAAGTTTCATTCCCGAAAGGCACGATCAACACAACTATTTCCACCCCTTTTACACGGTTGGAGATGCCACATTCTAACATCAGTGAAGGGTATCCATGGCCTGGTCCTTGACGCCCTGTTGTCGGTCCGTTTGGTCACGGCGAAAGGAGATATAGTTGAGGCCTCGAAGACTTCCAATCCAGATCTGTTCTGGGCGATCCGCGGAGCAGGGACAAATTTTGGAGTCATAACTTCTGCTACTTACAGGATTCACCCATTGACCAACCAAGGCGATTTCACATACGGTGTTTTCGCCTTCCTCGGGAACGGGACGAGCGCCTATTTTGACGCTTTGGCGTCCTTCAAGGATGGAATGCCAGCAAAGTTATCATCATTTTCGTATATAATCTATAACGACACATTGGCTCAGGTATGTCCTTACACACTGACAGTGAGAATTGAGAACAAGATTCACGATACTGATATTCTCTGAAGACAATAGTCGTCAGCAATTGGGTATACCTTGGACCAGAAGAAGAAGGATTAAAGGCGATAGAACCAATAACGAAACTGGAACCTCCGATATCCGTCATAGCCCGCGTCCCTTATAATGAACTCATCAAAACGACAGTGGGCGGAAACTTTGCTATCTTGGACTGCGCCCGCAGCCTCACGCTGGACAATTACAATCTGAACCAAAATACCTACAACGCAGCTCTCTACAAATCTACATTCGAGAAAATGGTCAAGTGGTTCGACGAAAACCCCGGTGGACGGAGCAGTTCGGTCGTATTCGAGAACCTCCCCAACCAAGCCGTCGTCGCAGCTCCTTCGGATGAGACAGCTTTCTCATATAGGAGTGCTAAAGGATATGTGTAAGTCAATTCCGGACCCACTTTCCACGGTAGTGTGTATCAGTTGTGCAAAAAGGCTAACATTTGATCCGAATGACAGCATCCCCACATTTCTATGGGGACCAGGAGACACGGCCACTGAGAAAGCAGCGAACAAGATGGGACTGGAGCTCCGCAATGATTTCGCAGCCGGTTCGGACAACAAGGCGCGTGCTGTTTTCGCCAATTACGCTCGTGGTGACGAGACTTTGGAGCAAATTTATGGGAAAGACAAATTACCGAAACTTGCCGGCGTGAAGAAGACTTGGGATCCAAGCAACATCTTCGCTTACAACCACCCGTTGCCGACTAAGTATCCATGAGAGTCTGGCAAATCCCTTAAGCTTTTCTTCCCGGTTTTTTGTTGCTATGGGTGTTGTTTTGCACGTACTAGCACTTTCTTTCCTGTTCACTTGTGTATCTGTATACCGTGTGGCTCTTTCGATTATGTATAGAATAAAATTGCCGTTTCAATATATACTGTTGAATATATACACAAGGCGAATATTGGCAATTTGAGTAAAATGTACAAATTGTAATCAATAACAAGTCATTCAGGGATACTTAATTCTCTTGCGTCGGCCCGAGATTCCCCCCCAATCGTGAGATCAATTCCTTGTTTGAAGCGAGCACACTTCAATCAATCCTCGCATTGTCAAATGCTATATATCTAAACGGTACCGAGACCCATATCTCCCTATTATCACTTACATTCACTCCGGATATGTAGCGGAATTACTCCTCACGTGCAATTGCGACCGCTTTGACTGGTGGTTGGGGCAGGAGTGAAAGAATGATGGGCGATATGTCGTGATGTGATTTGAAGAGATTCGAGATGGTAAACACATACAAACAATCTTTGAGACTCTCTCATACCGAATTAGTAGATAATTATCTTTCAATTTCTTTCATTCAGGATAATTCTAGGGTTTAAGGTACATATGTGACTGTCCCAGCTTCTTCAATGCTCATTTGACATCGTCCAAGTAATCCTCATTGTCACTCAGAGGCTCATAATCCTTCCACTTGAGGCCGTCTGGAACTGTTTTCCACTGTAGGCCTTCGTCGAGCAGTTTCATCACTTCACTCGCCTCTTGTTCGACACGTGCAACCTTGTTCGCGCTTCTTGGTACGATGTTGGCCGCGAAGGGCTTTGGGCACATGAACAATCCGTCCACGACATTATTCTCGTCAGGTATTATCTCTTGACCCGTTTTCTCGTCTATCGCGCGCTTGAAGTCGAATGCCCAAAGGGTACGTGACATGGCCAAAAAGAGAGACCGGTCAGCGATGTGCATGCCTTGACACATGCGTCGACCCGCACCGAAAACAAAGTGGTCGCGTTTAGTAGGGTCGGCGTTGAGTGCTGCTTGTGCAGAGTTCTGGGGGTCGTTGGCCCACCGGGAAGGGTCGTAATTTCGCGGATCAGGGTGTCGTTTCGGATCGTTGGAAATACCCCTGCAGTTTTGCTCCGTCAGCTAGACCCATTCGACTGGAGGATAATACAGTGGGAGTATAAAATTGGAAGCACTCACCATACGTTAAACAGTACTGTTGCTCCTTTGGGAATGTGATATCCCAAGTATGAGTCATCCCTTGTTACGGCATGCGGTACACCCAAAGTCGCTGCAGGCATCCAACGAAGGCTTTCCTTCATGCAACCGCGAACATAAGTAAGATCGTGAAAGTCGTTCAAATCAGGCAATCGGTCTCCACAAACGCGGTCAATCTCGGCCTGAGCTTGACGTGCTACGTCGGGAAATCGGACCATGGCGAGGAAAAATCCAATCAAGATCGCAGCTGTCGTTTCGGAACCGGCTTGGAGGAGAGAGCCACTCATATAGCAGGCGAGATCGTCCGAAAATCCTTCTTGCTTCTGCGCGCGGAGTAAGTCAATACAGCAGCAAGGCTATCGTCATGTTAGCGTCGTCGTCCAGCTTTATTTCTGGTAGAATGTCTTGCCTTGGCTGTTCCACTGCTCAATTGCTTTCGCGCATTCAAGAAGTGTTTCATGAAAAGTTTCTTTTCTCTGACATGCACTGCCCTCCCTCGTTTTCTCATAGGGAGAAGGAAGTCGGGTAGCCGTCGTGCTATTGGAAACAAGTCAAGTAGGGCAGCAACCTGTTCAATGAAGCAAGTCAGATGATTGAGTCATCGATAGTATACGAAGAAGAGGAAGAAGATGCTTACCTGCGTACCAGCCAACTCGGACAGTTCGTCAAAGTTCTGCAATAATCGGTTAGGTTGTTTCAGTCCTTGTACAATGGGATTATTACATGGAACATCTCAACCAGCTCTGGGTCATCACTAGTCGGAGTGCGGTAGCCAAAAGTCATTTGCGTGGTCAACGATGTTGTATATCGGCGAATATGGTTGATGAAATCATTGGGTGCATCCACCAGTCCTTTCAACATGATTTTGTTTTCAAGGTCCTGGTATGGGACGTAGCTCCGAGCCACTTTCACGTTTAGAACGCCATGGGCAAGCCTCCGAACCTTGCGCCAGGCATCGCCATACTCCTGTTTCGGTCAGCGAAGCCCAAGATTTGAGACATGCGACAAGATAGAGAGAGGCATACCATAAACAATGGCCGAAGACCGCCGCTCACAATCTCTTGTCCTAGATATACCTCCGGCCTCGACGAGTAGATGGCACTTCGCTTGTCGAGCAGGTCTTTGACGGCGAAATCGGATGATAAAACAATGACGACTTTGGTCCCTAGTATAAGCGAAAATACTGGTCCGTATTCCCGTGCCCATTTCTCAAACTGCAAATGCCCAAGGGACTTGGGCATCTGGTGAAGGTTGCCTATCAAAGGTAAAGTTGGGGGTCCTGGAGGAAATCCTTTTGGTCGTCGTCCGATTCTACTGAGTCGCCAGAGAAGCAGCGTGAAGACGGCAAAACCCAAAACCATCCAGGCTTTGGGCCTGCTCATCATTTCCGAGAACAACATAGTGTTATTGAAAAGTGTGGGTGAAGTGTAGCCCTCAGGTTTTCACAACCGTGAAATCAAAGAAGCTGCCTTTCAGTGAGCTGTGAGGGTCCATGAGACTGATCTGAGATTGCGAGGCTGGAAACCGACAAACCAGTCGGCAAAGGCTCTCTGCATCGGACGTGGGTCATGAATTGACCCGATTCTGGGCTACGGGGTCAAAGTTCGCCCGCGGGTTTACAAAATCGTGCCTTGAATACCTCGTAGAGCTCTAGCGTTGGTTCGTACAAGATGCATATGCACTCATATGCCGACGTCGGAAAACACTCTATGGCGCTAACAAAGTAAGCAAACCCAGAATTCAGGCTCACCTTGTACCACGGCTGGGGATACTGAAACTCGGCTAAGGAAGATATGCAAGAGCGAAACAACATGCACCTATGCGCCAAACGTTGGGAAAGGCTTTATCGGGCTCGTACTAGCAAATGGGCGGCACAGACCTGCCATAGATAGTACCGTACAGGTAGATACAGGAAAATGAATTCAGCTATCACCCCTGTCATCTCATAAGCCTCACTGCAACATCAACGGAGCTGAAAGCCACGATATTCGTTTTTCCCGTTATCTCGCCGACCTTCCCCAAGGGGGATTTAACCACGCCAATGCCATCGGCACAATGAAGTCACGTGATATATTGGCAGCCCAGGGTGTGTACTCCGAAGTCTGGACTAATATACTGTATGGAGCCACTTACTATGCAATAACTTAGTAGTGGGCTGGGGTTCTCGCTTATCTACGTAGACCGTATTTGTGGGTATCATATTGATTTTCTCGGGATCGGCCGCCCCCTGCTAGCTTGTGCGATGACGTGCTAGGCTTATCACTTGCGATAGAAGGCTAGGGTATGTTACATAAGCTTTCGCAAGGGAAACCTTAAGATAAGGTACCACAGCGTCCTTGCTTATCCCCAACCCGCATGTGGCTGCCCGGAAGGCGCTCCGCGGCGCCCGCCACCAACTGCTCGTATTGATGCATGCATGACCCTTGCCATACAAGGGTAAGCCAACGCCCAAACTTGCGCATGTCGCAAACCCGAGTATGAGCGCATGCCGAGCGGAGTCAGACATCCTCCGAAAATTGGGCATAGCTGGGGCCCCAGAAATTCGACCTCGGGGACAAAGGTTCGACTCGCATTACCTCCTCCCTGACAGCAAGTTGCAAGCCAGTCTCGTGCTATCGTCGCCATGCCCCGAGATGGGAAATTTGCCTTGGTCACTGGGTAGTTACACCTCTGGACGTGGTAGATGGAAAATAATTGACTGAGATTGATAGATGTGGGCAAGGTGGAATCGGTGAAGCCCTCGTCAAAGAGTATACCCGTCGTGGTGTCCATGCCATTGCTACTTTGCTCCCGTTCGAGAACAGTGAACACCTGACTGAGGCCGACATCACCTGGTATCGACTGGATGTAACCGACGAGAAGTCTGTAATCGAGCTGAAGAAGGAGATTCAGACTCTTACGAAAGGCTATCTTGATGTTCTGGTGAACTGTGCGTGAGTGCATATCCTTTTCTCCAATTGTAGGTATGAGGCTGACTTGTGGGTAGCGGAATCTGTAAGAATCTCTTCAACATGAGGAGACGTGGAACGATATCTGATGGCGTGCTCATTAGGCTATACCATGACTGCAATTGACACAGATGTCAATTCAGTGAAGCGAATGTTTGACGTGAACCTTTTTGGTCCTATGCGGATGGTCCACCACTTTCACGATATCATCATCAAGGCCTCTGGGACTATCGTGAACATTGGATCAATTGGAGGCGTTGTGCCGTATATGTACGGGTGTAAGAACTCCTCGCCTCTCATTGACACTTTACACTGCTGACCGGTTCAAAGCATCGTACAATGCATCAAAGGCTGCGCTCCATCACTGGTCTAACACTCTGCGTCTCGAGATGTCGCCATTGGAGTATGTTCCCATTCCAAGCTTGAAAATAGAAGAGTTTCTACTAACTCGGATTTCCTCGGCAGTGTAAAGGTCATCACTGTGAGTTTCAAAGTTCCGAAAATTCCTCCATTGCTAAAAAATGGCAGGTCATCTCGGGAGAAGTCGGAACTAACATTCTGAAAAACGACATACACAGAGCGTTACCTGAAGGTTTGGTTTGCCAACACACACAAGTCGCTGAATACTCACAAGGCACAAGGATCATACTACTCGCCTCTTGCGACTGAGTTCAAAGCGCATGTCCAACGAGTGCCACCCAGTAAGCATTTATCCTTCTAGAAGTTCAGCCCCTCAGTGAACTAAGAGAGCCCCGTAGAAACTACAGATCGATTCGACTACGCTTCGAATGTTGTAGCCCAGAGTTTGAAATCCTCGCCAAAGGCATGGTTCTGGTATGGCAGTGCTACCACCATCATACGATTCTTCGACACATTCGCCTGGCGCACATTCTTTGTAAGTGAAATTGCGCACAGATATGCAAGAATTGAGACTGATAGGTATTGCCACATATAGGACTTTGTGTTCTATAGGGAGTTCAACTTGGGAAAACTCAAGGCGGCAAATGTTGCTCGGTTGAAACAGGCGTGATTACATGTTGGTGGCGCGTCTTCCAGAGTGTGTGAGGTAGACGTTGTCTCCTACAGACCCATCAGCGTGCATAGTTGAGATCAGTTGATATCAAATGAGAAAAGTGATTTGATCTCTGATATATCGTTCTTGTACAGTGCTAATGTGACATGGGGCAGTGATTTAGACTCAAACAGAGATATGTTGTGAGATGGAGGTTGATGGATATCTCCAGTTTCTGAGCCTGCGCAAAAGCCCTTCAGCCATGCAGTATTCTATTGGTGATCGCTCTTATGGAATCGGATCACATGTTTAAAATATAAATATATAGACCAAAGTCATGTTTGTGGTACAGTGATAGAAAGGATAACGGAGAGCATGAGTTTCATTCTCTATCTAAAGGCCGAAAGCTCTACCTATATGAGAAGCACAAGAGTGCTTAAACTCCATATGTGGCATCCCGTAGCGGCGCTATCTATCGACCCTCATAGTACGGCTGAAGCTCATTGAGCTCCTCCTTAAGAGCCTCGCCATTGACGAGGACGTCCTTGCAATCAAGCAAGATCCACATCATTCGCCCCGGTAGCGTACCATTTCCCGTGATGTTGTGCCACTGATGAGCAGAGGCACGGTTGATACTGACATCGCCTTGGCGCATGATACGCTCCTCCCCAGAGTCCAGGATGAATTTAAACTCGCCCTCAAGAACAACACCATAGTCGAGAGAGACAGCTCGGTGCATAGGTGACAGCACGTTGGGGCCAAAATCAATCATGCGAACCACCGAGCCGTTCTTGATGTGCAGACCGGGCTAAAATCGAAAGTTAGTCGTAAATACTAGAGTCGGAAGATGAAGGAATAAATGGAATGCGCGTACCTCATTCTCCTTTGCGTACTTTAGATCAACGTTGCCATTGAGTTCCGCCGGCGTCTCATTGGTTGAATAGAGGATGTTGGCGATGGCTTGTTCGTTGCCGATGATGCGGTGATGATCGCCACAGTCAGTGCTGAGAAAGATTGCCTTGCCCTCATCGTTCAGACCAGTGATATGTCTCACAGTCCGACGAAGTCCTGGGGCTGGAAAGACTTGGACGTATCCAGCACTCTGGAGAAGCAGGTCGGATGGGGGTGCCTCAGCAGCAGGCGCGACAGCCTCTTTGCTTCGAATAGGCACATCTTTGGGGGCTTGCTCAATAGCCATGGTGTGAAGTTTGTTTCGAAGATATTGAAAAGAGTCTCGAGTCAAAGAGGATATTGCTGCTGTGATCTTACTTCATACCATCAAGTAGGCTAAATAACTATGGCTTCGAGATGCAAGTCTGCCAAGAGTATGCCGTCGTTCGCTTGGGCACTGCTTTCCGACACTACGATCTAGGACCGGTGCACGAACCAATTGATACTGCATGTAGCATTCCTTGCATTGCTTGCGCTAGTCTGAGGCTGAAAGTCGGGGTAACAATTGCACCGAACCCTAACACGTTTACACATTGCAGGTGAGGGTAGTTCCCCCATCGATAATGAGACCGCATCCAGTTACGTAGCTGGACCTCGGACTACAAAGGAAGATGACTGCGTCGGCGACTTCATCCGCGGTAGCCATGCGCCCTAGCGGAACCAATGCCTTCACGTAAGCATCAATCTGAACCCCGCCATCTCTAGCCCGTTGGATCATCGGGGTCTCCGCCCAAGATGGGCAAGCACAGTTCACCCTGATTCCGTGAGGCGCATTGTCCACAGCTAGTTAGTAAAATGTTAGCAACCGGCTTAGTCGTGCGAATATGCATGTGTAGCTTATGCGCATATGCATGTGTACACAGATGTGAGACTCACCGGCATTTTTGACCAATCCCATCACGGCATGCTTAGCCGTTGTATATTGCACCATTGAGGGCGTAGCCACAAACGACGATCCTGAACCAACAACAACAATCGACCCACGGGTAGTCCCGCGAGCCGCAATTGCCGGCCCAACTTGCTTGGCCTCTTGGCGCTTCATGGCTGCCGAGACACTTCGGGTTACGAGGAAAGTTCCTTCGACATGAACACGAAGAAACCGGGTAAACTCCTCAAAGGAGGCGTCGGCTATCTCTCGCGGGGTCTCGACTCCAATCTGCACATGCACAAATCCGGTCAGTATCGAAAACTTGGAGCTTGTACCAGAGGTACTCATCGTCAAACGAGCACGGACTGTCTTGCGGCTCCTCCGAAAAGCGCCCCGTGGGGTATCCTGTTTCCACTGTGCACGAGCCGCCCGATACAAACGTTTTAGTGGGGTGTAGGAACAGGAACACTTACCCCTGCAGAATTGACACAATAGTCGATACGGCCGAAGGTCTTGACCATGTACTCGGTGGCTTGCTGAACGGATTCCGGCAACGCAACGTCGACGTGAATGGCTTCAATACGAAGCTCTGCCGCAGTTGCTACACCCTTGCATTCCTCCACGACTGCTTTCGCCGAGTCGAGGTTCATATCGGCGACAAGGATGCCAGCAGCGCCGTCACGGGCGAGCCCGAGCGCACATGCCCTTCCGATGCCACTGCCTAAGCACAAGTCAGCTCAACACCTGCCGAGATTGTTGAGAAGGAATGTGGCTCACCGCCACCGACGATGAAAGCGTTTCCTGTAATATCCATGATGACCTGGACCGCGTCTCGGGGTATGAGCCGAGATTCGGGGTTGGTAGAGCTAAGAAGATAAGGGAACGAGGAGGGGGGATAGGCCAATGAAAGCTGGTGGTGAGTTATCAAGACTTCCAACACCCAGAGAAGACGGCTTAATATACTTCAGTCTCCGGCCAAGGGACGGGTTTGATAATCGCGTTTGTTACCCGATTCAGATACGGTGAGCCCGATTACACAGCCCTCGTGTGCTCGAAGGGATCTTGATAGGCAACCCAAGGATTCCGTCGGCCCTGCTGCAGGCCAGAAGCTTGCCATTCTCCGGGATGTTGAAGTTGGTGCGTTCTAGATTGTCGAAATAGCGGTAGGTAGGATTAGCTGACTTTGTTAACGCTGCTTTGAGTATGAGACACCTTAGCGTAGCAGTAGTGTGCACGGTCCGGTAGCACGAGAACTCAGGACTACCGGCCAGACCGCTGACGCATTGTGCATTGCTGAATGCTAGTAGTGAAAGTACGAGGAGACGGACCGAGCTGACAGCGCTGGTACACAAGATACGCATAACCTGAAGTTAACATAAGTATACTTGCACCTCTCTTCAGCTCAAGTCCTCTGACTATGTCAATCTTTGGCTATTTTTCTTCTTCCTTTTGAGAGGCGTAGAGCTTCGACACATTGCAAAATGGCAGTCCTTGCGGTCCAGAACTTGGATCCCTTGCTCTTCGAATATGCGAAGAAGGGGGGTATGGTCGCAAAGACTACATACCTTGACGACACCGGGCCATCGACCGCCACTGTTGACACAGGACCAACTACATCCATCACAGATGAAGACGATAGGTTGTGTATTGTTGGAATGGGTTTGTCTCCCTTCCTTTTCAATAGGTAAGGATTGCGGCTAACAGGACCTTTAGCATGTCGTCTCCCTGGTGGAATCTCGTCCCCATCAGACCTCTGGGACTTTTTGTACAACAAGAAGACCGCACAAGGGACTGTTCCTAAGGACCGTTTCAACATCGATGGCTTCTACCACAAGGACAACAGTAGAGCTGGCGCCATGAACGTGGACGGTGGGTACTTTCTCCAAACCGACGTCCGCCAGTTCGACAACTCGTTCTTTGGCATCAACAACCTTGAGGCTTCCTATATGGATCCCCAGCAACGGAAGCTTCTTGAAGTGGTTTACGAATGTTTCGAGGATGCCGGCGTGACTATGGAAGAAGTATCCGGTTCCAATACGGCAGTTTACGTTGGTAACTTTACTGTCGACTATCAGTCCATGCAGTCCCGTGACCCTGATTACCTTCACCGGTTGGCTGCTACTGGAGGAGGCACAGCCATCATGTCGAATCGCATCAGCCATGTTTTCAACCTTCAAGGGCCGAGGTAAGTATCCCGTCCTTATCTAGTACAGTAAGCTCCTGTTCCAAGAAAGCAATGACTGACCAGTGATAAACACAGTTTAACCCTCGACACCGCATGCTCATCGACAATCTACGCTCTGCACCATGCTGTTAACGCCATCCAGGCTGGAGACTGCGACGGCGCAATCGTTGCAGGCGCAAACCTGATCACATCCCCAGAGCAACACTTAGGCACGGCAAAAGGCGGCTTCCTCTCGCCAACCTCTGCCTGCCACACCTTCGATACCTCAGCTGACGGTTACGCGCGTGCTGAGGGCGTGAACGCAATCTACATCCGACGTTTATCCTCGGCGATGAAGCACGAGAACAAAATTCACGCGGTGATCCGGGGAACGGCTATTAATGCGTGAGTCATCCACTTTTGCTAAGCTGCATGTTCGATATGAAATGCTGACGCGAAACGTAGCAACGGAAAGACCCCCGGTATCACACTTCCAAGTGCCTCAATGCAGGAGACTGTCGTCAGGAAAGCGTATCAAAATGCCGGTCTTGACTTCGCCGACACCGACTATATCGAGTGTCACGGCACAGGTACCGCGGTCGGCGACCCGATTGAAGTAGAAGGCTTGGCGGGCTGCTTCACGGCGCGCGCAGGTGAGCCTTTGAGAATCGGTTCGGTTCGTAAACCCTTTCCTTCATACTCGTCCTGGGGACTCAGTTCCACCCACTAACCAGATACTCAGGTGAAAACCAATTTAGGCCACAGTGAAGCTGCCAGCGGTCTGACCTCGATTATCAAAGTCGCGCTTGCGTTCGAGCATGGCATCATCCCGCCCACGTACGGGGTGAAGAACTTAAATCCAAAACGTAAGCAGCCCTTCGTTCTTGAATTTGTGCTGTGCAGTCACTAACGCGGTCATTTGTTTTAGTGAAGCTGGAGGACCGCAACATGAAAGTATTGAATATGCCCGAGGCATGGCCTAGAACGCTTCAACGCGCGAGTATCAATTCCTTTGGGTACGGAGGCGCGAACGGACGTAAGTGGCATTATTCTTTTGGTTTCCCGGGGTATTTCCAGAGCTTGTGGTGAATTTTGCAAGGGAGGCGGGGTTGTATCCAGACTTCTGACTAGCGAGTGTCCTGACTGACTCTCTACTCTCTAGACGTCATACTCGAATCCATCAAAAGTTACTTGGGCGATTCGAAGGAGCCAGCAAACAGCACCCCCGTAAGCAACGGCACGGCTCCCAAAATGGATGACCATGTCTTTATCCTCCCATTCTCGGCGGCTTCCCCCAGCGCCCTGGACGCCCGGCGACGCCAAGTCTCCGACCTCGTCGAACACTCGGACCACGCTGGCCTCAGCCGCTTAGCCTCGATTATGGGCAAAAAGGAGGCGAAGCTGCGACTCCGTGATTCCGTTTTGGCGACAACTAGTCCCAAACCTTCACTGCTCCAAGCTTCCGACGGAGGCGCCGACAAGGCGACTCCGGGCGCGCAAAAGCTACCCTTTGCCTTTGTGTTCACTGGCCAAGGCGCACAGTATGCGGGCATGGGAAAGGAGTTGTTGGACCAAAACGCCGCTTTCCTCGCCAGCATCCGCGAGCTCGATCAGGTGTTGCAGGCATTGCCTTCAGAGCACGCGCCGAGTTGGACCTTGGAGCAGACAATACGCGACCCGCCTGCTTCCAGCAAAGTAAACGATGTGACTCGCAGCCAGCCGCTGTGCACGGCGGTACAGATTGCTCTTGTCGACTTGCTACGCTCCTGGGGGGTAGCACCTTCGTTCGTCATCGGCCATTCGTCCGGAGAAATCGCTGCTTCATACAGCGCTGGTCTTCTCACCGCTTCTCAGGCCATTCTGGCTGCTTATTTCCGTGGATTTGCTGTGGGCCAGATGGAGTCTCGAGGTGCCATGATGGCTGCTGGTGTTACTCCCGCGGCTGCGAATGCCTTGATTCAAGAGCTGGGTCTGACGGAAGTCCGCATTGCTTGTGTGAATGCACCAGAAAGTGTGACGCTCAGTGGCTCCGTGCAAGACATTGAAAGTCTCCACGCTAAACTACAAGAGGAGCGTAGTTTTGCTCGCAAACTTGAGACCGGTGGACGCGCGTATCACTCGCACATGATGGTCGAAGTCGGCGACTTGTACGAACAGCTAGTTGCGCCCTACTTCCAGAAGACAGGGTTGGCCACCGAGCTGTTGCAGGCAGTCATGTACTCGAGCGTTGGCAACACTGCCGAAGATCTTGGGGCGGTCGACAGTCTCACCGACATGGCGGCCTACCTCCGCAAGAACCTCGAGCAGCCGGTGCAGTTCAGCGCGGCGCTGCACAATATGCTGAGCAGCAACAAGGTTCATCTGATCGAGCTCGGCCCGCATTCAGCTCTCAAGGGTCCTTGCCAGCAGATCCGCAAGAACAAGGATACGACTCCCTACGCGCCGACACTGGTACGCAAAGAGGATGCCGACGTTTGTCTAAAGAGACTTGCGGGCACTCTTTTTGCCTACGGCCACAGCCTCGACTGGCAAGCAGTCAACAACAGTGCCCCAAATCTGGGCGCACCCGCTGGAGCAACGCTCCCGCCGTATCCCTGGGACTACTCCAAGCCGCTCGTGTGGCATGAACCCCGTGCCAGTGTCGACATCCGCAACCGTAAATACCTCCGTCACGAGCTCCTGGGAACGCAGACAGCGGCCGGCAATGGCATCGATTGGGCCTGGCGCAACATCATGCGTCTGTCCGAAATGCCATGGCTCGACGACCACAAGCTCGAGGCGAAAGTCGTGCTACCCGGATCAGCATACATTGCTATCGCAATTGAGGCTCTCTCCCAGGTGCGGCACCTCAGAGACCGACTCGCCAAAGGGGAAGCCATGACCTTTGAGGGTGAAAACATCAACATCAGCTCGCCCTATCTCCCACGCGATGACAACGATGTTGATGCCGAGCACACCGAGCTGCACACAACCCTCTCACAGCGCAAGATTTCCACGGCGAACTCGTCGGCCCACTGGTATGAGTTCTCCGTGTCGTCCTGGGCATCCGGCACCACAACGCTCCACTGCACTGGCAGCATTCGCGTGATCGAGTCTGTTTCGTCACAGACAACTGCAGGATCTGTTCTCAATTCTGGAGAAGGCTACGAAGCCTGGGGGATGCGTATCTGGTACGACAAGTCGCGTGAAGAAGGACTCAACTTTGGGCCTCATTTCCAGTCCTTGACAAGCCTTCACACAGACGCTAGCCGCATTAGTGCTGATGCCATTGCAACAACACAGCTGGAGCCTCCATCGGCAAAGACTGCCGGCACGACCTATGCCATCCATCCCATTACCCTTGACGCCTGTTTCCAAGCCGCAATTATGGGTGGTACAGCTGGTAACATCAACACGCTTCAGGCCTTTGTTCCCGTCTTTGTCCCCAATTGTCAAATTCATTTGCCACAGGGCGGGTTTGCGAAGATTGGTCCCGAAGACTCCAAGATTCACACACGCATGGAGAATACAGGCTTTTCCACACGCAGGGTCCATTGTACCCTACGCCAACCGGATGGCAAAGTTGCGGTAGATATGCAGGACATCCGTTTGCAGTTGTACGCAGGAAAGGCACCCGCTGTACCACCGAGCAGCATCTATCTCCAACGTCATCCGTGCCTTCGGATTCACTGGAGGCCAGACATTCTGCGCTTGTGTCCTGGGTCGGCCAGTGCGATTCGGGAGTACATTGATGCCTTTGCCGCGCGCCAATCCGCTGATATGAAGGATCGTGCAAGCCATCTAGTGTTCGGTGCTCTGCTGGAGCTCGCTGGCCACAAGATTCCACGCATGCGCGTCTTGGAGCTCGGACACGGCTGTGGGTGTATAGCCAACGAGTGTTTGCCCATGCTGGGCTCGGACACGGCGTTCCCGGCCGTTCGATCGTGGGACAATGGCGCTCTGGGAAGCGACGGGAAACTCATCGTGGAGGAATCCAAGCACTCCGAGTTCGACGTCCTTCTCATTCCGCTGCACGACACTTCGCAGAAAATCTGGGGCCAAGCCACAGCGCAACCTACCTCGATCCTTTCCGCTCAAGGCATTGTGATCACTCGAAAAACGAGAGAGGCTATCTCTAGCCTCGAGGCAGCTGGCTTCGTTACCCTAGAACTCCCGAGTGAGACACTCCTAGGCATACGCAGCCCCGGAGCGGCAACGGCGCTCCAAGGAAAAGAGGCACTCATTGTAGTGCCCAAGGAGGCCTCCTCCACAATCAATGCTCTGGCAAGAACTCTGGAAGCCCATTTGACACAGAGCTCGGGCGTTACGCGATCAAGCACCGTCTCTCTGGAAGAGCTTGATAGCGCTAGGCTTACTGAGGAAGTCGTCTGCGTCTCTCTGTTGGAGATGGAGCGCGAGTTCTTGGCTACCATGAGCTCTGATGACATGAATCGTCTGCGAAAGATAACAGACACGGTTGCCGGCTTGGTATGGCTCACCGGTGCTAACATGCTAGACGCGCCAAATCCCGACCTCACTCTCTCTAGCGGTTTGTCGCGAGCCCTCATGCTCGAGCAGCCCTCGTTGCGCTTCACTGTCCTAGATGTTGGAGCAGACCTCGCCAACGAGTCCAGCGACATAACGACAACGTGCGAGAATGTGTCCAGAGCATTGACGGCCCATTACGCTACAGACGATGCCGAGTTTGTGCAGCGGGGCGGTTTGCTTCACGTCAGTCGTTTTGCTCCCGACTTTGCGCTGAACTCGTCGTTCCGACATCGCCTGCACAGCCAGGGGGAGACGATGCAAACCACCACGCTCACAGAGGTCGCTCCCGCTAGGCTGTCCATTGGCCAGGTCGGCATGACGGATACGATGCATTTCCAGCAAATCTCCAGTCCCAAGACCACTCCTCCACCAGGATTTGTCGATGTCGATCTGCGGGCCATCAGTCTCAACGCCAAGGACATCTATGCCATGAACGGCCGCGTCGAGACTCGATCTGCCACCACGGCTCTAGATTTCAGCGGAATTGTTTCGGCTGTGGGAGCTGATGTAACGCATGTGCAGGTTGGCGACCGTGTCGCTGGCCTGGCTCCCAACCACTTCAGCACCACTGAGCGCGTGGCCGCGGCTGCAGTACACAAGCTGCTGCCGACTGAAGAGCTCACCGTGGTGCCGACTCTTTTGACCGTGTACAGCACCGCGCTCTTTGCTCTCTGTGACCGCGCCAATCTGCGCAAAGGCGAGACGGTTCTTATCCATGCCGGTGCGGGTGCCTTTGGTCTCGCAGCCATCGCCATGGCACAAGACATTGGCGCCACCATCTATACCACGGTCGGCTCGCAGTCGAAGCGTGACTACCTCGTCAAGGAGATGGGCGTGCCTGCCGAGAACATCTTCAACTCTCGCGACTCGTCGTTTGTGGACGGCATTAAAGCAGCGACAGGCGGCCGAGGCGTCAACGTGATCGTCAACTCGCTGGTGGGAGACTTGATGCATGCCACTTGGTCGTGCATTGCGCCTTTTGGCCGTTTCGTCGAGATCGGAAAGCGCGAGCTCATCGACGCAGGCAAGCTGGACATGGCGGCGTTCCTGAAGAGCTGCACCTTCACGGCCTTTGACCTGTCCGAGTTCTTCTATGCCGAGGACGCAGCCTACCGCGAAATCTTCTTTGGGCTCATCAGCCGGGTCATGAAGCTGTACCGCGCCGGCAAGATCAAGCCGCCGCCCATTGCGACTTTCGACATAGCGGACATGGCCCAAGCATACCGCTACTTCAACAACAAAGACCGCGTCGGCAAGGTGGTCGTTTCGATGGAGAAGCAGCAAAGCCGTGTGCCATTTGCCCCAGCGCGATACACGACCGTTTTCGACGCCGAAAAGACGTACCTGCTAGTGGGCTGCCTGGGCGGTCTCGGGAGAAGCTTGAGTCGCTGGATGATGGCACGTGGTGCCCGCAAGTTTGTCTTCATGGGCCGTTCGGGATGCGACAAGCCGTCGGCGCAGCAGCTCGTCTCCCGTCTGGAGAGTGCTGGCGCCACGGTGACAGTCGTGCGTGGCGATGTGGTGAATGCCGCCGATGTTAACAACGCGGTCGCCGCATGTACCGCAGGTGGCTCGCGCATCGGGGGCGTGGTACAGGCTGCCATGGGGCTGCAGGAGGCCTTGTTCACCGTCATGTCCAACGACGCCTGGCACACGGGCATCCAGCCCAAGTGGCGGGGCACGTGGAACCTGCACCACGCACTCGAGGGCCACGACGCCCATCTCGACTTCTTCCTGATGACATCATCGCTCTCCGGCTCCTGTGGCACTGCGACGGAAAGCAACTACTGCGCGGCCAACGGCTTCCTCGACGCCTTCGCCCACTGGCGGCGTGCCCAGGGGAAGCCCGCCATTTCGCTCGGGCTCGGCATGATCTCAGAGGTTGGCTATCTGCACGAGAACCCCGAAATCGAAGCCATGCTCCTCCGCAAGGGCATCCAGCCGCTCAACGAAGACGAGTTCCTGCAGGTCATCGACTACGGGCTTGCCGGCGCGGGAGGGGAAGCCGACTTTGCCCAACGTACGCCAAAGGCACTAGCCTATGAGAGCGCGCACATCCTGACGGGGCTGGAGCCGCATGCGATCCGCAACCTGATGCAGCAGGGCTTCGACGTCGACAACGGCATTATGCACGAGGCGCGTACGTCGCTGCTAGCAGCTTCGCTCCTAGCTGAGATGGATGCCAAAACGGCAAACACGAGGGCAGATGCTGGCCAGCTTGCGCAAGCAGCCGAATGGGCCAAGGACGTCCCCGCCGCGGCGCTGGCTATATTCGCGTCTGAAGTGTCTGCGCCGACGATGCACGAGGCCATCGTGCGCCTTGCAAAGAAGCGCTTCAGCAATCTCATCTTGATGCCCATCGAACATGTTGACGAGCGTGCCCCGCTCCCGACCTTTGGCGTCGATAGTATGCTGGCCGCCGAATTCCGCACATGGTTCTGGAATACGTTCAAGGTCGATGTGCCGTTCCTCGATATTGTCAGCCCCCAAAAGTCGCTGTACAATCTTGCTGAGGCGATCGAGGAAAAGATGGTGGCCAGCTGGGCAGCCTAAGCATGCAAATGACGATAGGTGAGGGAACACGGAATTTCTGATATAGATACACGAATCTCCTTTCAACGGCAGTTTGTAGGTTTCGTCTCATTTCGATAGGCCTGGCAGATAGAGGAGTGATAATTTTCTTTGTGCGGTGACAGTTGGTAGCGTGGGACTGCTCATGTGATGTTTAGAGACTAGACCTACTAGGGTATAATAAGACTACACCTAATTAGCCCTGGTTTTCCTTTCGTGCAATTGGATCATACACTGTCACGTGAACTCGATGAATCAAAACACATGTGCACTCAGTGCTCCCTGACGTAAACACCTTTTCCATTCCCAACCGCCCTTTTTCACCAAAAGCTTGCACAAACGATCCATTTAGCGCCAATACAAATGCATTCCTTAACAATGCTTTGGACAACCTCAAGCCATTCACGGCAAGAGCCAAGCGCAGGCGGTTTACGGGCAATGAACCCACGACTGATGTTTAAGTCGAGCACCCAGGTCCCAGGGCTTGGGAAACCACCCATACGTTACCGTCACCCAGATTCGGGGTCGTGTTTAGACCGCGAATATGGTCCCGGACGAATTCATCTCCGACCTGCAGGCCTGCGTACCTTCCTTGTACTATCTCGATGCCTCCATGTTTGTAATCAAGTCCAGGGTCCTTTGTTTATAAATATATGAACCCATGCAAACATTACCCACGGCCTAACCTCTCTCCCCACAAAGGAATCAGAAACCACACACCATGGCGCCAACCTCGAAGCGCACCATCCTCATCACCGGCTGTTCTGATGGCAGTCTCGGCTCGCACCTCGCTCTCGCCTTCCACAATGCCGGCTGGCGCGTCTTCGCTACCGCGCGCAACCCCGCGAAGCTCAAGACCGTGACAAACGCAGGCATCGAGACACTGCAGTTTGACACGCTCTCCTCGGAGTCCATCAAGAACACCGTTTCCGCCGTCGCAAAGCTCACCGGCGGCTCGCTCGACATGCTCCTCAACAATGCAGGCGCCGGGTACTCGATGCCGCTGCTCGATCTCGATCTGGACAAGACGCGCGACCTCTTCGAGCTGAACGTCTATTCTCTGATCACCGTCACGCGGGCCTTCCTCCCTCTGCTCAGGGAGTCTGAAACCACGCATGGCGGCGTCCGTGGCGGCATTATTGTGAACAACACATCGTGCTCGTCGCTAACCTGTGCCGCACTCCCTTTCGCAGGTGCCTACAATGCATCCAAGGCCGCCGCGACCAGCATCACCGAAGTCATGCGTCTCGAGCTGGCACCCTTTGGTATCAAAGTCGTCAATCTCCTGACCGGTGGCGTGCGCTCGACCTTCCACGCTAACGCTCCGCACGAAACCCTGCCGCCCAACTCCATTTTCAATGTTGCAAAGGAGGCCGTGGAGAAGACCATGTCGGGCGCCGACTATACGGCTGATGGCTCGGATCCGGAGCAGTGGGCCAAGCAGATTGTGGGCCTACTGAGCAAGAGCAATCCTTCATATTGGGTCTGGGGTGGCAAGTGGAGTACGACGGTTTGGGCGAGTACGTTTTTGCCCGTTGGGTTGATGGACTGGATTACGAAACCCATGGTGGGACTGGATGTTGTGGAGAAGAAGATCAAAGAGCAGGAGAAGGCGGGGAAGGCGAAGCCAGCGTGATGGATACGGTGGTTTCACTTGTGTGCAACTACTTCGGCTACTAAATAGTGGCAACGATCTACAGATGGCTGATGGTTGTATCTGCATTCAGGTCAATAAATAAAACCATCATGATTACCGTCTGCTCGTATTTCCATTGCATGTATATCGTACTCCCTTGTACTGAAGGTTTGAAACAAGCAATTAAAATGATTTATATGCTGCAAAGCATGGTATAGAACGCGTTTCAACCCCAGAGGCAGCAACAGTCTTGCTCATCCCACTCTCAATTAAATTCGTAAAAACAGCCGCACCTTGCAACTTCGCGGAAAAATAATATCAAGCGGCGACGCTCTTGCCTGCCAGGCCCTTCACAATATTCCCAGCACCTGCAAATTCCAGTTCCGCCAATGTTTCGTCCCACAGCTTCTCTCGCAGCTCTTGGCCTGCGGGAGAGTACAGCAGTTTCGGGTACGGTTTGATGGCCCAATCGCTGGTGAAGGAGCCATGGCTATCTTTGCCCTGAGCCACGGCAGCATCCACATAGAGGCTCGCACCAGTCGACACCGATCTCGCGACAATCAGCTGGGCAACGCCGACGATTTTCTTCATTATCGCCGGGAAGCCACGGAAGAAATCGGTGCCCTTGGTCATGCCCGGATTCGCTATGTTGATGAGAACATCGTCAGGGCTCACGAACTCGGCGAGCTTGGCAACGAACGGTATGAGCAGCAGCTTCGACTTTCCGTACCAAGGGAACTGCGCGTACCCCTTCGCGTCTTCGAACTGCTTCAGTATTGGCTGCTTCGAGTCGAGTTTTGCGCCGTAGGCCAGGTCGGAGCCTACGATGGAGATAACCGGGGGTCTTGGGGCGTCGACGGCCTTTTTCGCTTTGAGGAGGGGGAGCAGCAGGATGGCGAGCAGAACGGTGGAGAGGTAGTTGACTTGCAATGTCAACTCGTGTTTGGTGCCGGGTACAACAGCGTAAGTTAAACTGACGAGGCCAGCATTTAAGATGGCAATGTCGATCCGCGGCAGCGCTGCGCACTTCTCAACAAAGGCCTGAACCGATTCGTACGACTCCAAGTCTACGAGCCAGACGGAAATAGTGGCAGAGGGAAAGTCTTTGCGCAGTTTGGCGGCAGCAGCATCGCCTTTGGCTTGCGAGCGTACGCCCATGACGAGGTGCGCGAGGCCGAGCTGGAGGAACTGGCGCGATGCTTCGAGCCCGAGGCCGACATTGCTTCCTGTCACGATGGCGACTTGATCGGTGAGCTTGGTGCCGGCGGGCAGAGGCTTGGGTTTCGTAAACTGGCGGCGCAGGAAGCCAAAAGGGGTGGCCTCAAACGAAGCTTTGCTTTCGAGTTTGGTGGACATGATGGTGGGATATTGCGGAGGTCGAGGCGGGACGCTGGCGATGGGCGAGGGAGCAGCTTCCCGCTACCGTAGGTATAACCCCCATGCGTCGCCATTGTTTGCGCAATTCGGAATCGGGCAGGGTGTTTGCCCGCTGCCCGGCATGCTCCCAGGCGCACTATCCACTATCTGCGGCGAGACAAAGGACGTCGAGACCCCGGGAGGTGCGCCATCCGCATCGGTGCCTAGCGCCGGCCGCTAATCTCTTGCAGCGGGAGGACCCTAGCCTCCTATCAGTTGACGCCCCCCACCCCTCCTCCCGCTAAAACACTTAATGTCTGTGCGTCCATACAGGAATGTCCTTGTCAGCTCCCCACCGGGGGTCGTCTTATCCAGTCCTTACTGCCTTGCTAGCACACTTACTGTATCAGGAACTACAGATGCACGCCAGCTACAAGCGAGATGCAGGCCTACAACGCGGGGCTGTAGTTGCCCCGCATGGTTGCACAACTCGGAGCCGGCCAAATAGGTTAGCCCGAGTGCATGTGGCACAACCTTAACCACAACGGACTACAAAGAAAACTCGTATTTTCCGAGCTTCAAGCCTTCAAGCCTTCACCAAATAAGGCCTAGGCCCAGGTTTTCGAAGCATCGCATCGATCCCAAGGCTTCACACTGCCATGGAGAAATCAACGTCTTCACCAGACGCTTCCGACCAAGAATGGGCCGCCGTCGCTCCGCTAGAGGTCGAGGTGGAGGAGCCAAAGGAGGAAATCTACCCATCCGGCCCACGACTATGGATCATGGTGTTCTCGCTGGTCATCAGCATCTTTCTCATTTCCCTTGACATGGCACGTTCCAATCCCCAAAGAGAGCGCGCGCTCATCAAGACCTTGCGCACTAACGGCCCGCAGACGATCGTCGCAACCGCCATTCCAGCCATCACCGATGAATTTCAGGGCATCAAGGATGTCGTATGGTACGGAGCCATTTTCTTCATGACAGCCGCGGGCTTCCAATCGACCTGGGGAAAGATATACAAGTACTTTCCCTTGAAAATCAGCTTCCTCGTCGCCATTGCCATCTTTGAAGTAGGCAGTGTTCTCTGTGCAGCGGCGCCTACGTCAGAAGCTTTCATCATCGGCCGCGCCATCGCTGGCATGGGTGCTGCTGGCGTTGGCTGTGGCTGCTATACCATGATCGGCTTCATGGCAGAGCCCCGGAAAAGAGCGGCATACACCGGTCTCCTGGGAGCCATCTACGGTGTCGGTAGCGTTCTCGGTCCCTTGCTAGGCGGAGTTTTCTCTGGAGATGTCACTTGGAGATGGTACGTGTTTAGCACCCGACCTACTCTGAATATTTGATGCCTGCAGTCGCTGGAACTGACGCGACGTAGGTGTTTCTATATCAATCTCCCCATTGGAGTCGTCCCCGTAGGAACCATAATTTTCTTCTTCCGCACCCCTGCAACCGCCAAGCCCCAGGAGGCTACCTTGAGGGAGAAGCTACTTCAGATGGATCTACTTGGCACTACTCTCCTCATGGGAGCCACCGTATCCTACATCCTCGCCGTTCACTACGGTGGCCAAGTCCATCCCTGGTCCTCTTCGATTGTTATCGGTCTCCTCGTCGGCTCAGGCCTTCAGATTATCACGTTCGGACTCAACGAGTGGTGGCAAGGCGAAAGAGCTATCATCATCCCTAGGCTGTTCATGCGACGCGAGCTGGGCATCTCAGCCGTCTACACAGTTCTCCAGGCGGGCGGATTCTTTGTCATGATATACTACATGCCCATCTACTTCCAAGCCTCTCGCGGCAGCACGCCCATCATGTCCGGTGTCCAGAACCTGCCGTTCATTCTCGGAGCCGCAGCCGGAGCTTTTGGTGCCGGTCTCGTCATATCAGCGACCGGACTCGCCATCGTGGTCATGGTTGTGGGCGCCGCCATTGGCATCCTGGGCTCGGGTCTGTGCTACATGTTCGACGAGAATACCTCGATTGGCACCTGGATTGGCTTTCAGCTCATCTCCGGATTCGGTCTCGGTGCGGCATTCCAGATCCCTGTCATGGTCGGTCAATCTACCGTCGAGCCAATCGATCTTTCTTCCGCCACGTCTATGATGCTGTGCTTTCAGACACTGGGAGGGGCTCTCTGGTTATCAGCTGCACAGTCGGTGTTTGTCAACAGGTTAATTGTTACGATGCCAAAGGTGGCCCCCAAAATAAACCCTCTGAGCGTGGTAGCCACGGGTGCTGGCAAGATACGCGAAGTGTTCTCGCCCGAAGATGTGGTTGGCATCGTTGCCGCGTACATTGATGGCATCAGGGGCGCGTTCGTCCTGGCTTGCATCGTCACTGGTCTCGCAATGTTATTGGCGTTCTGTCTACCTTGGAAAAAGCTTGATTTAGCTGCTGTGGCAAAGGCTGGTGGAGCGGCGTGATTATTTTCTTCCTTCGAAATCCTCTCTTCTCCTAAATTCGATTGGTAGACTACTTTGTTATCGGCAGAAAACATTGCCAAGCATATTACACTACTAATCTTAATTATATAAAAACGTAGTTGACTACAAAGCACTAGGACAGCAAGGGACTCAAAGTGAGTATCTCGTACTCGCATCGCACTCACTCATTCCTGTTCACACCGCCTCATGATTAAGGCTCGCTTATTCCCCCAGGGACTTTACCACCTGCACCAAGACGCATTAGTCCGATTTCCCATGGGTGTTCAGGATTTTTGCAATTCCCTAGACATCCAGCATCAAAGCACCATCCAACATGGTCTCCGTCGACGCACCAACCATCCCCTGCGTTGACGGCGCGCCCGCAATGGTAGACCTATGCCGAACAGTCTTGTCTCAACCGCCCCACGCCGCTGCATCAAGAGTAGACGTCAGTCTCATGACGGGAGGGGAACTCAAATTCCAGGATAGTACGTTCACGCACTGTGTCGTCAATCTCGGTATATTGTTCTTCGTTGACCCCGAGCAGGGGCCCCGCGAGGTGTATTAAACGCTACGGCCAGGCGGTACAGCTGTCTTGACTACATGGGCGGATCTTGGATACGTGGACGTCATACGCCAGGCGCAAAAGGCCGTGCGACCGGGTATGGGAGAGGCGGACTTGTTCCATGTGCCCATTTCAGCTGAGTGGTATAAGCCCGAGCATTCTAGACTGTGTGCTTAGGGGCGTGGGTTTTGGCGAGGGAGTAGTAAATATCAGCGAAATGGGAGGTATTCTTCGGCGCAAGGAATCTAGAAGAGTTGGTAGGGATGTTGATCAAGAAATTCGCGTATGTGGTGGACGAATGGGGGTGGAGGAGAGGCAAAAGTACGAGGTTGAGCTTGAGTGTGTTGTTAGGAGAGCTGCTAAGAGGGCGAAAAGAGGTGTAGGTGACGGTGTGCAGAATGTAGTGGGTATTCCGATGAGGGGTATTGTTGGTGTGGCCCGGAAGTCGGAGATGAAGGGATGCCTACATAGTTCAGGTAGGCAGAGCACTTAAATCTATATGCAATCGCGATTGATGAATGACCATGTATATATTGGAGGCTAAACGAAGTATGGCCTTTCTGTGAAGAAATCCATTACCATAAACCATCACCATGTCCACGGAGTCCGCTGTACGACATTGTCGACGAAATTTACCGACAAAGTGGTAACCGATGCTTCCCTTTTAAATTATTGCGAGAGCAGCAATCGCTGCCATGAGTCCAAAGAAGATAGGCTAAAATAGACCGCTTGGCTTGCTTGCCTCGCCGGTAAATTCAACAACAGACTGGGTCGGAGAGCTGGCAGGTGGCGTTGGTGTGCTCACCGATACAGTCATTGTACCCGCGGCCGAATCCGCAGGTGGTGATGGTGGTGGCGTCGTCGACCCCAGAACGCCGTCCGGGCAGTGCCAGTGGTCTCTGTGAGGAGTACATCCTTCATTAGGGCTTGCGGTGAAGGTGGCTGTCATAGCGCTAAGAGCTGGGGGCGTGGTAGGTTCCGGGACTCCCTCGGGGCAGTCCCAGTGATCGCCGTTCGGAGTACATTCACCAGCTGGCGCCGTTGAGATGGGAGATGAAGGAGGAGCTGTAGTGGGTTCCGGAACGCCTTCGGGGCAGTTCCAGTGGTCCCCATGCGGAATACACTGACTAGCTGGAACCGTCGGGTTGGGAGACGAGGTAGGAGGAGTGCTGGGTTCAAGGACTCCGGGTGGGCAATGCCAATGATCACCATGCGCCTTGCATTCGCCTGAGGCGATCGAAGTAGACGTAGAGTCAGATGGCGGGGGGATCGTGGACTCGGGTACACCTGGCGGACAATGCCAATGGTCGCTGTGTGCCTCACACTCGCCTAGGGGGATCGAAGTATATTTCGAGCCTGAGGCCGGAGGAGTTGTTGGCCCAGGTACACCTGGCGGGCAATGCCAGTGGTCATCATGAGCTCCACGTCCCCCTGGGAGTGCTGTTGTTGTGTCTGGTGGAGAGGTTGTGGAGCTGGTGGGTGGTGGTGGGGTAGTCGGCCCGGGCACACCTAGCGGACAATGCCAGTGATCGTCATGTGGCGTACATTCTCCCGGGGGCGTACTCGTGGTCCTGGGTGTTGACGACGCGGACGTCAAGGTAGACGGCGGTGGTGTTGTCGGCTCTGGAACACCTGGAGGGCAATGCCAGTGATCACCATGGGGTGTACATTCCCCGGGTGCTGTCGAACTCTGAGTCGCTGTCGGCAACGGCTCGCAGTGCCCTAGGATATGTTAGCTCAAGTATACGCGCCAAGTCGTGCCCACGTGGGTCTCAGTGTCTACATGCAGTGGCCGCCGTGCGGCTCGCATAATGAGCCAGTTGGAGACGGGGGCAGTGTAGCGGTAGTGCAGCCCCCGTGATGGTCGCGAGGCCGGACGTGATGCTGAAGCCTGCCGCTCGTAGAGCGCTTGCATCGTAGAAACCGTAGCCTGTGATTTTACCTAGCCCTGGGAACTCGAAGACAGAAGTATAGACGGGCACTTGCGAGTCGGTGAGGGTTGTGGTACCAAAGACAGAGTTCAGAGGGTTCATGAAGGCATTGTAGTCGGTGACGGTGGTTGCAATGCCGTAGTACACGGTGGTGGTGGTGGTGCATACAGGCGCCGCCGGGGCCGACGTGATGCCCTAAGGAAGCCCATCGACTGCATAGAATAAAGTGGAGAAGGTCAAGCCGAGCGTGAAGACGGAGGCGCTGAGCGAGAACATGTTCGCGGAGTGCAGTTGCTGCGGCCGGCATCTCGACCTGAGCCGACCA
This sequence comes from Lentithecium fluviatile CBS 122367, assembly GCA_010405425.1. Classification (NCBI taxonomy): domain Eukaryota; kingdom Fungi; phylum Ascomycota; class Dothideomycetes; order Pleosporales; family Lentitheciaceae; genus Lentithecium; species Lentithecium fluviatile. Next base: position 412,838 of record MU005579.1, on the reverse strand, counting down.
TCTCGCGGTCTTTATTGCTTTGAGCTCCATAAACTCGTAGCGGTCTCGCCGGGCAGGATATCAGGACTCTGAGGTCGCCGTGGAGGAGTCTCGCAGACTTATTCCGCTTCTGTTGGAAGCAATACAACTCATGCCAAAAATCCTGTAAGTTTGTCACCGAGATACTTCTTCAAGCGTGTGACCCTCTCCCAGCTCCTGAATGCGGTATTGCTAAGGCTGGACCGAGCCCTCGGCAATTCTTGTACGGGGACATCAGGGTACCGCCGAGCTGTTGGTTCCACGGTGCGGACATCATGGTCCCGCCAAGATCCCACGAGCCAGGACGAAGCTGCAGGACTGCCATGACACTAGACGCAGGGCAGCGAAAGCTGTGGGCAGACAGCTTCATGGCCCAAGGAGCGATCCCGTAATGAGAGGTCTGGTAGCTGTATGAGAATGTCTACAGTGATCAAGGTCCAAGGGGATACTCACCACTACTATAGAGTTGGACACTTTACCGCGGTGAGAGAGGTATAAATGTGCCATCTCTGCCTCGAAGGTTGCACAATCACGGCCAGCGCAGCAAAGCCTATCATCTGCATCCCTCGCTCCTAAACGCCTCTGCAGTCCAATATGAAGCTCTCCATCGCCGTCCTTGCCGGCTTTCTCGCAGCCGTTCTAGCTCTTCCTACAGACTCATCCCCCGTCCCCACCGTTCTCAGCAAGCGCGCTTGCGTCGCCCCGTCGAACTGCACGGTATACAACCTAGCTGAGTGCCAGTACTGCTGCACCACTGTCTTATCTGACCCGCCATGTCATCTAGACAATCCAGTCGGTCTATTCCCTAGCTTTGGCGGCGTTGTGTTCCACTGCGATGATGAGCACGATCACGATGACGAATGATGTCAAGGCTGAGACCAGACTCTCAAGGCATGTTGTCCCGGTGTCCGCGCAAGATAGTCTCGCTAATCGATATAGGACGCCCCCAATCTGCTGAGTAACCACAGAATGTATGCGCTTGCTCGAGGCATATGTAGGGTTGTGAGTGGATATGGAAAAGAGTCTGTGGCTGCTAGGTGGCATAGGTTTTCGCTTATACCTTTATATTGGACATATAAGGTAGTCTAGACCAAGACAATCTCTTCCAACTCCTCTTCGCGTTCAGGCCAAGCTTCGCCATACATGATCCCATGCACATACACATGAGTGACGAGTCTATAGCCTTCTTCAACGGGCCGTAACAAGAGCGGCAGCTCGAGGCCGCTCACAGCCGCGATCTTATCTCCTGGTTGTATTCGTTCTGGAAGAGGATCGGCAGCAGTACCAAAGTAGGAGTTCTGCGTGTAGAATAGGCACTTCTTCTGCGAGAATGCTAGCACCATTGATTGGAAAGACATTGGATCAGGCTGCAACATCTCCATGATGAGGCTGGCATCAGTTACCCTCTCTCTGATAGCGCGAAGAGCCGCTTCACGGGGGCCAGGGAGCGTTGGTATTTCACCTCCGAACCCTTGCTTGCGGAGGAGGCGCTCCACCATGTCGAGGTCACTCAACTGCATGGCCTCGTACCACTTGTTGAATGCATCGTTTTCAGAAGCTTGGGCATTGTTTTCCGACTGGTCATTCACCAAGGTCCGCTGTAGAGCGGCTTTCGCGTCCTCGCCAGTGGGGTAATCAGCCCATTGGCTCATCTCGATCCAGGTCTTGAGCACGGTCCGGCATTGTTTGTTGATTTCAATGAAATTGGCTGCCTTGATATCAGGATTTTCTGTCTCATCAGTTGCCTGCCCTCTGTTTCTCGCTGTCAGCCTGGAAATGTCAGGAAGAGGATCCATGTGGCAGATGACTTCGTCGATGATTGTGCCCGAAAGAATCAACCTAGTTCGATCCTCTGAGAATCGCCATCTGGGAACACCAGGACCAGACGCGGCAAAGCGATCCCGCAGCACCGCATAACGAGGGTCATCGGGTTCGAAGCCACACTCTGCCCAGTCGGGCACCCACGAGGCGAGACTTGCCCGTCGCCGATCGGAGGGCACATGGTAAAGGATGTATAGGTTCTTGTCGTACTCGATGGATGCAATGACGGCTTCCCGGTACACGTCTTCGATCGGCAGCGCGTAATCAGGGCTAGGGAAAGGGATCTCAAGTTCCGCCAGGAGACCGTAAAGTGCAAATATCTTGTCCTTCGGGTTGGTGGCCTGTTTGTCTCTGATGTTAATGAGGATTGAGAACATCAGCGGGTCATTGTGCAGATCATCGCTTGGATCAGGCTGATTGTCGAACAGCACTTTTGCGCCTTCGATTCGCCGACCAGCAAGATAGGCGAAAAGTTGTCGTTGAGTAGACATGGCAGCTTTCCATCGACCCCATTTGTATCCTTGGGACTTGAGCGCGTCTGCCCCAATGATCAGTATTGCCCACGGTATTTCCAGGCTACCACAGCGCACCCACGCTCGATCAAAGAAGCAGAGTGTGACCTCTTGGATCGTCCACATTCGATGAAACCAAGAGCACCCAAAGAGGGGATCAAGCGGGTCTTCAGACGCTCGGGTTACACCTGTGAGGGCCGTCAGATGCATCGAGTAGGACACTTTTGTTGCGGGGACTCACGACTAGCCATGTCCCGGACACGGTCTCGCAACGCTTGCTGGCTTTCTCGTCGTTGATGCAGTCCCATTCCCTTCGTGGCTTCGGCGATATGAACTAGGGACTTGACTGCATTTTCGACACGGCTGTTGCTTTCGCCCAACCATACAACTACCCTTGCGGCACTCTTGTATATCTCACCCATTAGTGCGACCTGATGATTCCGTTCTTTCATGCCCGCCTCGGTTTGATCAATGCAAATGCTGTCAATCCACAATATCTTCTCGTCTCTTGTATCGCGCAGTCGGCGCATGGCTGCGTCGCAATTTGGCGTGACAAGCAGACTTCCATTGTCGCAATCTACCTTGCAACTGGGACTCTGTGCGTCCCAGGAATACGAAAGTGCTGTGTAGTGCGCCTGCCACTTGGGGTAGTCATCAAGAGAGACAGCTTTGAGGCTGCATTGGATTGGGGCCGATAGATCTGACGCGGGCCGGAGATGAAGGACCCGGATGGTGTGCGGCCCATGGAGGGTAAAATGGCAGTACTGATGAGGCATGACGACGAGTCGGATACTCCATATCAACGAGAGACAAAAGAGCAGACACACCTGAACAGACGGCAGCCAAGGGATTTAATTGCGTCTGGCAGCCCGAATATTCATCGATGAAGTAGGATAGAGTATGGTTCAGAGATCCAGATTTGATGGGCTGAGACCGCTGGATAGCTGCGGGGGAGCCGCCAAGATATCTATGTATAGAAAGAGCCACTGCGCAATTCGACCACCAGTTCACAAAACTCGAATCGCTCTCAAGAAATTCCAGCCGTCGGCTATGATTAGCGTGGCTACAGAATCACCATATTGCAAAGCGCCGATTAGAAGCCGAAAAGCAAGAAGAGATAGCAATCCTACGACAAAGCAACACGAAGCACCGGCGTCGATATACGAACGAAGATGGTGTGCAGCATCTGCAAATAGATGAAAACTTATTGATTAGTAGCTGAGCTAGATCGTTTTCGCCCATTCCCACAACATAGAGTGATAAAATATCGACATAAACTTTAACCACGTGACCTTCGTTCAGAATAAAAAATTTCCTGCCTAACTAAGTACCTATGGTAATTAGTAAGCTTCTCGTTCATAAGTCTCTACTATCGACAATGTTGGCCCAACGAACCGCCGGGGCACATGTTGGATTTTTGTCATATGACCGATTGGCAGTTTCAAATGTTCTCATTGGATCGCTTAAATGGGCAGCAGGCACGTGACATAAAATCGACGCTTTCGTGACGGCGCGCGCATCACGTACTAACGCGACGCGCGCCGCCCACGGCGTTCCAGCGTTGGCCAAGCAAACGTCTAACGTAAAGCTACCTCTCTCTACAACTCCCATTCTACTATCAAGAAGTAAACTGCCAGGAGTTCGGCGAGCCTGTGGCTCATCGTCGCAAGCATGGCTCCTTCCTTCGACTACCACACCGAACTGCAAGTCTCCCCTGGAGCGACTGCGACGGAAATCACAGCCTCGTACAGGCGATTGGCTCTCTTACACCATCCCGACAAGAACCCAGACAACACAGCCGCCGCGACGGCTAAATTCCAGCGGGTACGGTGGAATATAACATGCATCTTTTATGCAGTGTCGGCTGACATGTCCTCTTTCAGTTGCGGGAAGCCTACGATGGTCTTCTCAATCCGACGACCCGCCATCGTCCACAAGCCGCCCCGCGCGCCCAGCCGCACCACCATACCTACCAGTATTCCGATGACGACGATGATGATGATGGCTTCTACTACCAGCAAGATTATGACGACGACGACGACGACGACGACGACGACTACGGCCATGGATTCTTTCACGACTTCTTTTCCGCGTTCGGATCCGGGCGCGGCAGGTATCAAAGCTACGATGACATGAAGCAGACCTTCAGGGAATGGGAAAAACGGGAAGAGGAGCACTGGGCACGCGTTGCGGAGATGCGCGCGAGGCTCCGTCGTGAGCAGGCCGAGCGCCGGGCTGCCCAGGAGCGAAGCCGGGAGCTGAGGCGGGCGCAGAAAGAGGCGGCTCGGGCGGCCGAACAGCAGTTCAAGATGGACGACCGGAGGGTGGAAGAGGCAAAGCAAGAAGAGCGCTGGAAAATAACGGGCTGCGTTACAAAGGATGAGAAGCTGCGTGCTTGTCTCCATTCGGATTACTGTGTCAAGGTCAAGCAGCAGAGGAAGTTCAAGTGCTCGGCATGTGGCAAGAAAGGCGGCATGCTCGCTTTTGAGTGTCCTTATTGCTCCAGCTTCCTTTGTCAGCAGTGCGTCACCAGATTCTCTCAGCGGCGGGCAAAGGGTGCGGCGGTGAAGCCACCCCGGGATTCTGCATCCGACGCAGATCCCGAGTTAGAAGACGAAGCCGACGGAACTCAGGATCGTGATACCCACCCTGAACCGAGTCAAGAAGCCACAGTGGAGCCCGAAAGCGACTCTGAGCGGACCCGAGACCGCAAAATCCACTCCGAGCCGGCCGGTATAAAGCCTGAAAGTCGCGCTGATTCAACCAAGACCAACGGCGCGTATCCTGACCCGGGCCTAGCACCCAGCGTGGATCCTAGCAGTGAAGCTGCAGAGACCATCGATGATATCTGCCTCTTTGCTGGCATCCGGCAATTAAATCGCGACAACGGGCTTGGTGGAGCTGCAAGGGACGCAAAAGTTGGGAAGCAAGTAAGAGAAGACTTTCAAGGTGGGATCGCAAATGATGCAGAGGAAAAAGCAGAGACAGACGAACAGATTGCTAGGCGTTTGCAACAAGAGTGGAACGAGCAAGTCGAGAGAGAGGACCTTGCGAGCAGCGAGTGGTCCAGGAAAGCCGAGAAGCACTCAAATCCCGAGAAGCACACGCCCGAGAAGCAGACGGAGCCCGAGAAGCGGAAAAAGCAAACGAAGAAGGCTACCACCGCTTCTCAACCTGAGCCCATGGTTCCGGATACCGAGCCGCAGTCAAAGAGCAGGGTCAGTCACTGGGATAGGGCAAGCACTACGAGACCCGGGTCAAGCGCGAAGGAGAATCAGCTGCGGAAGGCAGATGGCACTGGCGATGAAGACAACAAGCCGGCAAGTGGCAAAAGGGACCGATGTACTCACTGCAAACGCTCCGGACATGTCGAATCCAAGTGCTGGATCGCCCATCCGGAGCTCAAGGAAGCAGACAAGCGCACACCCAAGACCACCGCGTCTCCAGCAGCAGTGGCTTCTTTCAGTGTGCAACCGGCAGCGAAAAAACCCAAATGCGCTCGCTGCAAGAAAGTCGGCCACGACGAGCCGCAGTGTTGGGTCGCCTACCCTGAGTTGAAGAAGGTAGACAAGAGCACATCCCGGAGCACTGTGTCTCCGCCAGCAGAGGCTTCTTTCAGTGTGCAACCAGCAGCGCTTGCGGAAAAAAACAAATGCTCTCATTGCAAGAAGCCCGGACACGACGAGCTGCAGTGTTGGGTCGCGCACCCCAAGTTAAGTAAGGCAAGGAGAAACGCCAGGTCCTCTACCTCTATATCCCCAGAGCCTCCTGTTTCTAATCGTGACTTTGGCTTCGACAGTAAGCGAAAGCACTCTCTACATATGGCGGAAGCCTCAGGACAGGTGCCGTCAAGCACAAGCACCAATGGTAACCCGAATTCTACAAACCCATTATCGGCTTCACCTTCTTACTGCGACGGTCCTACAGACAACGCTGTTAGGACTAAACACTTGCACAGTGGAGGGCGCGCTTCGCGAACATCTGCTAAAGGTACTAATTTACAGGAGCACTCCAACAAGAAGGTTTAGCGTGCTGGGCGGCGTTGCCGTGGAGGAGTTATAGGGAAGGAAAAAAATTCACTTCCACGCGTATCGCGTGCATCCTCTACAAACATTTTCCGCTGCACTAATCCCCCACGCTCTCTCCTAGCCTTTTTTATGACACCAATCCTCCGCACATCCTCCGCCAGCTCTTTCCGCGATAGCGTTCGCATCTATCATGGACCAATTTATCCAGTCCTCTACGTCTGAACCTCGGGGTGTCTAAATCCATCTCTAACACTGACTTCAGTGGTAGACAGACAAAGTCACGTCGTTACTATAGACTTACTTCCGCAGCTTCAAACAGAGATTGCTAACCTAAAGTCAAAGGGGGCTTAACTTTAGCTGCCACAATGAGCTTTTGCTTGAGCCTCTCGCTACTGATGCCGCGAATCGGGTTCATCCGATAATGCTATCCAGAAAGACTCAAACGACACCACCTCTTACCCATGCCGCCATCCATGAGACCATCAACAAGGATGATAAAACCAAGACAATGAAGCGAGCTCAAGAGGTGGATGGTCGTAGCAAGGGGCTGAAGATATAGAAGAACTCATCAGAAGATGGTACCGACTGAAGCAGAGTCTAATTGTCTAGGGATAAAGATCTCAGTGTCTCATCCAAGCGCTGCCGCTTTAGCGCTACGAAGGAAAGAGTAGCAATTAGACTGGGTAGTTGAATTCACCCACGCCAGCTCCTTGAACGATGTTGCCAAGGCAGAAAAGTGGCAATGAAGATGGCAAGGCGTGGGGTAATTGCGAAACGGAGGTGTAGTGAACTTCGCCCCAAGTTTTATAGCATCTGAACTAATTCACTGTCTAGCATAGGAAAGCAACTGTGACCAACAATGTTTAACGTAACTACATTGCCGTTTTTATTATTTTTTATCTTTCTCCCCAGTGCATCCCGGTATTGATTGACATCCCGATTCACGAGACCCGTCTCATGGATCTACATATCCTTGGCCATCCACCCCCTAGCCTTCCTCAACATCTTCTTACCCTCCTTCATCTTCTTTCCCTTGGCAACCGCGGACTCAGGCGGCATCCCCGCCATCGCCTCCATCGCTGGCGCGCCCGAAGCCTTTCCCTTCGCGTCAGGCAGCGTCTCGTTGGCCGCGGGTGGTGGTGGCGGCGGTGCGGCCTCAGCGCTGGCATTGCCCTTCGCTTCCGGGGGAGTTGGCGGTGAGGGAGCTGTAGCATTTCCGGCAGCTACCGCGTACGGGTCCGCACACGCGGCTGGGGGTGGTGGTGCTGGTGTCGCTTCCGGTGGTGCTGCGGCTGCAGGGTCCGCAATTCCCGTTCCTTTTGCCTCGGGGGGAGTTGGTGGGGTTGGCTCGGCGGTTCCCTTTCCTTTCGCCTCCGGGGGTGTTGGCGGCGCAGCTTCAGTGCCGTTGGCTGGAGGCGGTGGAGGTGGAGTATCTGCAGTGCCTTTTCCTTTCGCTTCAGGAGGGGTTGGCGGGGTTGGCTCTGCAGTGCCCTTCCCCTTTGCTTCGGGAGGCGTTGGAGGAGCCTGCTCGGTGGCATTCGCTGGAGGAGCTGGTGGAGCTTCTTCCTCATCATCCTCGGCTTCCTCGTCCGCTGGCGGTGTAGCCGGTGGAGCTTCTTCGCCCGCTGGCGGGG
>MU005579.1:175513-404370 GCA_010405425.1 Lentithecium fluviatile CBS 122367 | reverse complement strand
CGGCTTCCTCGTCCGCTGGCGGTGTAGCCGGTGGAGCTTCTTCGCCCGCTGGCGGGGGTGTAGCTGGTGTGGCTTCCTCATCGTCCTCGGCTTCCCCGTCCGCTGGCGGTGTAGCTGGTGGAGCTCCTTCACCGTCCGCCGGCGGTGCAGCTGGTGCGGGGGCTTCTTCTTCGTCATCGGATCCCTCACCTGCTGCAGGTGCCGTTGGTGGCATCGCAACCCCCGCCGCTGGATCCGCTTCGTCCTCCCCTTCTTCTCGTCTGGCGAGCGCGTTGCGGGGTGGAGCGAAATCAATCGCGAAGGCGTGAACGACCGAGGAGGCAGCCAAGAGGCTGACAAGAAGCTTGACATTGAGCATGATGAAGTCTTCAAGAAAACAAGAATCGAACTTCGTAAAGGAACGCGCTGCGCAGTCTTTCTCTGTCAAAGAGTGAATGGAGAAGGAAGACCTGCTTGCTTGAAAGGAAGGAACCGATCTGATGAACGTTGAGCTAGAGTATCCTATACGCTTAAGTATCGACCACAGCACTCATCTCACCCTTCATCTCCCCAAAAGTGTCCCGTCAACAGTGGAGTCCAGACAAAGCGCAACATATTCCGTTCGAAGTACAACCAGCCAAGGCACTTTGATCATCAACCATGCACTGGGTCGGACACAAGCTGTCGCTGAGAAGACCTCTATCTTTAGCCTAGCCAGCCACCAGAGTACCAGGAGCGGTATCGTAGGTCTTGATACCCGCTGTCAACATAGTCCAAAATAGCTACTGTGATGACGGCTGCGTTACGTGACACAACCTGCGCGCACGGTTCGCAAAGGCATGAACAACTTCCATGTATCGGGATCGGTTTCACCATCCCACGGTCGATCAAGACTGAAACCACACAACCAAAAATAACCTGCCCCGCAGAACTACACGAGGATGTATGGATGTACTTTTATAGAAGACTAAATGACGACTTGTCTCGATTCATGCGACTATGGACGCGTTGGGGTACCGTCGATAGTGTTCGACAGGATGCATCTCGCAGGCCATCGCTTTCGTTCAAAGATCACACTTCCTGAGAGTAGTCCTGGTTTCCTGATTCCACTCGCACAAGCGTAAAACACAGGTCGTTGGAGCGAATAGTCTCCAGGCCGACAACGTGCCCAACACGGACTACCGGAGGGGAACGAAACAGGAAGAACGATCTTGGGCAACCACTTATTTTTAGTAAGAGACGAGTGTGAGTCCCAACGATACCAGCCCATCGGATGAAAGATGTCAGCCCAATCAATAATTACATCTTTCAACCTCGGAGCAATCCTGAAAAAGCAATTCACCGGCGGATGAACAACACCCGCACTCTACACAGAACGACTCTGGCACCAGAGCCTTGCGAGTCTTGCAACCAGAAAATGACGTGCGAGCGCAAGAAGTGGTCAGAATCGGGTCCAAAAAGAGTCTCGACTCGCGTTTGAGAGCAGGTCGACACCGTGCTAAATGCCCGACCAGTTTCTCGTCGTATACGGCAGTATCTGAAGGTTTATCAAGCAAAGCTACCAAAGCAATGAGGAGTCTCGCTATCCCGCTTCTCTTGTTCGTCTTCTTCTCATTATCACTTGCATTCCCATCTCGGATTCCGCATGTCGTTAGCAGCTTCGTTGCATCCCATCCAACGAAAAGGCAGGTCGGCGACGGCGTTACAGGAAACCAGACAGGAAATACTGGATCGGTCAGTGGGGATGGCGTCGGCGACGGAAATGGAGTCGGATTTGCTGGCACGGGGAACGATATCGATACTGGTGCGTACAGCGCAAGTTCATGTCTTGATCCACTTGGATGAACTCGCTCACTCTTCCATCAATTTCCTAAAATATCTCTTTTGAAGATGCGCGAATTCTAACTTCCTTTAGGCGACGACTTCGACATCGGCGACGGCAACAACACTATCGGGAACAACAACACCATCGAGATCGGGGACCGCATCACCACGATCAACATGCCGCTGAACATATCGGACATGATGGAACGCGGAATGCTGATGGCCAGTAGCGACGGGGTAGACATGAGCGTCGATATCTCGGTGCGAATGAGGATTGGCAATGTCTCCGGGAACGGTACATTTAGGGCAGGCGGGAAGTAACTTCTTCACGAACATTTATGGGTTCTACTTCTTTCACAACACGCAGAGGAATTGTTCATCTTTAATCGAATGCTTTTGATTGTCGCTAAACGTCGTCGCACCTGGCGGTTTCTCAAAAGTGACGTCAACTAGACTTCCCATTGACATTCTATCGCAACTTCATCGACTCCCCGCATACGAAGATCTTCAAACACGAAAAAATGTACAACCTGCCCTCTGACACATCAACCTTCCACATCCCCCAAAATTTCACTCCAAACTCCAAACTTGCTCGGCAAAATGCCGCAATACAACGCCCCAGCAGGCACCTACGCCTACCCGGACGCCAAATCCACATTCCCCGCCTTCCACAAAGTGCACTTCGGCCGCACCGTGGCCCTCGGAATCGGAGCCGGAGCCCTCGGCACGCTTGCGTAAGCCATCCGTCCCTCCCACCCGTCCCCAACTACCCCACCCCAGCATGGCCGGCACCAACCAAAATCGAACAGCTCTTACACACCGCTCCAACCCCTAAGTCCCTGCCCGCACGACATCTAACCATCTCGGCATCAGCGCAGACTTCTATACTCGCCACATCGGCCTGCTGAATCACGTGCATCACTTCGGGATGGACATGCTCGCGGGGCCTGTTCGCGCCATCATGTCGTATTACAGGGTTATCGGACCTGTGGCGACATTCTTGCATACGGGCGTGCGCATCATGATAGATCAGGTTATGGAGAACTCGGCAATTATAAGCGCGATGCCGTGGGCGTGGCCGATTAATGAACAAGTTGTGGATTTGGTGCTTAAGGGGGTTTATGGGGTGGTTGTGGGTAAGTTTGCGACCGGGTTGTGAGGGGGGCGGATTGGTTTAACCGGTGAGGTCTTGTGAGGACGTGGATGTTGGGCTGTATGCAGAGGAGGATGAACTGGAGATAACTCAGAATAACACAAGCCAGCTCACCCGCTTCCAAACAGCTTCGCAAAATATCCGGACTCGGCCATCTTCACGCTCTCCTTTGTAAACTCATCCAAATCCTCCTCCGGCAAGCCCAACTTCTCATTGTCCAACCCATGCGTTTCCCCATACAATCCCGCCGTCTCGCCGGGAAAGAACAGCCTCGCATACAGCGCATGCGCAAAGCCGACCCTCTCCCCCTGCGCCATCCTCATCCTCCCCTCATCAAACCGCTCTTTAGCCGTCGTAGACTCCATCTTCCAGTCCTTATCCGTGGTTCCCGTGACGCGCTGAACAGCGTCGAGCATCTCACGCTGATTGAGCGTAAATGAAGAGATGTAGACAAACTCGTTGCGGTACGAGTCGAGCGTGACGCTCTTCCCATCCCCTCCCTCTGCAGTAACAGGCAGCGAGAGCAAGTTCGCGACCGCGCGTCCAACCTGCGGCCACGTCGACGTATGAATCCTGTGCTTCCCATCGTCGAACCACACCACCTCCCTCTTCGCAATGTCGATGCCGTACAGACTTGGCCCCGCGAGCGAGTACTCGTACCAGAAGCTAGTCGCTATACCAATCCACGACGATACGCCCAGCTTCTCTATTAACTGCCGATTCTTTTGCTTCGGGATCGCGACGCCGGTTTCTTTTCCCGCCTGGCCGTCCGTGTTTGTGCCGAACTCGTTGGGTAGAATCCAGGGTACGCCTGCCTTTGCGGCGGCTTCGATGAGTTTGGCGGATTGGTCTGGTGGGGCGTTGACGCTCATTGTGATGATGAGTGCGTCTTGGTTTTTGAGGGCCGTGGTGAGGGTGGAAGGGTTGTCGTAGTCGACGATGGATAGGTGCACGCCAGATGGTGGTGTTGTGCTGCTGCCGGCGCGGGTGAGGGCCGTGATGGTGAAGGTGTTCTTTTCGAGGAGGGAGGCCACGATGAATTTGCCTACTTGGCCTGTGGCGCCTACGATGGCGACTTTCTTGATGTGATTGCTGGCCATAGTGATGGGGTTGATTGGAGGGTTCGATTGGTGTTGGAATGAGGAAGGGGGATGCTTTGGACTCGTACGCTCATGGTCAGTACGGAATGTTTCCCGGCCTACTTATACCCTGACAGAAGTCAGGCGTACTCTGACAGTAGCAAATCAAGGACTTAGCTTCCTCTTTAACTCCGTAGACCAACGCGTGCGCATAAGCATTGTAGCCAAGAAATTCGTAGGAGCTGAGAGATACCAGATATTCCATCGCTCGAGAGACACAGTGCGAGAAATGGCTGCATGGCGCGATTCATGATGTCAAGGCCGGGCTAGTGTCAGATGGCTTGCTTAACGCCATTAAACTCCGCCAAGTCGGTGAATATGGCGACGCCGATCACCGACTATGCTGATTATCTGAACATTGCCTCGGGCCTATGGACTAATCACCTGGAACGGAGCGGGCAGTTGGAGCAGCAGACAACATTCACTGGTGCCCGTTGAACGCTCGGTTTCAAAATCGCAGCCTGGAAGAAACGCAATGCATACGGCGGTCGAGACATTGCTCTCGAAACAATAACGGCGAATAATGGACTAACCCGATTGTCAATGAGAAGGATTGAACATAGGTACGCTGCTGATGGAAACACAAAGACATTGAACAAATTTGATTTACTAGCTTAAGATCGCAGCAAAAAGAGTCAGGGTGCTTACCTGACCATGATTCGCTCAACTCGTCGCTCAGCTCTGATCCAGAACCGGCAAAATACCAAGAGAAGTCTGGACTACTGTCAACGGGTGTGGGCGGGCGAAGAGGATCTATTTCCTGCCTCGCGTCGCGCTCCAGAACCTCAGTGTATCCTGCACCGTCTTCTGGATGGCTTTACGAGCATCGTCTCTGTTCCCTCCCTTGTCTAATATCGCTTCGTACCGGGTATGGGCATGTCGAATATGTGCACTAACCGCATACAGCACCTTCCGCTGCAACGGGATCTGGCTCGTCCGGCCCACACGTCCCGAGTGCTTCTTGAAGCCGTGGGCCAGCACCTTCTCCCTATCTACTTTGGGTATGCGCGGAAATTGCTTGTCAAGCTCGGCGGCGGCGGTGCGAATAAGAGCGGCGTCGCGCTGTTCGGTTGCGAGGCGGCGTGCTGCGAGCGTCTCGTCGGCCTGGGCCTGCACTTGGTCGAAGATGGGCTGCGGAACGCATATTCCAAGCACCTTCTTGCGGTGCTCGACGATATATACGGGTTTGCCTGCTTCGTGCGTCAAACGGCGACAATGCAGTGTCTTGTACTTGATGCCCTTCTTGAGGAAGGCATAGCCGGTGGGTATGGGCCTGCTTGGGCTGACTGTGATCTCGCGGGGAGCCATGGAGTGCGTCGGGGTGTCGATCGGAGGAGTTATTGCAGGTCAATCGCGTTATGGGTGTCTGGAGGCAGGTCTGGAGGCAGGTCTGGAGGCAGAAGGGACAGCGGAGGACGAGTAGATTGGGGAGGACGCGGGTAGGCCGTCCGGACAATGCTTTGTGTCTGGCATCGCCTTGCTTTGTCCACTTTCACCAGCTCGAATTAGCACAAGGGGTGGACGCGACTGTTGTCTTTATTCGTCGCGTGAAACACTGGAGACTGGAACGGAAGGCGTAGCACATTACGTCATCATCGGGCTAGCCTCAAATCAGAAACCTCCACGTGAGCACGCGTCGACCTCGGGACGGCAGACAGACACTTCTCGTCAAAGGTGATCGGATCGCCAATCTGTATCATCCCTCTGCGCATCTCACTTTCTGCTGTTTTCATTCTGAGAGAAAGGTTTATGAATGCACGCGCGCAACAAGTTGACAGGCTACTACGGGCCTGCAGCCTGTCTGCAACCCCGCCGCGTACGACGACTCCAACTCCGATGCTCAACGCTCTCCTGGGCGCCTGTGACTCGCTCTCTCCAAGCGCCCGAAAAGCTTCATTTGAGCCCCAACAGCCCCAACGCCGCCTGCGATTTGCGGGTCCTGCGGCACGTAAGCATGGACCCACCGCCGCTCGAGCCGACCGAAACTGAGCTGAAGGCACCCGCGCAATCCCACATCCAACCCTGAGCAACCTACACCTGACCTCACTATCCCTTCAGCGCCTCTGGAAGCTGCGCTGCCGAACAAGCGGCTGTGTTTTCCATTCTTTTCCCCTTGAGAGATGCAGTTGCGGAGAGCAGATACCAGCCTTGTGGACGATGCCACTTCTGCCTACATCGCATATCACGATAAATACGTTGTGGTATATGACTTCGCTAAAATTCGTGTGTATGCCAACGATAACGCATACGGTCATAACTCACCCCGCCTAGATGCTAAGGTCGCAATTGCTGAGCTGACAACACTCCTGAACGACCTAGAATCCACCGGTTTGCATACCGAGGTCCGTGCAGGATACGACGAAACTCTTCTCGTGTTTGTGCAGGCCCCACGAGAACTGCTTGGAAACTCCGTTTACCATGCACGGTATGTTCATGAGTCGTGAAAATTTTCGAACAAAACGTTGACGCTGGCCAAGTGTAAAAGATTGGTTGTACGGCATAGCGAAGCAACATCCTGGTGGCACAGCCAACACCATCGTCAAAGGTGCCTACGAAGCTGAGGACTTACTATCCCTTTATCACCTCGTCGTTTGGAGCAAGGCGCTCGGCGGTGCAGGCATCACCCCTCAATTTGGCAAATGGGAGCGCGTCACCTCCGTCTTCCCGCTACACCACCCACGTGCCAACCGAGAGCTGCTAGTTCACTTGAGCAAACGTCTTTTCCTGAGCTCGAATGACCTGGATCAAATCCGCGACCTCTGGGGCACAGGTGTTGCCTTCTACTTCGCCTTCATACAGGCCTACTTCCTGTCCCTTGCGTTCCCCTGTGCGGGTGGTGTGCTCGCGTGGTTGTTCCTGCCAAAGTACTCACTCGTATTCGCCTTGATCATCGGAATATGGTGCACTGTATTCCTGGAGTATTGGAAGATTCGCGAAGTTGATCTTTCGATCCGTTGGCAAGTTCGAGGTGTAAGCAAGCTTAAGCACAACCGCCCACAATTCCAATACGAGAAGGAAGTCATTGACGCTGCCGGGCGAGTTCGGCATTACTTCCCCAGATGGAAGCGGATTGTCAGGCAACTTGCAGTGGTGCCATTTCTGCTTGCTTCTACGCTGCTGTTGGTACTCTTTATTGGCGCCGTTTTCGCACTCGAGACGTTCATTGGCGAGGGTTACGACGGGGCATACGACAATTTACTAGTAACGATCACAGGCCCTCTCGATTAAGAATGTGACACTAACGACTATCAGGAATACGTCCCAACTGTCGTTCTCGCCATTCTACTTCCCTTCATCAACAACTACCTCGAGGACGTCGCCGGCAGTCTGACGGAATACGAGAACCACCGCACACAAGACTACTACGAGATGTCACGCACCCAAAAGATCTTCGTCCTCCAATCAATTACAAACTACCTCCCCATCCTCCTCACCGCCTTCGTATACGTCCCTTACGGCAAAACCATCATCCCTTTCTTGCGCAACATTATCCTGTCCGCCTTCGGCGTTAAGCAAGACCCAAACTTCACCTTCCGCATCGACCCCGACAGACTCCGCAACGAAGTCATCGCTCTCACCGTCACCGGCCAAGTCTCCAGCGCCATCGAGGAACTCGCATTACCCTATTTCAAGACCGGGGTAAAAGAGTGGTGGCGCACCTACCGCACAAGCCACACCTTCACAGGCGGCGCAACAGGGAGAATGCGAAAGGGTGACGATCCGGTCGAAGCGCGCTTTCTACGAAGAGTGCGCAAGCAGGCCGCCCTTCCCAGCTACGACGTCCACGAAGACATTTCAGAGATGGTGCTTCAATTTGGGTATCTCGCGCTCTTCAGTCCCGTCTGGCCGCTCATCCCAATCGGCTTCTTCATCAATAATTGGTTTGAATTGCGTGCCGATATCATCAAGATCTGTATCGAGCATCAACGACCCGATCCTGTGCGCAGCGACGGCATCGGACCGTGGGTCGCGAGCCTGGAAGCGCTGACTTGGCTGGGTAGTCTGACGAGCGCCGCGATCGTGCATCTGTTCGGAACGAGCGATGTTTGGGGCATAGGGAAGTGGTGGGGTCTGCCTATTACCGTATTCGCGTCGGAGCATATATTCTTAGGGCTCAGAGCGGTAGTGCGATGGGCGCTGCAGACAATCGGGTCGAAGCACATTCGCAAGGAAAGAGCGGAACGATATGCGGAGCGAAAGAAGTATCTTGATGAATTGGAGAAGAGCGCTGCCAGGAAAGGGCATTTGGATATCGTCGAGCGCGAGAGGAGAAAGAGCGTGAGGATGACCGCTGCGGATGTGTTCTGGACAAGGCAGGTGGAAGAGGGTGCTAGTCGGGCGGCTGGCGTTGGATTAATCCGTGCGCTCAAGGGACCGGAGTGTGACGGAGATGTTAAAGCGTCCAAGGTAGACTAGGAGCACATGCAGGTACAGTACATTTTGGTCCTACCCCGCTCACGGCTAGAAGAAAGATATATACACGGCCGCTCATATCCACTCCAACATCTACGCTTAGCTAGCATTGATAGCAGCAAGGACAGTGTTGTAAGCCGACTTTGCCTTGTAGCTCGAGTCAAACAGCAGCGGGTTACCCTGCGGCCTCCACGAATCGTTGTCGCGCACTCCCCACACAGTAATACCGACGCAGTTCTTCTGGTTTGAACACGCCTTGACAATGTTGGTCCAGTCCGCTGCTTGCGCGTTCTGGATGTCCACTTCGGTGAGCGCGCACTCCGGGGCAGCGGCGCACAGCGCGGCCATGGCGCCCGGCGCGTTGGCACCCTGGCCCGCGGTCAAGTGGCCCTGCGAGCCGATGCCGTCGATCGGGATGCCCTGCGAGATCCAGTTCTTGACGTTGCGGATCATGCCTTGGGTCTTGCCCGCGCTAGCAGAGTCGAGGCTGGGGTTTCGTTAGTACACTGACCTAGAGCAGCTTCGTCGAGAATGCACGTACTTGTAGTCATTGATGTACAATTTCGCATCCGGATCTGCCGCCTTGGCTGCCTCAAACGCGATCCGGACAAAGTCCTGGCCCAGCACGTTGTAAAAGACAGAGGACCGGAAACCACCCTGCTCATCGAGCATCTCGTTGATGACGTCCCAGGCGTACACCTTGCCCTTGTAGCGGCCCATGAGAGTCGAAATATGGTTTTGCATTACAGTCGTGAGAGTAGCTTTATCGCGGATCGACGAGACCCAGCCGGGCAGTTGGGAGTGCCACACGGTGGTGTGCCCACGGATGAGCTTGTTGTTGTCGGTGGCGAACTTGACCAGGCCGTCTGCATTGCCGAAGTTAAAGTTTCCCTTTGAAGACTCGGTGGCATCCCACTTCATGCTGTTGCTCGTTAGCGGTGGTCTGGAGTTGGGACTGGGATGGTGCGGCGTACGAATTCTCGGGTGTGACCTGACCGAAGTTCGCCTTGATGATGGCCGCGTTGGAGCCGGCATTGAGACGGCCTGGGTCGGTGCAGGTACCAAAGTATTTCTTGCCCTTGGCGACATAGGCATCATGGATGCTCTGCGCTGCCTGGCGCTCGCCCAGGATGGGCTCTGGCTCAGCCACGGGAATGGCGGAGACCAGAGCGCTGGCGGAAAGGATCGTGACGAGGGAAAGCTTCATGGTAACGGTCGTGTATGGGTATCGAAGGGCTCGATGATTGTTCTCGTGAACACTGAACACCTCTTACAAAAGGGCACGACCCACTGCTCTTATATGGTCTTTTCCTCGGCCAACCCTAGCCAGGACACCCATCCCCCGGACCATCCCATCTCCAAAATAACCATACACTTCTTGGTGGAGTATTCTCGGGCTTGTCGTACGAAGGCGATAGTGCATCTCCAGGAAAGCCATTGATTAAAGTCCACGGGAGCCGACTGCCGAGGGCCATTGCTCTTACCCAGCGATAATCTACAAAACACGCCGAGAGGCTGCGCATTGGTCGATGCTGCTACTCGGTGGAGCAGGCCGGATGTTGCACCCAGATTATCGGCTCCTTGGTGATATGAGATCGTCGTCCCGCGGCTAAAGTCGCTCGATATCCTTGCGCGGTCAGGTGTACCACCGCGTGGTTACTATTACTTCGTCTTCCATATTATTGGGAACAAACTTGCTCCGTTTTTGATATGAGATTTCATCTTCGATGCTTGAATGGCGTGCTCATTCGTGGAAAAATGTTGGTCGGGAGCCGGCTGAGCTTGGGGCTGAAGGGAAGGATGGAATACTCCAGAAAGCATGTGGGCATACGAGCATGGATCGTCTGTCTTTTCTGCGATGCTCGCCTTTAAAGCATCCTCTCATCCGAATTCGAAAAGACCACGCGGATCAAAAACGGAAATAGGGGGACGCAAGGAAATGATCAAAGTGTTGATGATCGGGTCGCTGCTGCTTTGCTCGAGTAGCTGCCACATGCTCACAAATCAACCCAGGAATGAAGGCCGACGAAAATAACCTCTAATATCGAGTAAAGAGAGACAACCTTGGTGTAGAGCACAAATTCCCGGGTAGCGATGAGCAGCTTCCTGCTTGAGGAGTTTCTGCGAGCACCCTGCATGAAGTTGGGGGATATTCCTTGAAGAGATCGTCCTGATCGGACCGTAGTGTTTCAGGGCACGAGAAATGGAACGAGAGGTAGAATCAAAAGAAAAATGGTGATATTTAGGTTCCGCGGACCAAGAATTGGGCGCCCACCGGCTGCTTTTGTGCGCCGTGGGGCCCCGCATTTGTGATCGACGCTAGCCTTATTCAGCGGGTGCGGCTCTTCAGGGCGTCGCTCCCGGATACATCAAAGCCATACTAAGTAATACGAGGCAAACACTCATCAATTGTCTCGCAGTGGGTGTCTGGCGACTTAACTAAAGCTTCACCTGCCCTCAACGGCCATTCTCGCGAGGTTGAATGAGACCTCCCAGGCCCTCACTTTCGCCTCCACGGTTCTTCGCAGCACCCGCTTAATCAGCGGAACCTCGCGCCGAACAGGAATACGCCTGCACAATCGATCTCCCTGGCTATTCGGACTCGTTCGCTGCTTTCGCTTCTTTCGCTTCTTGGTATCATGAGTACCAAGAGCATCCTTAGACAACTGTGAGTTGTGTTACACACGGACCAACAGTGTGGGATGGGAGCACTGCACCTGTCGCAATGGCGAAGGCTTCCCTAACTTCCGCTTCCGCTTTCGCGCAGCAAGTTGGTCCGGATCCTTCTAGGTTCCAGGCAATGTCATGATCTTGACAATGTTGCCCTCGCTATCGACCTCTGGTAGATATGCCAGGATCCGCAGTGGTGCGTTATCTTCGAGCTCCATACGACATCTGATGAGGACTTGTTGAGGGCTCAAACTTTCGGAGGTACTCTTCTTGATTCGGTCGTTCGATAATAAGGCTGGGGGCAGTGATGCGGTTATGGTTGTAATGCCAGGTGGCTCCGAGGTCTGTCGAAATCTGGATGCGTTGTCAGTCAGTGTCCTTTATGGCTGCAGTGGCTTATTAGAACGCGGCGTGTCGTACGGATGCAGGAGACCCTGAGTTGGTGCCCTGTACAGGCCATCAGAGTCAGGCTTCAGATCCGCACTCGCAAGCCACTCGGAAGGTCTCAGGCTCATAAAGGATGGGCGCGGGCTTGGCGGGAATTCTGCAGGTGCGCGAACGTCTTGTTCTTGCGGTGGGCGTTGACAATACTCGGAAGTGCATTCAAGGTCGGTACCGGGAGGCCTTAGGCTGTTCCTAGGCTCTGATGACTCAGCATCGTGACCTGGAAATGTGGACGGCTGGTGCATGGCCACCTATGTGAGGCTAGTCATGTGGAAGATAAAAAGAGTGACTGTGTGGTAAGATTGTGTTGGGTGAGAGTTGGTTAGCAAGGAAGAGGACGATGGTTCTACCCAAGGTTGTCGCGCGTTGACGTTAATGCGGAGAGTGCGAGCGTGGTGAGGGCGTGGCACTACTGGAAACAGTGTGCAGTGAGTGATCTGAGCGGCCGCTACTTCCTACTATCACGACGATTACTAGTCCACCGTAGACTGCAACAAGCAGCAACAAGCGACTCTAGCACGATGGTTCAACGAGGGCTGTTCAACACTCGACCACACAAAGCTAATGAGCTAATGACTCTCATTGAACCAACTCGCCAAAATTGAATTCTTCCACCAGCTCAGGCCTCGTCAAGGTCGGGACTGTCGGCGAAACACGATGCCAGAAAAGCTTCAGGATAGCGCGAACCCTTTGCTCCACCAACGGCATCAAGTCCCTCCCTTACGCGCTTTTCATCGTCCTCCTTGAATTCGACCCGCACCGCCTCAGCGTTTTCGATCAAGTACTTGACTCGCTTCGTACCGGGAATGGGAATGAAGTCTGCAAATGCTGCATTAGCAGGCCGTCGCCCAATGGTATTCAGAAGCAATTACCTTCTCCTTGAGCAAGAACCCATGCCAACGCTGCCTGACCGGGGGTGCAGCCCTTCTCTTTCGCGACGTTCGCGAATATGTCGACCAGCTTCAAGTTCCCCGCGAAATTCTCCTCAGAAAAGCGCGGATATGTGCTCAGGCGAGGATCCTTTGGGTCCATGTCAGCTCTGCTTTTGATGGAACCAGTAAGGAAGCCACGACCCAGTGGCGAGTATGCGATAATCTTGACGTCCAGCTCTCGAGCCACGTCCAAGAAGCCAGTCGTCTCCACCTCCATCGCGAAGGGTGAGTATTCCATCTGGCAAGCAGCTATGGGGTGCACCTTGCAGGCTCGTCGCAGCGTCGCAGGGGAGCATTCAGACAGGCCCAAGTAGCGAATCTTTCCCTCTACCTTGAGTTGCGCCATGGCTTTAACCGTCTTTTCGATGGGCACCGTCGTATCGACACGGTGTTGATAGTACAAGTCGATGCGGTCCGTTCCCAATCGTTCAAGGCTCTTCAGACAAGCCTCTGCCACGTACTCGGGCGTACCGATAACCTCGACCTGACCATTGGTGCGGTTGATGCCAAACTTGGTGGCCAAGAAGATTTCGTCTCGCCGTCCGGTCTCACGGAACCACTTGCCGATGAGCTCCTCATTGTCACCGTATGCGTCGCTTGTGTCCCAGAAGGTGATGCCTAAGTCGGCGGCTTTGGTGAGAGTCTTGAAGACTTCTTCGTCGTCACGACCCGAGGAGAGCATGGGTGCAATCGACATGCCCATGCAGCCAAGGCCAACGGCGGAAACGTAGTCGTCTCCAATCTTGCGTTGGGGGAATTTTGAAGCCATGGCGAAGACTGCAAAAGATGCTAGATGGTATTGCGCTGTTCGCCGCGCTGCTGGTAACCTCCATGGTGCCTAGCCAGAGAATATTTATACCGAAGTCGTGGAATCTGAGGGTGTGGAGCGCGTAACCCATCCCAACGGATGGTCGGCGGAGGGTGAGAACGCTCAAGTACTGGAGATACGACCTATGAGGATAGCTGTCAACACGACGGCATTTGGGGTCCAGGATACTCGTCCGTCCTCAGGTCTTAAGCCCTATCGCCGAGGTTATGCTGTCTGACGGATATCTGCGCCGCGACGACCAACGATGCACGATAAAGTGGACGACTTTTCGGCCGATGGACGAAAACGCTTTGGATGTCACTCAAAGGGTGGATGAAGCTATCCGCACGGGGAGGGATGAGGGGGTTGCTGACTCATTTCTGGCTGTGCACACAACGATGCGGCATTTTCGGCTTATAGTCGGCTTAATTCCTCGACGCCTACTCCACAAAAGAAAAAAACCGTTCGATCACGACGAATGGTGTATGCGCAGCTATGGAACGACCAGCACGGTCCTGGCCACGAGTGCTATTCATGCCACCGAAGCTTTCAGCTCGATGCTTAACGTACGCTTCGCACTGTAAGGCGCGATTTGAAACTGACTAGCCGTTATCGAGTGTCCATCCCCGACGCTTAGCGTACCCAGTAGAACGTCCGACCTCCTATGCGCCTGCGTGCGTAACTCCACGACGCGCAAGCAGTGGAGTTTGCCAGTTTCCGTCACGACATCGCTGTGAACGAAACAAGGCTGGACCAATCGTCTCTCGTGCGCCACTGATGCGGCTCTGCGTGTTGAAACAGTTGTCGAATGTTGACAGGAACTGAACTCTGGTGTGAAACACCCTACCCTGACTTGCTATCGTCTTCAGAGGCCTCAGGTAAACGGCACGCCACCCCCAGTGGCTGCGCGTTTCGCGGTCTCAGATCCACTTGCGAAGGGGAGTCGCTGCGCCGCGTCATGTTGTACGAAGGCGCATGCAGAAGGCATGCCTCTCTCAGACGTAAGGACTTGTATAAGTACTGGCAGAAGCAGACCGGTAAAAGAACATCACTCACTTCTTCACCTTCATCATCACATCTTCACTGCATTCTATTCTCTTCTCGACTTCGCATTTGTACTTGGCTTCGACAGCACTGTGTGCCTTTCCATCGCTTCTTCTCGACTCAACTCCAACTCCTGAATTTATTTCACCATGGTCAACTTCAACCGCATCGCCTACGCGCTGGCCGTTGCTGGCTTTGTGTCTGCTCAATCTGATCCGGCCCCGACTGGTGCTCGCCCATCTGGTCCTCATCCCTCTGGCCCTCCGCCAAGCGGTCTCGCTGGTGCTGCTGCTTTCAGTGGCGGCGCTCAACCTTCCGGCCCGCTTCCTTCTGATTTCAAGAGTGGTCCCGCCCCGTCTGGCCCTCTTCCCTCAGACTTCAAGAGCGGTCCTCCGCGTACTGGTTCCCCGCCAGCATTCCCCTCAGGTGCTCAACCTACCGGGTTGGGTAGACGACAACAGAGCGGCGCTCCCGAATTTGCCAGCGGCGAGGCCCCTACAGGACCGCCTCCTTCGGGGGCAATTCCTTCAGGGCCTAAGCCTACCGGGCCTCCGCCCTCAGGCACTCCTCCGGCAGGCCCTCGACCCTCAGGGGCTAAGGGATCTGGGATCGCTGCAGCCCAGCTTGCGGTCGAATCTGGCGCATTCAGCGGACCCGCACCCAGCGGTACACCTCCCCCAATGCCCTCTGGCGCTCGTCCTTCCGGATCGCCTCCAGCTCTGCCCTCAGGCATGTCTGGTCCTCCTCCCTCTGGCACTCAACCCTCCGGCGCACCCCCATCTGGCACTCCTCCTGCAGGCGCTCCTAGCGGCATTGGCCGTCGTCATCGCCGCCAAGCTCCTTCCGGTCAATTTTCCGGCCCGGCCCCGAGCGGCACTCCCCCACCCAGGCCTTCAGGTGCCAAACCTTCCGGTCCACCTCCCTCAGGCTTCGAGAGCGGCCCTGCCCCTACTGGTGGCCCTGCCCCTACCGGCTTCATCACTAGCCGCCGTTAAATCACAGCCCAGTCTGCATCACATAAGGCAAATACATAGTCAGCGGCTTGAGATCGAAGGCGCTAGGCCAACAGGCCTGTGGAACGCTATCAAACGGCACGATCAGCCGCTTTGACACCATTTCTTCCTTTCTCTGTATCATCTTTGGGTTTGCATTTTGGATACCTACCTGTTACACTCATTTAGCGTATGGGCGCATGTCTTTCATAGGTTGCATTGGGGAAAAGCCGAGCATGAGTGGCGTCTATAGATTCTAAGCTCGTACATAGCAAAGCAGATGAGCAATCAAATTCTCCTTTTGAGAAGCTATGGCCTGATGTTTCCACAATCATTCTTCGGCCTGTAATCCTTGAACTCTGCCAGCTGTTGCCTTTACTTCTCTTTTCGAGTCAAATGCAGGGTACAACATTTAGTGGAATAAGTATTACAAGTCAACATTACAGACGAACTATATCTACATCCACCATATATAGGGAAGAGGAAATAGGAAAGGCGGCAGATGTTAATATGAATTAATGTACAAACCACAGTTTCCCAACCCAAATTTATTACTACTCCGCCACACTCCCATCCGGACCAACAGCAAACTTCGGCGCATTCCTCTGCAAACCACGATCCCACTTTTTCGGCTCCCTCGGCTCGGGTGTGTCTGTTGTGGTGTTAGAAGACTTCAAATCAGGTCTTTGGTCACAGCTTTATTCAAGCGGTAGGGGGGAGACAACTTACGGCTTACTGCGCGAGAACTCTCGCCATTCTTTCTATCCCCACTCCCTGGATTCCCCGTTAAGCCTAAGCGCTCTCTCATACTCGTGGTGGGCGTAGACGCAGGTGGTGGTGAGCTTGGAGGAACCTGGAACGTTGGGGCCCAACGGGCGGGGCCGTGGTCTGTGATGTTGTTGGGCACGGGCTCCTCTTGTTCATCGTCTCCCTCATCGGGGGTGGCGATTCCCTTCTCTGTCATTTCGAAGCCATCATTGTCTTTCATGTCCCCTATGGGAGGCAAGCCGGTGTGTTGGCTATTCGTGTCTAGCCTGAATGGGTTCAGGCTTACGCGTACCCTTCGGGCACGGCGACTCGTCACTGGCGACTTCTTGTTCTGCGCCAGTACCTCACCCGGAGTCTCACGTGGATCCCGACCTAGCGGGGGATTCCTTATGCGTCCACCGACTGCGACGTGGAATCTCGGTGCGGCGGTAGTCGGGCCCCAGTCTTTCATTTCTCCGGTAATGGCCTCAGCGAGCGGTGGATACTTCGAACTTGTAACTGCTCGCTTGCCATGCCAGGCGAATTGACATGTAGAAGAGTCAAATTTGGCATGGATGACGATGGTTGTCGGGGATTTGTCGATGTCGTGACGGCGCCACCAGGCTGGGAGCTGGTAGTCTGGTTTGTGGGGCCAGTATGCGAAGCAATTGGTGCAATATAACTGTATTCTCTGTGACTTGGAAAGAGCGTGTGGTCGCCTTTTCTCATCCTGGCAAGTACAGCATCTTTCGTCTGGTGATGGAAGAAGGCACCGGGTTGCGCTCATGTGCGCGCAGTACTTTGGTTTCGAAAGCTGTGCAGGTATCGATGAGTTGACCTCTGGAGGCGTGGGATTCGCAAACGTGGGATTTGGAGGCGTTGGTTTCTGGACCGTAGGCTGCACAGGGGTAATTTTTCGAGGTGCGGGTACTGGCGCAGGTTTCGAAGGCAGGTCCCACCACGTCGGCACATATGGCGCCCCGCTCTTCCAGTAGAGTCTACAGGATGCACAGTATATTTGAACGCGTGTGGTTCGCTCCATCTGATAATATCGCTTGTCTTCACACCCACAACATTTATTTTCCCGGCTGGTCGTACAGAAGGCTAGCGATTTGTGTTCGCACAGAGAAGGCTGAATGATTGGCGACGGCCTCGGCGGCGGTGGAATGTCGCAACAGCAGCACTTCACGCACAAGTAAATAAATATCCCGGCTGCAATCACAAGAAGGATCATAACAACAACTGTTGTTGGAAAGTTGAGCTTGAACAGATGCGGTTTCCCATCCTTTATGTACCAAATCGGATTAGGCGGCGGCTCGCCAGTCGAGTTTGTCGGTGAGGTTTCGGTGGGGCTCGGAAAAGCTGCTATTGCCGATATTGTAGGTGTGCCGCTGATCCAGGTCGTTGGTATTCGGATCTCTAACGCGAGAGCTAGACGATTTAATGTGACCATGCCAGCTGGGAATGTGGAGAAAGTCGACGTCGATATTGTACTTAACCACTCGTACCAGTCACCATCTAGCCTCGATGCTCCTCCCATTGCGATAGCAACGCCAGAGGCGCCAGAGGTAAAAGAGCTTGAGCAATAGTAGGCGGAGTTGTACGTATTGTAAGTGAGCTTCGAGTAATCGCTGGAATTACATCAGCGAAATAGCCACTTTGAATGAGTTCAGCACACTCACGCTGGACAGCAGATTGCAGCGTAGTCGGCAGTGACTGAAGCATGCGCGGAATACCATGTCATGGTGCGATATCCAGCTGGACAGCCGGCTGCCGGCGAGAAATAAAACTCTCTCAATGCTTGATATCCGGAAGGGTAGCAGGATAAGGCTCCAGTCAACGCGATATCCGTGTTCCAGTAAACCAGATTATCATGCGCAAACGCGGATGTCGAGAAGTCCGCCTCGTTGTATTGGGAGCAATCTCCGAGTTCAACGCATGTCCCAGCGAACACAGTCGGCAAGTTTGTCGCACATTCTGTAGGCGGAACGAAGGTCGTGGGCAACGGGGCGACAGTCGTAAACTGCTGCGGTGCATAGGTAGTCTGTGGGAAAGGAGCTGGACTTGCTGCAGGAAACGGTGCTGGAGTCGCTGCAGGGTGAGGAGCCATGCCTACGTCTTGACGACGGGGATGTCATGGTCACCACGATTCCTCTCTCCGAGATCTTCAGGTTTGGTGAGGCTCTGCTGCCTGATCCGTGCAGTCTTGCAAATGCGAAGCAGGCTGAGCCCAGCCAGCTCGCTGATTTCTCGGACGTGGGATGCGTGCAGGCTGAGGCTGATTGAGAAGTATTGTCTGATCATGGCGACATTGGAGGCGTTAGTCTCTCGCTATGCACCGGGAAACAAGCGCTTAGCCTTGCGACAACAATCCGTCCCGCCTGGGCTATATACATATTGCGACGCCACAAGCGAGAGATATTATCTCAGGCTGTCCCAGAATCGCCGGAAATGGATTGAACAGGCGACTTCGATACATCGATAATAAATTGAACGTTGATTGAGCGGAGAACCAAAAGTTAAACAAGTCTTCGAATTAGGCAACAAACCCCATTTCCCAACTAGGCCCTTGGCCCGATCGTGGTAGCCAATCAGTACCGTTCCCGCCGACCATCACTTATCGTAGCTTACCGTGACGCTTCCATACTCCTGGCCGTCAAATACGAAGACCCATTTGATCTGGCTGTCGACGAACGTGGCTTCGAGTCTGAACTCAGCTGTGAGGAACTCCTCTCTGCCCAGTCCAGACCTGGCTCGGGCGAACTTGTGTGTCGGTACGTCGCTCAAGTCAGCCCGCACGCGGCAGATGTTGTACGCATCTGGTCATCGTTAGCGGGTATTGAGTGTTCTCATCTGATGTGTGCATGAGACTTACCATCGTGCACGTATCTTTTAGGAGCGTCATCCTCGTTGCAGCCGACTAATACCGCGCCGAACTCCCGATCGTCCGTCAGCTTGAAATTGCAGCAGCACTCAATGGACACTTTCTTTGGTGTGTCCTCTGGGAGTCGCTCGCCCTTGTCAACAAGCCAGCACATTTGGCTCTTGGCATACTTCATTCCAGTGAGCTCGCTGATGTAGGCGTCGTCAGGGTGGTGAACGCCTTCTCGGAAAAGCTGGGAGATTGGGGTGCCGTAATGCTTGCGAGCAAGGCGCACAGCCACGAGGCCAGTGCTAGGGGCTTCCAAGCCTCTGCAGACAGCGCCCCGAGCTACGGCTGACCAGGAAAAGTTTGGCTTGCGGGCCAAGATGTCTCGTTCTCTGCAGTACTCCTCGATCTTCTTGAACAGATATGCATTACGGCCAAAACCGCCGACTACAAGAACCATCTGTAAATCAATCAGTGTACTTGAAGATGCAGATACCTCCCGGTTTAGAATGATACCTTTGGTTTGTTGCGCTTAGCTCGGATGATAGAAGCGATTTGGCCATCGATGAGTTCAAGTGTACGATTCACGCAAGGATCAAAAATTTCTCTCATCTGAGCACTGAAAAGAACAAGTCAGTTCGTCGTTCATGGAGAGTGGTTGGAGGGTCATTGCAGTGAGGGGGAATGCATACCTGGAGAGCGTCAAGGTTTGATCCTCTATATTTCGACTCTCGTCATCTTCAATACCACATTCTCTGGGCAGACGGATCTCAATCTCGTCATCGGCGCCTGAGAAATGGTTCTTCACGGCCTCGAATATGGTCATCATATTACTGCCATGGCGTAACTTCTCTTCTGGAATCTTCTTGTATGATTCCTTTCCAATCCAGCGTTCAAGCCATGATAAGAATTCCTGTGCATTCTACTAAGCGATGGCGAAACAGACAGGTTTTTGAGTAGCTTACCTTGTCTACATATGATGCGCCGCATTTGTCCCCGCTCCCAACCGCGGCCTCTTCGATTCTGAATAACGGGTGTGTTTGGGTGACTTGGTACGAGATCAAGTCCACTGTGCCACCACCAGCATCGCAAAGCACGAAGTTATCACCAACCCCGACATCGGCTTTTCTCGCGCCCTCTTGCATTTCTTTGAGAGCGTATATGGCTGCGGCCTCCGGTTCAGTGACCAGCATAAGCTTGGTCTCGTTGAAATGAGCGCGCGTGACAGCTTTCAGGGTTTGGTCTTTTGCTCGTTCAGACCAGACTGCCGGCACGGTAACGACGACCTCCTTGTCCAAGGATGCAAGTACGCTCACTCCATATTTTTCGCCCAGTTCCTTGAAAACGTGCTCGCGCACAAGACCGAGATAATCGGCCACCATGTCCACAGCATCTTTGCCAGGATACTCCGGCGGAGCCTCCTCGTCATCCGAGTCAAGATCGTCGAGATTGAGCCCTTCGAAGTTACTCGTCAGAAAAGCCAGTAGTACCTTCAGATGCTTGCTCTTCTTTGTCGAGCCATCGAGCCTGAGCTTCATAAGCGCATGAACACCTTTCGTCTTGTGGTTGATCAGATTCCCCCATTTAATTTCAGTGTTGGGAGGTAACCCGTAGGAGATGCGCGAAGGGACTTTCTCGTTGTCGCCGCGGGTTAAGCCCGGCCAATTCGTAACGACTTGGATTTGACTCGCGTTACGGGCTGTCGTGTGACTGTCGGCTTCGCAATAGGCGACTCCACTATGTATTGCATGTCAGTAGATATGTCAGATATGGAAGACATCTCAAATTACCTGTAGGTGGTCCCGAAGTCGAGGCCAATCACGAGCCTGTTGCGGGCCATTGTTACGGTCAACGGGGGGATTTGCGTTGATTGATCGGTTTATATCTCTGCTTGTTGAGGTGTAGAAAATGCAATGGATGAGAGGACTCCTTTTGGAGGATTCACCTGGGAAGAAACGAGCTCTTCCAATACCTAGCGGATTCTACCAGTCCGGAGCACCCTTGATATGGCCGATAAGCGCGGGCTGGGAGTGGCGGTGATATCCCGCGTCCGCCAACATCTGAGTAGCCAGAGGGTCAGCTGAGGCAGTTTGAATCTATTGATATCAGCCCATGGCTTGCAGGGTTAGGCGACTGCACGCCAAAGGAAGGCTGTGGGGTTGAGCAGGCTGACGAGCTGATAGACGAGGTCGAGGGGCGGGAAGAACCTCTAAATTCCCCAGGCCGTGCACTACGGTTCAGCTTTTGTCAAACAATTGAGAGAGCTACACGCGTGCCTAAACTAACAATTTCAATCAGTTCGTAATGGCTTCCGGAGGAAGTGCCAGCAGGCGTGGTGAGCCCGAGGCTCAGCAGCCTGGTAAAGGAACATATTCGAAGACAGGGGAGGACATCCACCAGGATGAATTGGTAAGCTATAGAAACCCGAGGCTGTTTGGAAGATGTTCGATCATCTAAGACGCACACCAGGGAACTGAACCTCCGCGCGGAGATGCAATTCCGGCGAGACCACGAGATGAAGGCCTTTATTCGAGCAGACCTAACGATAGCCGGGACCAGCTGCGACGAGGCCACCACGAGGTTGGTACATGATCCGTTAGTGAATCAAGTTCGGGATTGAGCTCTAATGTATGATTAGCACCAAAAACCTCTCAGCCGCGGGTCTCGTCAGCATTGCCCAGAGGAAGGCAGCGCCTACTACTATAAGAACAGCCGTGCTGGCCCAGTTGAAGTCGGAGTAGACTGTGATCGCGTTAGCGAAACGAGAACGAGACGTCACGATGCATACCCAGATGAGCGAGAACATGGCTCAAGGAATACAACCGAGCCTCTCTCCTATGCGGAACTGATGAATGTCGCCCTGGATCTTCAGAACGAAGTCAAGCGTCTTGCAAAGGAAAACGACGGACTTCAAGAAGCTCAAAAGGACGGGCAGAGACAGCAGAAGGAAATTGTGAGGTTGTCCAAGACTCTCGACGCCGTCCAAAGGGAGGCCTTGTCGCACGCGGATAAATTCCAGCTCAAATTTGATGAGAGTATCATCGACGAGTTCAGCAAAGTCCACGAGGCAATGAAGCCAGCTTTGTCGATGCTAGTCAAGCAGAAGCCGGACCTGGCCCCGGATCGGTGGGGTGAAGCGGCGCGGAAGCTGATGCGAAGCGGCTGCGAGGAGCGGCCGACCAAGGCCCTGGATTACGTTGACAAAACAATGCGGAAGAAGATGCTGAGAGCCATTGTTTGGAAATGGTTGGAACTCGAACTTTTCGCCTCGCCATTCCAAGCCTTTGGTGTGAGCAAGGCGGAAGTTGTGAAGGCGTGTTACAAATGTCTTTGGGAAGATTCTGGTAAGCATGGTACCTTCTCATAGAAGTCACAATGCTGATTTTTCCTTAGATGGTGACGAAGAAGCTGCGAAATGGAGATCATTGAGCGGCGCAAGACTTGCCACAGCGTCTGAAAATGACCATGCGACGTCGCAAGAGGTACATTCGAGAGTCCTGGAATCTTTCGGTGGCATCTGCGAGGAACTCGGTTATTTGGGCCTAAAAGACATCAAAGATGGAACAAAGAAGATGGCGCCATTGATTGATGCAGCGATTGTGCTGGCCCGGTCCTTCTCAGCGCAGAGAGCAGTCTTCAGGTTGACGGAACCGTCCCAGTCGGAGAAAGACGTAGAAGATGACTCAGTCACCACCGTGGATCAGTCGTTCGAGGAAGAAGAGGAGAAAGCCGGCAGGATATGCTATGTTAGCCGGCCAGGCCTGGTGAAGTGGGGAACAGGTAGCGGTGCAGATCTGAAAGCGCAGACTATTCTGATCAAAGCGGTGGTTGAGTTGGAATGACTAGACACACCTTGATTGTGCTCAGAGGATTGAGCCAAGTGCTGTTAGTAGCTACAATTTCCTTCAAGTGTGAGTTTTGTGTGATGAATGAATGCACTACAGTACCCGAATCGCATCTCCGTCGTGCAATGCTCGAAAGGCTTTCTGATGTGGCGATGAGTCCGTGAAATGGAAAATACCAATTCTAACGTTAACGTGGTGCGCTTTGTGCTGCCTCCATTTGCCGAAAGTGTTAGTCGTCTAGTTAATTAGCAGCGCTGACCGAGCTTCAGTGCAATGCTCCCATAGGCTGAAACTGCCTATCTCCCATATTGTGAATACAGATGGATGGGTCGGAACGCAATCAATCGAATACATGCCCAACTCGCCCCACGGCTTGGAAACGTGCATGCGATTTCGAATAACAGAGATGCGCGCACGCTCGAGTTTGTAGCTGCGTTTTCTCCTCGCCAACGCAGTCAACTTCGACGAAACGGTGAATTTTCATTCTAATTGGAAGATGATGTGGTATAGCTATGTTGCGCTTTCGGCGCTCATAGCTCATGGGGTTGCGCAAAGAGGTGTTGAGCTAGATGGACCGATGTTAGGAGGTGGCGGGCGGAGAGGTCCAGGCGCTATGCTCCGATTTGGCTGTTCCCAGGTACGCGATCTTTGTGGCCAGCAACGAAGGAGACGAGAGCTAACTTTATAGGTCGTGATCGAACGTCTCGACCCGTAAGTCGTCCGAATTGAAATGGCCAGGACGATGGTACTGACAGCCCTAGCCTGGTCAACCCTGATATGAGCCCGTCTACTCATATGCACCAGATTGTAGTACCCTCTTGCCACTTCTTCCCATCAAGACAATCCGATCACATCTACTAACAAGTACCTCAACACTCTAGGTAGGAGGAAACGCCTTCAATGCTTCGATGCCGTACACCGATATCGCGAAAGAAACTTCCTGCACCACATGCCACTTCGATGAAGACCGCTCGAACTACTGGACAGCAAATCTTTACTTCAGAGCCCGCAACGGCACATATAAACGTGTCCCGCAAATAGCGAACCAATTCAACGACGATGACAACGCCGGTCTGACCGTATACTATACATCTCCCGCTCCGAATGTGACGACTGCTTTCAAGCCGGTATGTGTGCCGTTATGATGGAAATTGGAGTCGTTGCTAAAACCGTAATTTGCGTGTAGGGCTTCCGCATGCTCACTGGCGACGCAATGAGACGCACATCCGAGAACCTGGGTAAGAATATGCAGCAATGCTACCGCTGTTTCACAAAGGAGAACTTCGGAGGCAGCATGTATTCGCCGTGTCTTGATCCGAAGTATGATACCGATTATCTTCCGAAGCAGGCATGCGCTGGGGGTATTCGGTCCAATATCATTTTCCCTTTGTAAGTCACTTGAAAGGAGAATAGAGCCGGAACAAGTCGCACGTCTATTGGAAACAAACAGGAATAGCGAAAACGATCAGCTGGAGCGGGGAGATGCTGATGAAATGACAGATGCTGGGATGGAAAAAACCTCGATAGTCCCGACCATCGCGCTCATATCGCTCATCCAATCGGTGGACCGACCCAATTCGCCATAGTGAACGGCACGTGCCCTACAAGTCACCCAATCAAGATCCCACAAGTCATGTTGGAGGTAGGTGAAAGGCTTGCGTCCCCTAGAAGGAAACAAAGGCTGACGTCGACGATTAGGTGATGTGGGACACTACGCCTTTCAATGACCCGGCACTTTGGCCGGAAGATGGTAGCCAGCCGTTCGTGCTTTCAACTGGAGACACGTAAGTATCTGGGAATGAGGCTCTGGTATTGGGATGTAATAGCTGACGATTACAAGGACCGGCTTTTCGCAACACGGTGACTACGTGTTCGGTTGGGAGGGCGACTCGCTCCAAAAATCCATGGACAGCGGTTGCTACCTTCGGAACTGCTCCCTGCTTACGGAGCAAGTACCCAAGATTAAGAACGAGTGTAACGTTCCCGTCACTGTCGATGAGGACATCAATGGTTGTGAGTTCTGCCTGCTAATCGTGTGCCAGTGATAGAGATTGACGACCAATAGGGATGACTGAACTTCCGGGAGGAGGCCATGGATAATGACGGAGAAAGGAGGTTGCTGTAGATTTCCAATAGTGCGGTATTAGGAAGGTGGAACTAAGCTGCCTGCGCCGGACTGATAATAGATGTGAACCCTTTCTTCCAAGTGCTATAGTGCCGAGGCCGATCACCATTGGGGGTGTTGCCACGAGTGCCAGCACCATCCTTGAATTCCCAGCGCCACCCTTTAAGAAATCCCCATCCAGCATAGCCGTCCGCCGCTTCATGTGATGGCCATTAAGCTGACGAGGCTTGCTGGCGGTACTCTGGACGAAAGATCTCCAAAGACGCATTTGACCCGCGTTGAAGGAGAGATTTCCTAACCTCGTCAACTAAGGCTTCCTGAATCTTCTTGAAGAGCTCTGGAAATCGGGTTTCCAACATTTCGCCGCTGGAACCAAGCCGCAGGTGAAGGCTCTTCAAGTTCATGCACTGAGCTAGAGGTGCGAAATCGAGTCTTCTAATAACCGAATCTTTGCCTGCAATGTGCCACCCTATCTCAGTCTTCTCGGTGAAGCCTCCCGTGGTAATGTCACGTGTGAGGTGACGCAGTAATTGACCGCAAAGCCTTGATGCAACGGATGCGTTAGAGTGCTGTTGCCTCTCATCACATTGCGATCAATCAGGCTCAAAGCAAGGACCCAAACCCGCAGCTCCCGAATCGCCGTGTACGCCCTGTTGGCGGGAACCAGCTGAAGGAAGTTGCAGAACGAGTGGATTGACCCCTTGCCATCCATCTCGATTCTACACAAGCACAGGAACACTGGCAAACATTCCTGATATAGTTGTCGATTAACGCAGGAAAGATTTGGTAGAACGTGTAGAAAGGGTGCATCCACCAGTGTGGAACGCCGATCTCGGGCTACAAGAGCGCAGTGAAATGTGTCTAATTCTTCTAGCATTTCCTCGTGAGTCTCGTGGAGGAAGACGTAGAAGAAGACCATTTCGCGAAGCTCCACGGAAAGTCGATTGAACCGCTGGAAGAAGCGCCAGTTCTCTGGAGGAGGATACAGTGGGGCGGAAGACGTCGCCATACTTGAAGACTGCGTCATCCGGCGGTATGCGAGATAAGTGGAGACGCAGTAAAGAGCCGCGTGAAGAGACCAGTGAAGCTAGGAGCGAAGACTGGGTGGAAGATTGAATGGAGACCTGAGCAAAGAAGTTCAGTCGTCAACGGACGCGTCTTTGTGGTTGTGTGTGGCGCGCATGGTTCCTGCCCTGAGAAAGCGCGCTGACACTAACCACGACGGGGCTAGCGTGATTCTTTACTACGCGCCACATGTGACATCAGACCACCCTAGCTATCCCCCAATGATTATTCCTTCTACATCCATTGCACACGAAACCGTCATAGTTCCCATCTGCAAATCTCGATAGCACCATCTCGCATCGCTGTTGTTACGAGGTGCCATCCAGCTGACTAGCGCCAAGGGCCGCCACTCAAATATGGGGCAAAGCGTTCGCTAAAAATAGAGGCAGCGACAGGACCATCGACTTTTCCCACCCGCAACGGCTCTTTTGGTCGCAAATTTTACGTTACATCAGCCGTGTTCGTGACCGACACGAGCATGAAGCCAATGACAATAGCCAAAGGCGGGTCTGTACTTATTGAACCGTGATGCCGGTGCGACGAACACGAAGATCGCGGGCGATGCGAGAGGATGGGTGAAGAGAGGTGGAATATAAGACGAGGCTTGCTCACAAAAAACATGCGCCGACTGAGATCCATACTGAATATTATACATATCGCATCATGTTCACCACGATAGCCGCCCTCCTTCCTCTGGCGTGTCTTGCAATCGCCGCTCCGGCAGGCACCGGCTGCACACCCACCAAAGAAGCTAAAGTCGCTCGATTCGATGACTTGCCATATACCGAGGGTTCGATGAACCAAATACCACCTCACTACTATGGCCTGAGCTACTTCACCTTCCAAGTCGACCAGTACGACCACTGGATTCCGCCTACATCCGGCAATCAATGGGCCATGGCCTTTGGCGGCAGCGGAAACATTTCGATCCCGGACTCGTGAGCCCAACCGTTCCCCAAGAATGCTTCGTCGTTCTAACAATGATAGACCGCCCAAGTCGACCTTCGAGCTCGACTCCTTCTCCTACGCCTGCGTATCAGGTGTACCGCAGCCCGAATGTGCCATCAGCGTCTGGGGCTGGAAAGCCAATGGCAAGGTCATCAAGCGCAAAATCAAATTCCCGAAGCTTGATCCTGCTCCCGTCGAGGCCTATGTTATGAACAAGACGAAGTTTTCGCACGAGTGGAGGGATCTCAAGAGTCTGGGCTTCAGCATTGCGAGGGCTGATAATGGTGGGGATATGTACGGTGGTCTTGCTTTGGACGATATCGCGTATACGATCACGTTTGGCTGCCCGGATAGTTGAGAAAGAGGGATTGGAGAATGTTCGCTGAGAGATTAGGTTATGGCAAGGAGTCGTGCTTTGTCAGTCGAACATTTCATACTTGAAAAGCTTTCCTTACATACTATTTGGCATATATGGTTGCCGTTCTGAAAGCAAAATATTTATCATTGAAACACAAATTTCTAGCAGCTATTACCAGTAGTAATCGTAGCCTCCTAGCCCACTTGTATATATTTATACGTACGCTGCTCGCTAACAGCAGTGCGAGAAAAACAGAGACCTAATTACTAACCAGCACCCCATTTTTCCAACCCCCGCCACCACGAACCAAAGTAAGAAACGCCCGTCGCACCACTCCGCCAACTCGTTCCCTCAAAAGTCCTCCCTCAACCCCAACCTCAACCTTCTCGCGGCAGCGACTCAGCACTTTTCCCCACTGAATCATCGACGCACGACTATCTCGTTCCCCAGCCCAGCCAGCCCTCAACCAGTCCTGGCACATTGCACCATCATGTGCCCCCCCGTATTCGCATTTCCCCGAGTCATGAAGCGTAGCGCGGCAAGGGCCGAGCTCTAAATGTCGAAAGACGGGAAAAACGGGCGAGGGGACCTTCGGGTCGCGAGTCATGAGTCGGCAGGGCTAGACGAGGCGAGGCTGTTGGTTAGAGTCGGTGAGTGAGTGGGTGTGCTGTGGTGTGAGAATGTGGTAGAGGAAGTTCGTGTTACGGTGTGGAAGAATAATGCAGACCTCCGTCGTGAGTAATGAATTGGAAGTGTACTTGTTCGTTCATACAGCGTAGGATAGGAGGAGCGCTAATACAGGGTATACGAGCCAAGGAAACGCGATCAGATCGAAGACAAAACGACCAGCAGCAAGTCTCTCGCACCAACACAACTCTCAAACCGCCCCTTTATCGTGCTGCTCGATGATATATACCTCGCTCGAACTCTGACTCGCCCTACTCGTTGCCCCGCAATTGTCCACCCTCCTCTCACTCTCCTCCTCAATCTTCTCAATCCGATCGACTCTAACCTCTGTCGTTGTCGTCTTAAGCACATCGCCCGCCTTCAAGTTCTGCAGCTTGATGCCTCTCCCGCCAGTGCCGTCCTCGTCCATGCGCGCGTATGCGCCGGCGGAGTGTCCGAGCTCCGAGTTGCGGTGGACGGACCGCACGCCGCCGCCATGGCGACTGAAGTTGTGCGGCTTGGAGGAGGAGGTGATGGTGTTGGTGTGCGGGCTGCGCGAGGAGTAGTCTTCACGTAGATTGCCCCGGACCAGATTCATGAGTTGGTTGAGGATTGTGAATTCCATTTTGAGTTTTACAGAGTAGACGGCGCCTTTGAAGGAGGTTTGGATGTCGTATACTGTGGCCTGCGTCAGTACCCATCATCATACCATAGTGTTGAGTAGACTTACAGCCAGCAAACTCGAGGCCAAGGAGTGTGATATCCAGACAGATGATGATGACGCTCATGACGATGGTGTGGACGAGAACCTTCCTTCCCCGCGATCCTCTAGCGTTCTTCTTGGAGTTGAAAATCGGTCCCTCCTGTCTGAGCATCGCGGCCGTCTTCCAGATGTATATCGAGCTAAGCACCACCTCCTGCAGAAAGAAACAAGTAACCTGAATCTTCTCCACAACCGAATACGCCGGGATCCACCTCTCAGGATCATTCGTGCAGTTGGTTAGAAACGTCAACACACCCGTGCTCAAATGTAACACGACGCCATCTATGCAAATCATAACGAGGATCCAGCGGGTCCAGGGTGCGTTAGCAACGAGGTGCAGACGCGAATAGAGAACGATAGATTGCCCGGTAACCATCATGCACCAGCCGACCCACACGATGACGGTATTGGCGATGTTGTCGCCCGCCATAGACTCGTTGATGTGGTAGAACTTGAGGAACATGCCTAGCCCATGGAAGAAGATGCCCCATGTTGCGACGAGGAGGGAGTAGTAGTAAAAGCCGGCATAGCGCTTGAAGAAGGATTGGATCAGGACGGTGAGTTCGGCGACATCTGCGGCGTGGGTTAGCGTATATTGGGGGAAAATGTGCTTGCAAGTTCGAAGCTGTGGTCTACATCGTCGATGGGGAGTGTATACCGGTACTGGTGCAGTAGCATGTTTCTCGTATGAGAGCTACAGAAGAGAAGGAGCAAAGGAAGAAGTGACTCACTATACCAAGCGATACTCAAGAAAGCACAAATAACCAGGCCATTGACATACGGCACCTGAACCTCCGAGCCGATATTCGAGTCCTCCGTAGCGACCGCCATGACAGAGGTCAGACGAGATCAACAAAGCATCAAAGCCCGTCTACAGTGGGAGGAAAGGCCACTCCGCGCAGAAAGAAGCGGAAAAGAAGAGGCACAAACTAGGATGCACGAGTATCTGGTAGGAACACTAGGGTGATAGATCGTCAACCGTGTCGGACCATGTGGAGAACCTCGCGCCCCTCTCCCGACTTAAAGACCCATGATTCACGGTCGCTTCCCCCAGGCATTTGGGCTCCTCAACGGCTGCGCTATCGTCTGGGGTTGCTGTACAGAGTAAGCCTGAAGTTTGAGTCGCGCGAACCTGCGCAAGCATTAATCGCCAATATTAATGCGACGACGGATGTTAATTGGCCGAGTGGCTGCATTCGCCTCGTGGTCGCACTAGGATCAGTCGATCCGTGCGTGTGATAGAGGATCGAAGGTTTGAAGGTGAGAAGAGCGTGCGGCGCATGAGCAGACGTGCTTACCGGGTTTGAGGGAAGATAGCTGAAGGGTGGTGGTAAGGCGTGCGGAGACGGGGTGGTCCTTGTGTGGTAGAGCCGTTCGTTCCATGTGGCGGGCGCCTTCAGGACGGGAAGGCGCACTTATTAGGGGCGATAATCGAAAAGAGGGAATGCCACTGTTTGGTCGCAAACTTAGTACGCTTCGCATCTCAAAATTCCAGAACAGAACGATCCGATCGATCCAATCTCTCCATTGCACGGTCCTGTTGCGGCGAGACCTGCGAGAGACTGCAACAGTCGAAGGAACAATACCCACCATAGGATGTCTCAACGGAGGGATCGTCGCATCCGCCTCAGCCAAGTCTCAGTAGTGCTCTAGACCCGGTAGGTATGCTCACGCTTACCTGCGAGACGTTAGCCCTAGTCACGCATACCACGCCGGTTGCGCATGCATGTCGAGGTACTCCGCACTCACACATTCAGTCCAATCGATTCACTTCTCCCCGCCAATCGTGCATCATCGCGATACATCTCGAGGCCGCGACGGATGGCGCACATCCACGAACACGACGACTCCGCAAGCCGCGCGATCGGTGAGGGTAACGTGGATGATGACGGAAAGGGGGCGGTTTTGACAGGCAGGCGGGCTGACCCGCCGCCCGTAAATGCGGGGCCAAATAAGATTTCGAGGTTCCATCCTTCCGGCGAATAGACGGTTGACGTGACCGCCGCTGTGGCTGCTCGGTTACACGACCTTTCCACCAACCGTTCCTAACCCAATCCCTCTCCTTGGCTCGTCCTCGCGTAGTATTTATCCAGTCAACGGGCTGCTGGGTTCCTTCACACCTACCAAATCCAGACATCGGTCGTAGGCAACTTCGTGTTCAGAGAGACGATGGCTTTCGTGGTGGTGCTGCGCATGTTCGGGGCGTACCAAGATCACGCTGCTGACATGACATGCGCGCCGCGTCTCAGCAGCATCTCAGGTGCTTCCTTCAAGAATGCAGTTCGCGAGCGTATGAATACATACGCATGTGGGACCTCCCGTGATGACTGCATACATACGGATGAACGCGCGCACTTCCTCCAACCCGGGTAAGATCGTGTATGGTATCTCGGTCCAATAGATGATCGTAGTTGGGGAGTACACGGAGTAGGTTGACAAGTCGTTCGCGCGAGATAAATGAGTCCGACTTCAGATCGGGGCGAAGGCGTTGTGACATTGATATGGCTCCTCTTATAGCTGCGTGTCTGTTGCAGCCTTTACACGCCAGCCTGTGGAGAGGTGGTTCACTCTTCGTTGTTGAGAGGTGCTACGTCTCGTTAAGTCGCCCGAAGACCACGCCCGAGCAATACGAGCAGAGAACGCAATCAGCGGCACTAAAATGGCGACGTTTTAGAGCCGGCGATCTCGTTCGCCAGCCACAGTTTTACTTCTTCCTCGCGCTCACTTTCTCCTCCGCCTATCGGCTCGGCCCGAGAGGACTCCACTTAAAATAGTGAAGTAACTACTCCAGACTTTCCATTTACGAAAATAATTATGGAAATATATGAATGAAAGTAATTATTTGAGAAATCTACTAAGAACCGTCTAAGAGACACCTGTACAGGAAGTTTCAGGTGTATTTTATATGTGCCATGTCTTCAGACCAGGATCCTATACCCGAAAGATGAGACTAGTGTGTGCCGTCGGACGTGGGTAGAGGATCTATCATCCTAGTCTCTGTAGACATCCTACTCTCTGTAGAAATTTCAGACACTCTGAATGCATCGTTTATATCCCAGTCTCGTCAAATTGCGGCAGCCCAACATCCACAACTGACCCCATCCCGGATTCAATACAAACGGTCGTTATATCAGCAAAAACCTTGTGCATGGGTAGCATGTGCGCGTATTGCTCTTGGTCATAGACGGCCACGATCATACCGAGTAGTTTAGTACCACGAACTACCCATGCACCCGACGATCCTCTTTCTGAACGTCTGTCAGCAAAGACTCAGTTGAAGGTCATTGCTAGCGTGCTCACCAAGTCTCTCATCAGTATGGATCTTCATTGTTTCAAAGACACCCGCCCGGCTCATGAATAGGGCGCTACGTTCAAGTAAGTAGCCATTGCGTACGTCATTTGGTGACAACACTATAGAAACATGACCACTGAGCAATGTAGTTGGGATGTCCCGGACGGATCGCTGGACTGGAGCATTCTGCGACCCGGCCAAATTGTATGAGTTGAGGGGTGGAATCTTATCGTCGAGTCTAATCAGTGCAAAATCGCTGCCTCGCAGTAATTTACTAGACCTAAGATCATCCCCAGTCGAAAGTAGCATCCTCATTTCGTTGGACGCGAAATAGCAGTCGCCATATCCCATGGGACCGAGTAGCATCACTGCCGCCGTGAGAGAATCGGTGCTGAACCGCTCATATGTGGAACCTCCTGAATACGTTAGCCCAGTTCACTGTTACTTGTTATGGCGTGTATTTACCGATTCGAACTGCGGCAGTGCCTTTATCCCTACCGTTCCGTCTTAAGGGCTGATCTTGCGCTCGCTCGAACAAAGGCAGTAACTCAAATATGGAGTGAGCCGTTGTTAGACCGTAAGCAACGCCGTTAACCTGAATTAACCCACCAATAGTGGAGGTTGCCATAGAATCGGTTATCCCATCCCGAATTCCGAATTCAAGCTTGAGGCCACATGTTGACTGCGCTGCGGGAGTGATGGTATCCGCGATCTCGGCTGGAGGGGGTTTAGCTTTAGTAGCCGCATCCCGAATCTGCTTCGCTCTACTAGTCGGAATATTATATGATCGGCCGTGACTCTGGGGTTCATGTTAAGGTGGGCTGAGACTTGAGTAAAAAGGTTGTGGACTAACTGGCGTCTGGCTCATGGGGAACTGAGGAGTAGGATATGTAAATGGAGGACTGGAGCCCGGCGACTTTGTCTCTGCTCCTGTCCAGGGTATCCCGGCCGTCGGCGGCAGCATCATCAGTTGCATTGCAGGATCCGAGTCGCCGACAAACCCAGGCACTCCCGCAGGATAAGCCGGTGTAGGTGGCGTTTGGTAGAAGGAAAGTCGATTCTTCTTCCTCCGCAGTAGGAAAAAGAAACAAAGTCCCACTATTCCAAGTGTTGCAACACTACCGACTACTATTCCCGCAATTACTCCGGGTGCGAGACCACCACTAGTCGTGTCTGGCAGTGGGGTTTCAGTTCCGCGTCGAACAATGGAGAAGCAGCGGGTGGAGCGGCAGGCGAATCGAGGAGCATCGAGACGAAAATGAATTTGGACACCGCGCAAGTAGGATAAGTCTGCCACAGCTTTGCGAATGTCTTCTCTGCAGCGTTTGCTTCCGCAGCGTATCCAAATTGATGGGTTCAATCGAACCTGGTCCGAGGCGGCGTCTGCACGACCAGACATGCACAGCTCCAATTCGATCATTGTTTCGTCCAGTGGTAACGATTTTGAGGCCAAAACCGGTCGCAGATCCGTGATGAGGCGATTCCGAGTGCTTAACCATGCGGTCTCAGCTGTGGCCGGTGGCGGCAAATCTCTAAGTTTTCCCAGGAATATGCCATCTGTTAGGTAGTAGAGGAATGGAGAGCTTTTCGAGATAGTGATCGTGTGCGGAGAGGTGTTTTCCCGGCTGACTCTAGGGGAAGATAAGGAGGATAGCTGAGGTGCAACATCTTCGGTAGTTATAGCAGAGGGGGTTGGCAAATGCGTTCCCGCAGGTGCTACTACACCTCTCGAAGACGTTCTGTGCCGGGACTGCCAGTAGCGCCTCGAAAAGAAAAGCTTCAGAAAAGGTTGGCGTCGTGACGCCGTGGGAGTAGGCGAGGTTGGCAAACACGACTGCTGTTCGGGCAATTGTTCAGCGTTTACACCCTCATTCGTCGGGAGTGCCTCTCGCTCTATCCGACCCTCCTCATGATCGGTGCGATCTCGGGATGCTTGGGGCCGATCCGCAACTTCATGACCTGCTCCTTGCGGAGCTGTTTGTGCCAAATCTGTCACGTCCACTGGTTGAATCTTAATGATAGCATCTTCTGAAAGTGTTGGCGCCGTTGGTTCGTGAGCATCGACGCCAGTTGCTGAGCGGTTCTTATCTTGGCGTCCAGTGTCGCGCCCCTGCTCTTTAACTTGTGTAGGTTCTGGACCCTGTGTCTCAATAGACTCGGCTAGCAGAAATTTTCGGTCTCCTGTCTCGATTTTTGGCAAGGGCTGCCCCTGTATCTGAGATTCATCCAGGTGCAGAGAGTTCTGAACACTATCGACCGGGACGACGTGGCACGTAGAAATTGTGGTAGAATCCACTTTGGCTCCAGCAGACGGAGTGATCGCATTGACGGAAAGTGTATCGCAAGGCTGAGAAGCATGGACTGTAGGTTCGTGTCGCGGGACTCTTAGTTCCGGGCTCAAGAGATTATTCGTGTTCGATTGACGCGACAATGGAGGTGCGACCACCTCCATCATCGAATGCAGAGCGCAAAAGAGAGGGAAACAGGGTGAAGGGGAGATGTTGAGCGAGACGCGAGATGTTCAGCTGATCGGCAACGCTGATCCTGTTTTCGCCCCGCCGCCATGCAGAACGAAGCGCCACCGTATCAGCCTCGTTCAGCCTGACCACGCATCAAAAGCTTCCGATGCCCAAGTCTATCGAAACGTCTCAAAGTGTATATGATGTCTCGTACAGCTTGCTTCTTCGACGAAAGTTTCGCGACAAATCTGAACGGCTCGGGCAAAGACCACCAGTACGAGATCGTCAAGGGTTTCTGGCCCAATGTAGTCGTCGAGTATGAGTCCTTCGATCCAACGTCTTATGGCTCGTTTTTCCAGTATCTAGCAAAAGAAATCGGGCACTTGCGACACCATCAGCGACACTTCGCTGTGCAGAGCCTCGATGACACCTTCGCCGTTGTGCGTGCGCTTCGAGAGAATCCCTCAAAGTCCCAGACCGAGTTGATACGGACGTTGTCTGCGGGGTATCTCAACGTGGGCCCCGCGGTCATTCAACGCTCTTTGGAGCTCACAGTTCGGCTGTGGCTCACACTCAACGTCAACTCTTCTTCTGTAGCAGTAGGTCCCATATTCCCGGACGAGACGCCGTTGGATTGGGAGCATGATGTATCCTTGGACGCTCTGGTCAAAGGACAATTTGCAGAGCTTGGTAGTGGCAGAGGAAAGGCGACAAGCTCGAAGATCGATCCAGCGTTGACGGCAGCGTATCTGGCTAGTACTTGCGGCTTGAGACTCCGGTGGACAGACAGCCTCTCCGAGCATCTTCGATTCAACCCCAGGCGGCAAACCCTCGCCGTGTATCGACACAAGATCTGTTTAATTAACCACATCGAGTCGAGCGACGGTTGCCCGATCCCAGAGGCCGTACTATATGAGATTCTCGATACCTTGAATCTGCTCTTTCCTTTCGGCGATGCGGCGACGAAGCAATTGCTCATCAAGGAACGTCAGCAACCTCTTTACCAACTTGGAAGCTGCGGTCGAGCCCGTAAGCTAGATCTCGCCAATTACGAATACTTTCGAGAGGAGCTGGAGTACCTGATTGACTCGTTCAATCAGCCTCCAAAGACGTGGAGGCAGCTGGCGACCGATACAAGGAACAAGATGGAGTGGGCTGTCTTCTGGGTGACTATCATGGTACATCGTTCGCCAAGGTATCGGCCGCAACACATTGCTAACGTCTATGCAGGTAGCGTTCCTTACTCTAGTCAGCATACCCTGCAACATCATCCAGGCGACTTACTCGGTGAAGGCGTACCGAGCTACGCTTCAACAGCTCAAGGAGTTGTGAGAAGGCCCGCGAGCGTGAACATGCCAGGTCTGTCATTTTTGAGGGAAGGGGAAGAAGAATCAGACGAGAGGATGGCGGGTTGGCTAGCTTGGGAGTAAGGCACTTCCCACACACGCCCACTTCCTTCCTGAAAACATTGAATGGACTCGCATGTGATGAAGATAAAAAATCCTAGCAGAGCTTGTTTCGCAATTGGATATGAACGCACTTCTAATATAGCCGTCCCTACTATTGTCGTAAGCATCATGTCTGAGCCGGAAAGTAACCTCTACCGAAACTCCCACCAAACGTCCTCGCCAATGGCGACCCACATTAAAACCTCAAAGTTGCCTAAGCCCATGCACCCACAACATTATTTCTTATCTAAAATTTCATGAACCTTCATATCCAAGCCGACCCAAAACACCCTGCCTCTCCACTCCACCGTGACCCCTCCATAGA
The DNA here is from genome assembly GCA_010405425.1 of Lentithecium fluviatile CBS 122367. Lineage (NCBI taxonomy): Eukaryota > Fungi > Ascomycota > Dothideomycetes > Pleosporales > Lentitheciaceae > Lentithecium > Lentithecium fluviatile. The sequence continues at coordinate 368,062 of MU005579.1, read as the reverse complement.
AAGCCACAACCCAAATGGGCAACGCAGAAATCTCCCTCGCGATCCACGCGAAGAACCAAGGCCCAAAGCTTCTTCTCGCGCCATCCAGCAGGGTAGGGTTGCGGGGCGTCTTGCTGCCAAGCAGTGGTTGTAAGGCGGATGCTTGGTGGTACGCGCGATAGGACCTCTGGGGCAAGACGAAGTCGGGCGTATGCTCGTCCAGCTCCACGGTCTTGGCGCAGTGAAGGAGCAGGTATTGGACGTAGTCGACCATGCACCAGAGGCTCATGCTAATGAGCCAGATGAGGGCGAAAGAGGACCATGTTGGAGGTATGCCGTGGCGGGCGAAGAAGGGCAGGGTGGTCAGTGCGTAGGCGCCGTAGAGGCTGCACAATATGGACTCGGTACCAGGCTCGACGAATGTCGCTGCTGTGACTGTGAACTTGCGTACACGTAGCCAACGCAGTCGGCGATGAATGCAGGCGGCGACCGAAATATGCGAGATGGGTTGGAAGCAGAAGTCGCCAAAGAGCATTGCGTGTTTGCCCCACTTTGAGACGGTCGCGCCCGGCGCGGGTTGGTAGCCAGCCTTCTCGAAAGGCTGGGGTTTCTTCCAAAGCACGTCGCCTATAAGATGGTCTTCGCAGATGTTGTCGGAGAAGAAGTCGATCCCTGGGGCGCGGTGCGGGTTGGTGTTGGTCACGTAGTTCAGCTGTGAGCGACGGAACATGGTGCTCTTCCCCATGACACACGGCGCGACTGCCACGGTGTTGATGGCATTGTAGAACTTGGCATGCGCGCTCGAGAGAAAGGCTTCGTCCAGACGTCCGCCGCCGCGTTGGAGCAGCCTGGAGAGCTTGCTGTGGGAGTGCTGATACGGCTCGGAGCTCTCCCGGGCCGCCATGCTGGTCGCAGCAGGATTGCACTCTTCTCCAGCCAACAGCTCCTTCCTCTCCGTTCCCGTCAAATGGAGTGAGTCCAGGTCCACCGTCAACGGCGTCTGGTGTACGAACTTGTTCTTTGTCTTGCCGCCATATCCGCATAGCAGATCTACCATGCGCCCACAGACGCCCTTTCCAAGCCACACATTGCAATCGAGGATCCAGATAATATCGCCCTTTGCTTCCCGGTATGCCCGGCTCATGTTTCTGATCTTCGGATTGGGCCCCAACGCATTGTGGTTCTTTACCAGCAGCGGGTCCTCTTCCTCGACGGTGATGCTCGCATCGACATCCGGAAAGTCGCGGAGTAGGCGCTCGAGGATGGGCAGCGCCGGGTCGGAGCGCGAGGACACGCAGAGGACATTGGTGATCTTGCGCTTCGGGTACGTCTGGCGGAAGGTCGCGGCGAGACACTCATACAAGCGCGGCTCGAGGCCCTTCACGGGGCGAATAATGGTGACATGCGGTACAGCATCGTAGCTCAAGGCCGTCAGACAGGTCGCGGGTCGTGGTCGGCGTGAATAGTAGCGGAATCTGATTCGTGTCAGTAAGAGGCGGTGACGTCGGCAGTACCTTGCGGCTGGCCTACAGCTGAGTGGTGCCAATGGCGCACACACACCACACGACGATGAACCAGACGAGACAGCCCAGCGCAATATAGACGCGCAAAGAGACGGCCTCGGTCTCGGGCTCGGAGGGCGCGGCGCGACGCATGCGCGGTCGTTCGCAAGGTGAGTCGAATATGGGTAGTCTTGCGAGATGCGTTTTGCTCAGGTAGCGCCCGGAGGTTGCGGAGTTTGGTGCACGTGCAAAATCGTCGTGTGAAAGCTTTAGCAGTTCACAAAGAGTTTGGAGCACCAAAAGATCGACGAGAGCTGTCGGAATGCACTTGGAGATGGTGTTGTGATGGTTTACTTGCATTTAGTCATCCACCTGTCCTTGCCTGACGCCGCATGCACTTCCCGGCTCACGATGGAACCAGCTCAAGGGTGGATCCACTACGTATGACGATGAGCAAACCTAACGCCGTGCTATGCAACCTGAGATGACAAACCCACAAAATGCTACCCAGAAAATTCAACTAACGCTAAATGCAATGTGAGTAAGCAGCTGAAAAGATATCAAGATGTATCCAACTCCCGGTGTTCAAGCCTCAATTCTTTGGCTTCTTGCGCACCAAACCAGCACCCAGCGTGTTTACACCATTGGCGGCAGTAGTTCCGGCTACGGGTTCCGGAGTGTCCACTTTGACTTTCTTTCGGACCAGGCCTTCTCCCAGAATTGTAGGGCCACCGGCAGGCTTCGGCTCGGGCTCAGCCGGCGCATCCGGCTTCCTTTTCTTCCTCACCCCCAGCAGGATTGCGGGTGCTGTGCCGTTCAACGCCGTCGCACTTGCAATAGGCGCCTCCTTCCTTCCCACCACCGTCCTACTCCAGCTGTCAACACCCCCGAGTACAGCGATTTCTTCTTTCCACCTCGTCGTGCTCCTAGCCGCGGTGGCTTTAGTTGCGAAGTTCTGCTGCAGTAACACCTGATGCGCCCGTTCGTAGTCTTTGGCAGAGAATATCACCGTGCCACGTGAAGAGGTTGGCCAGATGTACCAAGGGCTGGACTCGGGAGGAAGCCTCGATACGGCGCTGCCAGACCCATCCAACATTGCCGAGAGACCTGACGACGATGATTTGATCCTCGGAAGGATTAGAGGAATCGGGCCGTATTCAGTGTTGACTCTTCTCGCTCTGGGATCCTTTTTCTGTTTCCTTTTTGATGAGCTGGATGACGACGTCTTCAGGAAGGCTTGCGACTCGTCCTGAGAAAAGGATGACACCGCTTGTGAAGGGCCCTCCTCGTCTTCTTCAGGGATAGAGGGTTGTGGTGGGCTGATGACTATCCAAATGAATCCAACGATCCTCCCAGAAGAGCACTCTTGCCGGAAAGCCATGAATTCCCAAAACTGATCAAGGGTCTTAACGCTCTTCCACTGGCCATTGCTCCGTGAGGGTGTGCCGCCCTCCATGACCATGGCATCAGTCCCTCGGTCTGGGAGTTCCTCATCAAGCTCGTCTAGGAATCGGGCCTTGGGGTCATCTGGGAAGTGTGGAACGAGACATCGTGGCGGCGCCCCAGGATGTGGTGCAATCTGCAAGAGCGGGTGTGTGACAGCCCAGCGGCGGGGTGCGGTAGGCGTGGGTGGAGGGGGAATGTAGCGGAGGGTATCATTCGGCTCGAAACCCGGCACCACGAGGTAGCCCTTTGCCGTACTTTCTGACTTCACAGACGGTTGTATTGTGCTCGTATGGTCCGCGCCATTCGCTAGCCGTTCCGTGAGAGTCTTCGTCTCTCCCTCTGCCTCGTACTCGCGCACGATCGGATCCAGCACCTGGCACCACCATTTTACCAGGCCTCTGTCGTCTAATACGTGTTTGTCCTTGTTCTCAACGCTCGCCGGAAAGAGGTACTGGTCCTGTGCCCTTGCAAATAATGAGACCACTACCTTCTTTCCCTCCCTCTGCCTTTGTCTTGCCAACCATGACACAAATGTCCCACATATGCCCTTCAACGGTGATCCAGCTTGCGATCTCGGCAGGTTCAGCAATGAGAGGTAGCCGGTGGAGTCGGCTTTCGAAACGAAAATGGTCGTGAGGCGCTTCGTAGTATATACGAGCACTTCAATGGCAAGAACGAGCAGCTCGTCAGTTGATTTCGAGCCCGCGGCATCCTTCAGGGTGATCGACGCGGCCAGGAAATGTGATTCGCAAAAGGTCCGTTCAGACCTCACATTCGGAGGTGCCGAGAACAGGGGGGGGGATTTCGACGGCGGCGTGGAGTAATGGTAGAAGGTAAAGGCGACATCTTTAGGGAGCTGCGACGCAAGAAGATCATACAGAGAATCGGAGGTAGCAATATTTCCCATGGCGGCGGTGGCCAGCTGCACAGAGAGGGCGGCGCGTTGGAAGTCGAGAGCTGAGGAGACGCGCTTTGTTGCCAAGCCTTTAGCCGTCCGAACTTTTGGACGTCCTTCGACACCGCCGCCTTGACCTTCACCTTCAACGCCCGCCAGCACTCGCATCAGCATCCAATTGTTACCCGTAGCCCCAATGGCGTCGAAAACGCCGATTCGGAGTCTCCTCCAGACAACGAGATCCTCGCTGTGTCCCGCGCGGCTCTCTCGGCCATCCCTCGTGCGGACCTCCGCATGCGCATTCTCGACCACCACCCCATCACGAGCTCCCGAATATGAGACCGAAGCTGCCGACCGCCCGCGATGGCAGCAGACACCCCCGCGCATGGTTGCACCCTTCCGAACACGGCCGCTGCCGCGAGGCCCTGTCTTTCATGTGAACGACGACCCCCGGAAGTTAGACGATGCATATGTTCGCATGCTGGGGCCGGGCGGAGACAAGATGCTGAGCGAGGAGGTGAAGTGGCTGGCGGTGACGCATAAGAGCTTTGATCACGGAAGAAGAGGGTTCAACGACCGGTTAGCTTTTTTGGGTGCGTTCATATGAAGGGCCGAGAAGGCGGTTTGAACACTAACACCCGTCCTAGGCAAAAGGATAATATCCTTACAAACGTCGCAAGCTCTGCTCAGCTTCCCGCCCGCCGAGTCGTGGCCGCGAGACGCCAACGGCCACCCCGTCCCAGATAAATTCGGCCGCAGCCCCTTCATACATCCCGCGTTAGCCAATCTGGCAAGCCTGACTGCGGACGCGAAGGACAGCGTGCTGGACAAAAAGCGATTATCAGGTCTCGCGGAGCGATATGGACTGGACAAGGTGACGCGATGGAAGCCAAAGCGGGTGCGTATTGGGTCTTCCTCTTTTACCACTGTCCACCGGGCAGTGACTGAACAAAAGTGACTAACGCCCAATAGGCGGACAACCTACAAGGCTCCGGTATCGACGCCGTCCTCATGACCTCGCTCTACGCCATCGTCGGTGCCATCGCCCTCGAGCGCGGCGGCGAAGTCGCCAACAAAGTCACACAGGACAAGATCCTCGCACCGCTCGGCTTTACCTTCTCCTCCGACTAATACCCTTTTTATAGATCCGCTAGACTTGTACACAACTGTTCCATACAATGTAAAAAGCTGTCATACCGTCTTGTCGTGTCGCTGTTCCTAGTCATGAACCCTCCCTGCTACCCGTCATCCTCTTCTTCTATCTTGTGCCAGGCACACCTTTTATTTTCATTTTTGCAAAGTTTTCTACTGTCAAGGGTAGAAAGTCTATCATTTTGCCTTACAGGGAGTGGAGTAGAGGATGGCTTGATTGCCCAAGCACGATCCAGAGGACCTACTTCATCCTGAACCGATTCAGATGGTAAGAGCCAAAGCTAGAAAAACACATCATGATCCCGCCAGAAACGTCACGATACCCTCCGGCCAAGCTCGCCAACACGACCCACACCAATAACGTAAAACAATCACTGCATTATAACATCTAAACTACAAACACCTCCCACTCACAAAAGAACAAACATTAAAATAAACAATCTCATCCCCTAAGAAACCCCTCAGCATCGTACAAACTCCCCAGCGTCCCCAAATTCCCACTACTAGGCGGATGAATCTGAATCCTCATATTGGGCGTCCCAACCCCCAAAGTGCTCCGCTTCCTATACCAACTCCCCGCCAGACCGTCCCTCTTCCTCTCACTCTCCTTAGCACTCCCGGTGCTGTTGTCCTCCTGCGAGGGCGAGTCGTCTTTGGCGACGCTGAACTCGTGCTTCTTCCCGGCCTTGACGGTAGATGTGGAGAAAGGCGACGACGCCAGCGGGAAGAAGCTTTTCTTCGGTTTGTTGGGTGATGTGATGGTGGTGGTGGTTGGTGCGGGAGGGTACGGCGGCGTCAAACACCAGAATTTCTCGCCGTCTTCCCAGATACTGGAGCTTCTGTCTCTTGACTGACCATCGGTGTACCGCGGCTTGGACTGGATGACAAGGGGAAGTGTTTTGGCGAGTCGATCCAGAGACTGAGATCGCTGCCGTCGTCAAGCGTTGGGGTTGTGGGCGGTGATGGCGGTGGGCGTGGTAGGAGTAGGAGTAGGAGTAGGCGTCGAGTGCAGATCGCTGTCGAAAATAAACGGAGAGTGACGAGGGGGGCGGCGCAAATGGCGGCAGTGTCGTTTACCACAACAATGAGGAATTCCGAGGTAAACATACATGGTCTGTCTTGGTGGTATCTTACGGTAGTCACAGCAAGCAGTGTAGAATGAAGAAGAAATATGGAAGAAAATAACAGCCGAACGAAGGCCGAGCAAGGGAGGCAGGAGGAATGCGATCGTTCGCTCCTCGCGAACTCTGGGAAAGGTCACCATCCCGCCAAATAGACTTCAGATTCATTGATGTCTAGCGGTGCAGCTGATTTTTTGACCGGTGGCTATATGCCCGCTTGTTGCGATGTGGTGTTGGTTTCCGGACCTACGTCTGGATCTTGTCTTCCCACTCTTCAAGCGTCTGGAGAACTCCAGCATGCAAAACACAGTCACGTCCTCACGCAATATTTTCGTTTGAGTGAAGTCCAAGATTTTGGCAGCCTGCAACTTCTGCATCAGTGCGACGGTTGAAAGGGAAGAAATGGACAAATGCGGCAGACGGTTAACGACGCGGTCTAGGAAGGGCAAGACTCCACCTGCACCCATCCTGATGAGGCTCATAAAGTCTTAGATAGCCTGACATGAGGAGCCTTGTGCTTCTAGTTTCCGGGACCTGGCAGGCGGCCTTTGTTCGTGAGACGAATGAGTGGCTTCAACGTGGTGTCGCGGAGGTTCACCGCAAGGCCAATTCTGGAGGTCCCACCACAAATACGGAGACCCGGAACGATGTCTTAGACAAAGACCGAAGGAAGTGCCATATTTCTAAGATGAAACAGGATGCAATCTGATGAAAATATTCATAGTGTCGTGAAAGCGTGAAGCGCGATGAATGCGTGGCGCGAACTCAGCCCTGGTGAGTACTAAGCAACAGTCCAGATTGGGGTTTCGTTGGCGTTGGCAAGACTCCCGGAGTCTGAGGTTGCGCAGTGTGGCGATTCTTTCGATGCAACAATTGATTGCAGCTCCTAATGTTTATGGCCTACATGGAAATGACGAAGACGAGACAGCAAGCTTTCTTTATCCGACACGTCAGATCTCGTATGCCCACCGTTGGCCTTCTTAAGCACCTCGGCTGCTTTGTGATGACTGTTTTGTATCGCAACTTCAACAGGTCTCCGCCCCTCGCTGTCTGCCACGTCAATCGACGCCCCCAAGGCGATAAGCTCTTTAATTGCTTCCACTCGTCCTTCTTGTGCGGCCATATGAAGTGGAGTCCACCGGTCGAGTGTCTCTACGTTTACATCGGCTTTCGCACGCACAAGAGTACGCATAGCTTCGACTTGACCGAACATGGCTGCTACATGGAGTGCCGTCAAGCCACGTTCGTCTTTGTGATTCACATCCGCACCTCCCTGGATCAAACCCTCGATGGCTCGCGAATGACCTTTGATGGCTGCGTTTGCAAGTGCCTGCGCATAAGGTTTGAGCTCAGCAAAAGTCGCGGCTTTTAACACATCCATCACCTCGAACTTCCCAGACTCGTCATCTAAGCCTTCACATTTCGAACGATGCCACGCCTGGACGCACTCCATGGCGGTGCCTTCTTCTTCCCCGTCATCGATGGAGAATTTCCCCAGCGGTGTCGCTATAAAGCATTTCCCATCTAGAACCCGCTGCAACACTACGGGAGCGTCCGGGCCTGGAGGCGGGGTGTGTGAGCGGTCGAGGTGTTCGGCACCCCTCTTTTTCAACATTTGTGCCACCGCATTATAGCCGTCGGCCTCTGCCAGGTAGAGGGGGGTCTTTCCCGCTGCGTCAGGAATATCCGGATTAGCTCCGTTATCAAGCAGTAGCTTGACCATCGAAACCTTATTCGTTGCTGCAGCAATATGCAGAGCAGTGCGCCCACGACCAGTTTTCTTGTCCAGATCCGGCTTGTACGTCAATAGCTGCTTGAGGACGTCTACGTTGCCTTCGACTACAGCTGTTGTTAACGCAATCGATGCCCATTCGGTGTCGTCTGGACTATGTGCTTCGGCGCAGGCTTGCAGCAGTACGGCCGTCGCGGCATTTTGTCCCTTTTCGATAGCCAGGCTCAAAGGCGTTCGGCCGTTATCGTCGCAGACATCCAGATTCGCACCGTGTTCCAATAGCACTTTGATCGTTTCGATTTCCCCCGCTTTGGATGCTCCATGCAGGGGCGTCTTCCCTCGGCTATTTTGCGCATTGACATCTGGCGGGGTTCGCCACGATAATAACGATTTGACGACATCCGTTCTTCCTTCGCTGGCGATATAATGTAATGGCGAATTGTCCTGGCCATCCTTGCCACCGGTGGGGACACCCTTCCTCAGGAGCTTCAGGGCTATCTCTTTGGAGCGCGTCTTGTGAAGGTACATGTGCTTCTCGGCATCTGCAACAGATGCCCCATTCGCGAGGAGTTCGGTGACAGTGGATACATGGTCTTTGCTAATGGCGTATTCCAGTGGCGTCGCCCCCCACATATTCTCTACGTCTATTCCAGCGCCATGGTCTAACAGGAATGTAATGGTTTCTGTGTGTCCAAATTCAGCGGCCAGGTGCATCAAGGTACCGTTGAAAAAGTTGAAATCCAATATACAATCAATGTCCTGGCCGTCATTCTCTAGTATGAGAGCTTTGGCTTGTATGGCTCCACCGGATTTCCTCGCCTCTTCAAAAAACTGCTCTGATGTCAAGCTTCGGACATCTTCAAGCTCGTCTTCATTCTTCTTGCGTATCTTCTGAGACTCTTTTGGTGGGCTCTTGCCTTTCGTCTTGATAGCCTTCTCCCGGATTCTCAGCTTCTCTTCAGCGATTGCGAGCTTTCGCGCCTTGTCCCAGGCTTCCAGAGAGTTAAAGTACGTTCGGAACTGTTCTGTATTGGGCAACGCGATCGCATCAGAATATCGTCCGCTAATGGCTGTTTCCACATTGGGCATTACTCACCTTGCGTTTGCTCCACAAGCTCATTTTTGAATTCCGGCCCGCTATCCGTCATGCACATCCCCTTCGTGATCGTCTCCGGCGTTGGGGGTCGATCATGGAGATCTTTCCATGGACTCCTTGGATCGTCGAAGAACGGATTCGAGCGGCGTTCGTCGATACTCAGTCCAGAGCCTTCTGTGTCAGAGGCATTTGGCCGTACTTCCTCACTGTGGAGAAGATTGTAATCTTCCTGCAGCGAATCGAGAAATTTCCTGGCTTTCCGGATATTTTCTGGTTCCAAAGCCGCCCGCTCCGTTTGCGCTACCATTACCTCTGATCTGCCGGCATCGTACCAATAAGGTGTGTCGCGTAGTGAGGCCATTCTTGCGCCGGTAAGTTTGGGCGATATCGTCGGAGGACTCGTTGTGTACGTGTTACCACGTCTAATATTCGAGGTTGAAGAACGTACTAGAAACCTTTCAATAGCGCCTCTGCAATCGCCTCACTTATACCGGAGGCCAAGTTTTACGATGGGGTGACCGTTTAGCGTTGTAGATGAGGCGCACCCAATCAGCAGTCGGAGAGAATTTGTGGCGGCGTCGAGACCCGCAGATCCAAACAGCACTACTGCCGGTTTCAGAAAGGTGCGTGCTAGAGCTGAGAATATTTGGTCACGGCAATGGTGGCACGATGATCAGTCTTGACATCAACGCAAGAGTATATGAAGAGCTGCAATCCTCTACGGGAACGGCATACACCCTCTTCCGTCGCCCATGATGGCGGCCGGTCTTCCAGTTCGACGATCATCCGAGCGAATTCCAACCCCGCCCGTCCAGCAAGGAGATGCGGCCGCGGCAACTGCGAATCTTCGTCCAGGGAACCAAGACCGAAATAATAAAATGTCCGGGTACCCACGACTAGCCATCTACCAAAGCAAATACCAGGAATACGCGATTTTCAGGAAATTCTCGAAATTAAACATGCTCAATCTCCTCTACCTCCAAGCCGAGATCAAGCATCTCGAGGCCGAAATGGAAATTACAATGGAAGATGATTTCAACTGCTCGGACGCTCCAAGGAAGAACTACCATTCAAATTGGAGAGAATTGAGCGGCTCATGCCGGAACGAACATGAGGATGTAACGCCAGCAAACCAGCAATATCGTACCTACCTGAGACTCAAAGAGGTTCTAAAAGAATATAGTACGCGGCTTATACCTAACTCTAGCACTCGCAAACTGGTTGCTGACGGACTATAGACGAAGCCCTGATCCAAAACTCGCAAGTGAGTGCACTCAGTTCGCCGTCTCAAGATCACAGAGCAGAGTTTGGGCACATAATCCGGAGACCGGACTACTGTAACCAAGTCGTGGCAAATACTGCTGGAGTTGAAACCGATACTTGGACCGATCTCGAAAACGGCGATTTTGTTACATTGTATCCGCAACCGATTGACGCATTCACAAAGAGAATACTCCACAAGCTGATCCACTACTATCACAAAGTCATTGGAAGAAATGAGAGGGTGAGGCTATTGTGAATCCAATCAATGTATGGACTGCTAAAGTTTCGTAGGAGCCGGATCCCGAAACCGGCATCTGGGTGTATCCTGATAGCGCGATAGCTAATGCAGGAGACGTAGTAACAATCATACTCTCGGCGCTCATTCCTGTCAGTGCGATAATATCGCTGTACTATACCCCTAGCATGATTGGACGCATTTTGGTTTCGTTTGGATATGCCTTGCTCTTCGCGGGGTTGTTGTGGAGTCTTACCGTTGTGAAGAGGGGAGAGATATTTGCGCTTTCCACCGCGTAAGTGACATACATACAGTACTAGGACACAAGACTGCTTACGCTTCTCCTATGAAGTGTCTCCAGACTTCTGCCACGGCACTCTACACTTTGGGTTTATGGTCGTGGGGCTAACTTGGAAATAGTCTGTTCGCGATAGAGGTCGTCTTCATCGGAAGTACTGTTTTCCCCAATGCCACGCCGTAAAATTGGTTCGATGGCCGGATTTAGAGTGATTCATGTGCGGACGCGGCTGGGAGAGTAGTTGCTTAGCGCAAACATAAAGAAGTGCGCATCTGCGCAATACCCCGTAACTGTGAGTAATGAACTGGAATTTACATCCAAACATGGACATGATTCTCTTGTCTTATTCTCTGTTCACGCAAAGGCGCATACAGCGCCGATCGATCGAACGCATAATTTTTTCAACTTCCCCCCCCCCGCGATTAAGCATTGAGCGATGCGTTTCAATCAAGGTTCTAGGCAACGACATATTCGCATGCGCCGTATCCGATCCAGGCAACCTTCAAGTGCTGCCGTATAACACTCACAAGACTCCCCTCTTCTTTTCATTCTCACGAACCCTCGATTCCCCAATTTCCTCAATGGCCAGCCGGTTGCGCAGAACGATTCTGTGCCCATTACCTATCCTCGTCAAAAGAGCAGCCAACTTGCGCAAGGACCCATCTCCATCACTCAATTTAGTCGACCTCAACGACGACGTCCTGCTTGAGATCGTTGACTACCTCACAATTCCCCAAAGACACCGCAAATGGGACTCGCCAACACCGGTGAAGCAGCTCTCTTTAGTGAGCCGCCGGTTCCGAAGGCTCCTCGGGCCCCTTCTTCTGAGCTCGATCGTCCCTGCTAGAAGCGATTGGAACTACAGCGACGGTCGAGTATGGGAAGGCTGGAGGGCTTCTCGCCGGGCCATCAGAGGACTATCGAAGCAGGCGCATCATCTCGACAATACTCGTGAAGTGCACCTAGACTTGTACGGTCACGTGTTTGGACTCGTGGATCCGAACAACAGAAAAGGTCGAAAGAATTATCGGATGGAGCGCGAAGAGTTGGCCGTTGAATATGCAGTCATTCTTGAGTTCTTGTTCCGTCTCGACTATCTCCAGCGCTTGCAGATAGCCATTCCAGACCCTTACGTATACGCTTTTCAGGACGCTCTAAGATCTGCAGGCGCTCCTACCGGTAGGCGCACCGTTTTTAACACCTCTGCACTATCCAAGAGGGATTTACTACGTTCATATCCAGTGTTGCGATCATGCATTGGCGTTCCCACCGTTCGGCCTGCCCGGACAACAAAACCCGGATCCGCAGACATCACTTCTCCGCTGCAGTGGGACAGTGTCACCACCGTTTTGGTCGACTGCAAGATGGCTTTCCTACTTTACCACTGTCCCTCCGTCCGAAAAGTTTCACTTTACAACTTCCGAACTGACGACCGCTATTACCAGCTTGATATTCTTCGTCTCGCCGAACACGCACCCAAAATCGTCCACCTCGAAGTCGACACTGGCTTCGCAATCACAACTATTGGCAAAGTAGGCATTGCGTATCCCCGGTTGCGGTATCTTTCAGTGCACGACTACGCGGGAAAACCGGCGATGCCCGAGTTCATGGACATGATTCACAGCGAGCTGAAGCACCTCAAGACGCTCGTGCTGCCTGAAGTCGGCCAGCTAGATCTGGGTTACGAGCCACCGCCCACCTCCACTGGCTCGGTTGGGTCAGAAATGCTGCAAAAGAAATACACTGCGGAAAGCACCGCTGCAAGGCTCGCTTTTCGCTGCCTCGATTCGTTGCAAGAATTGTGGCTTAGTGAGGAAGCGTTGGCGAGGAAAATTTGCACGATGGAGAACACCAAGACCGGAATTGGCTGCGGGATGGGCGTTAGTGAAAAGATAAAGAAGGATGGTGACGCCATCAACGGAGTCGGCGGCAGTGCTGCTCCTGGGGCGGTGACCTCCAGCACGGTTGAGAAGGCTGGAAATATTCAATGGAGGTGGATTCGACCATCTGACGGGACCTTACTTGATGATCGTGATCGTTTGATGTAGCATATGGCGACGGCGTTGGGCGGTAACGATAACTTCGTACCGTGGGTGCGAGAATCCGTTCTTGCATAGCCCACACATAAAATTAACATCCTTTCGCCTCGATAAACTTCTTGTCCTGACACGGCTTTGCAGCCAACTTCATGGATGCCAGGCCCTCCTCAACTCGCCGTAAAATGCCCTCTCGCAAGGACCAACACCTGTCCAGACGCCGAGATCAAGCTCTCTCTGCTCTTAAGGAGAAAGGAGTTGCGGTCATGAATTCAATGGCGACGCTGTATTGCTACCCAATCTCGTCTAGGAGCGCGAAGACCAGGCCCCAAACTCCCAAGGAGACGATATCGGAATCTATTCATACGAAGACGACGCCTGAACCGCTTCGCAAGAAGACGACCTTCTTAGATCTAAGCAATGACGTCCTCCTCGTCATCTTCGATCAGCTTGAATCCCTCCCGCGGTGCAACCAGAATGAGATATACCCGCTGAAATCCCTTTTCTCAACAAATCGCGGCCTCCGGGAACTCAGTCGGCCACTCCTGCATAGTTCGATCTGTCTCGGTCAGCGAGGCAAACCCTGGACCGGGAACGAATGGTGCGAAGCCCGTGAAGCCATGGAAGGCCTGTTGGAAACTGGGTACGCAGACGACGTCAAGAAACTCAGAGTCCATCTCAAAAAATGGAATGGGGGATGGGAGGAGCTGGCGAACGAGTTGGATCTGTTGGTCAAGTTCTGGCGCCGTCTTCCAAAACTACGGAACCTTACGCTTTCGCTCGATGATAAGGTGGCCGTGGGCTTGGCCAAATGGTGGAACGACTTCCCTGACTCAAGATACCTTGGATCCGTGAGGACGCTCACCGTCCACGCGCGCCATCAGTGGTTCGTCAAATTCTGTCCTAAGATCACGCATCTTGGAATACACAACTACAAAGATCATGATGCCTGCAGCCCCACAGTCCAAGACTCGCTCTATTACTCGTGGTATCCTACGGACACTCGAATGTACTTTAACCAATTGTCCGAACACGCACCGAATGTAATACACCTCGAAGCCACGACAGGATGGGATCCACCCCTACTATCGAGTCTCGCACACGAGTATCCGCGTCTACAGCATCTGAGTTTAATCGAAGGGAGATGCAGTCACAGCCTCGTTTATGGGTTTACCCCGATGTTCAAGGAAATAGGGGTCCTTTTCCCGGAGCTCAATTCATTGGAGGTTTCCAAATTAGAGGTCATGGATATGTCGGATTTGCCCTCCTGGGTCTACGGGTACTATGAGCTACTTGGTTTTGATTCCTGGCAAAGCGGGTATCGAGAAACGATGCGGGGGCTTGAGTATAAGGCTGCTACGACAGCGTTTCGCGAGATTGCGTCTCTGAAGGAGCTGTGGATTGCGGGTATGGATACTGCGGGCGCGGATTATCGAGTGGTGATGAGGAGGTTGCCGGATGTGTCAGATGATGAGGAGGAGGAAGAGGGTACTTACGCCCGCTGGGCGTGTGAACGCTCCACAGAACAGTATCTGAGAGAAATTTTGGAGGGGGTAGGAAGTGCGGGTCGTATGCGATGGAAGTTCGAACGGTTTGTGGAGCGGAAAGGCGATTTGCTGGGGCTAGAGTTGAGCATGTACCCTTGAGTTCGGAAGGTCCATTGGCGTCGTACGATCCGATACGGGGTTTAGGATAATGGCAACCAGATTACACCTATGCAGTACTCGACTCACTTGACAAAATAAATTGAATAATATGCTCAAGATGGTAGTCGCTCATCGAGTGGGTCGTTCGTCAGCAGCCCCCAGAGCATCCCCACGACCGCTAAGCCTCATTAAGCTAAGGCATGAGACAGCGAAGGCAGCGACATCTGCAGAACGATACTTGATATAACTCCAAGAATTCACCTTTAACAACTGTACTCAACCTAACAATTGACTGCGTCCGCCTTGCATCATGAACACTTCATTTTATTCCTTCGTTATATCTTTAATCCTGTTCACAGCAATCTGTTGGGTCTACACCTATACCATTCGTACATACTTGTCTCCAGCACTCTCCTACATCTCCTCCTTTGCACGTCGTGTAACCTGGTCCTTAGTAACTTCTACAGCCCGCCTCCATCCAAGCTCCTCATACTGGTCCTTTTTGATATCCCTATTTCCACCCGAGCCCACCCCACCCCCCGTCACCATCACCGGCATCCGCATCCCCGCCAACGGCACACCACCCCATCTCCTCCAGCTTACCACCCGAACCGTCCCAGAAGACGCCAGAGACACCTTCTTGTTCCACATACCCGACCTACGCAAGTACTGGGGCACCGAACACGCACACCAACAGCGCGACCTCGACAGACTCGAGCTGCAAACTCCGGACCAGTTGCAACGAACGCGCAGCCGGCTGCCCTCGCTGCCGCATCCATGGACCGAATGCGCTCTTCTCCAACGCCTTCGGGTTCCGACGCACCGTGGGGTTTTGCCGAAACACGATGCTTCTTGCGCTGGTGTTTACTACGTATTTTACTCTTTCGATTGCGACGATTTGCCGCGGAATGAGTATGTGCCGAAGTGGCTGAGCGATGGGGCGGGACATATATATTTAGGGGATGTGTTTGTAGTCAAGATGGCTCCTAATGAGTATGCGCGACGTTCTGACGGAGGCTGGGCTGCATATGGAAACATCGCACCGGGATTTCTGGAAATTCTGGGGAAGGGTCCATCGCGCGGTCAGTAAAGACGATGTCCGGATCTGTTGCAAACTGACATCCTCTAGGCGAGACGGAATGTCATTCATGCGGCAACGCACAATACGCTCATGATAGAGTACGTCGCCCTTTGGCAGGCGCTGATGTAGATTCTGGATACATGTAGTGTCTGTGGTTGACATGCTTATCCCGCATGCATTCATTAAAGCGAAGCGGAGAAGACTGGCTCCAAGTACGATACCGCGACGAGAAGCAAAGCCACCACTCTCGCGTCTATCGCCAAACACCTGAAGCCCTTAGCCCTTCGCTTACGAGGCGGCTTATGACACGTAGATGTAAAACCAAATGTGATCCGGATATCGTGAATCGAAGCGGAGTAGACAAGATATTTACAAGAATGAGCGGCGCAAAAGCGAGCCCGGGTATAAAACATATATGCAACCTCACAAGAAGCGAAACTCAAACAACCCTCTCAACACCCCGTCCCCACCCATCCTCATCACCGTTTCTTCCAAAAGAAGGGCGTCGCACTCTTCGGCGGCGGATCAAACTCCATCGCGTCCTCGACCTCCATCTGCGCAAACTTCGCCTGCTTATCCCTCTGGGCCCTCTTCTCTGCCTTCCTCTCGGCCACCTTCCGTCTACAACTGAGCACAAAGCAATACACACACACCGCAATACCCATACCGCCCAGCACACCGCCAATGACTGCGCCAATGAGGCCCTGCTTTACCCATGCGCCTTGCTGCGGGCGTTCATATGCGGTGGGTGCGGGGCCCTTGGGGCAGAAGGTGACCGGCATGACGGCGTTGTTTTTCTGTACGGCTTCCGCGAGATAGAAGGCTTGCTGTTCGTAGTCGGCCATGAGGTAGGTTTGGCCGAGGAAGGCGGTGCCGAGGTAGAAGGGGGCGGTGGAATCTTCGTCGCGGGATTGGACGGGGGTTATGTTTGAAGCGTTCATGAGGACTTCCGGGGGGAAGGTGACTGTGAAGCCGTCTTCAAGCACTATCGAGAGGGAGCCGCTGAAGGCGCTCTTGAGCTTGAGCGAGTTGTCACCCCAGGTGTTGTCCTCTTCAGCGCTGAGGTGGGAGATGAAGTTCTGGGTTATTTGGTATGGGAGGGAGAGCGGGAATTGCGAGGTTGTGATTTCGGCTTCGAAGGTGTCGGGCCGGGATTTCATGTCTGGGAATTTGGTGTTGTCGAAGAGGGAGACGTTGGAGTTTGGGTCTTCCGTGTTGGTGATGAAAATGTCTTTGATTTTGACTGTCATAGGGTTCAGTCGCGCAGTGTTCATGGGATATTTGTATGTGGCGCCGGTGAAGCGGCCTGAGTCGTAGCCTCCGAAGACGTTGCTACCATTTACCATCCCCCCAGCGCGATCGAAGCCCTGCCCAATGTAGAGCGAGTATGTTTTGCCGGAGATCATGTCGCGAGCGGCAAGGTCGCGGAGAACCGTTGATGATAGTCCTAGGCCAACCATGCCTGGAACCACTGATCCCTCTTCGGCCACTTTGATGGTGGAGTCCTCGAGGAGGGTTTGCGAGGCACCGTCTGTCTCGAAGTAGTGTGTGTATAGGCGGAGAGTATCTTGGCCGAAGTAGCCTTCGAATGTTGAGTTGTTCCCATTATCTAATGATTGGAAGTTGTTGTCTTCTGAGAATCTGTGTCGACTGTCAGCAAATGGCCACAAGTGTCTTTTCGACAAACGTACGTTGTTGAGTCTTGCGAGTTGAAGAAACCACCCGTCGATTTATCGCAATCTCTCAAGGTGCTGTTACCGCAGTATGTATGCGCTGCGAAGGAAGTGTGATTCTGCGACAACGATGGCCAAAGACTGTGGTTCTGTGCCGGCGTCCCCACACCGATGAAGGATCCATACTGAAAGACAGGCGAGTCGTGCACAGCCCTCTTATGAATATCGACGTAGATGGGAGCCTTGGAGCAGTTGAACGCGTCCGTGTTCTGAGCCAACAGCACGGAAACAGCGAGGTAGAAAGCCAGCGACGCCATGGTCGAAGAGAGTCAATTCTAAATCAACGTCCGAGTCCAGCAGACGACAATGTTTCGAAAGAAAGGTAAGGCCGGCGCGGACGGACTCCAGACGATGAGCAACGAAACGAGCAGCGTGTCCAGAGGAAGAGGCACAGTCGAGGTCTGTATCCAAAAGTCTCACCGGTAAGACGCGCAGTGTTGGCTTATGCGATGTCTTTGTAGGCCTTACCCACCCACGAATCCATTGGCTAAGATGAGCCCACTCTGAGCTGGCCACTCAGACGCCAGCGGGATGCTGATGCTATTCTCGACCATTGTGGATCTGTGCTAGGGTATATCGTTCTTAGTGTGCGGAGCTTGCTGTGGGCGTTGGCTAGAGCCGCAGACAGGAAGACGGAGATGCTTGTTGGCGCCTGCTGATGATGGCCGTGGGAGGACCGTACCTCACAACCGGATTGGCGTGGGCGCTTGGAACGGACGGATGACTGTGGAGAAAACATGTTCCTCTCCGGCACGGAGACGTCAGACGCCTCATTGAACATGATTGGCCGACTTTTGCACGGATGTTCCCGGCCTTGGGCCAAAAATATCCCGGCGTCTATGAGACGGATCGATTGGCCGAGAGCGATCGCGCACAGGGCCTGTAGATTACACCGCATCTACTTTTGCATCCTCTCCCTGGGAAATTGGACCATGGTTGCAGCTGCGTCTTCCAACGGGGACAGCTGTCGCCAGCGACTTCGTCTAGCGCCATCTCGGCCCTCCCAGGGAAATAAGGCGTCCCGTCTTGTTCCCAGGCTTGACACCCTGTTCCCCCGCACTCGTAGATTCGTAATCCACACGATCTGGGTTCCAATATTGCGTCTCTCTGACTCGCATGCTTCTGATATGACCTCCGAGTAAGGGATATATTGATATGTAGTCATCTGGTAGTTCTTAGAATAATCCGGGTCCGAGAGGCTCTGAAAGCATCACATTGCTGTTGCCGCAAGAGAAGCTGTGTTGCAGGAGTTGGAGAGCACTTTACGTCGTACACGCCAATTGTCGTAGTGCACAGCGCTTACAACCCGTTATCATGAATGTCCGCGCGTGGAGATGGCAAACGCTACTCAGGCTGCCAGAATCTTTCGGTCGCAATGGCATTTCAAAAGCGAGCGGCACTGCTAGATAGCTATTGATGGGTTGTTTGGTGGTGCATCGCGGAGTGGGTTGGTTGTTCGCAGCTGCCCGTCATTTGCTTCGCGAAGGCGCGCGCTTCGAAAGGACGCCTCATGACCCTCAATCCCATACACCACCATTTTGGTGGCGGATACAAGCTTCCACAAGCAGCGCCAATCCTCGTCCGATGACACTCTAACAGTAGCAGCTCCCACGAATGCATAACTCATGTGCAGCTGAAGACGTGTGACACAGTGCCACACATCGCGCTCTTAAAATGCTACACTTTGTCCATTCATATGGATGTGTCATATATGCTACCCGCATTTCCATCGACTCCAAAAACGCCTACTAGTGATTGTCACTTGAAAAAGAGAATAATGGAGCCCCGTAATGGTGATTTTTTACACTTCTTGTGAAAACCCATCCGCCGTGTCGCTGACTTGTTATTAGCCATGAGTCTGCAACGCCAGACTTACGCCTAGCAAATACATGCTATACAATAAAAATGTGGAAGCACATAGCGGGTCGGATGCGCTTGCAGCGACGGTCGTCCGCCAAGCAAAACGCAACATCTAGTTGAACAACACCCATCGCTTCTCCTTCTCGGATGGGCCTACTCGTTTCGCAACGGCGGTAAGTGTATTCGTGATCGCATCCTTCGGAACCTTTGGAAACTTCTTCTTCAGCGCTTCGATCATGCCGATTTTGGTGAGGTCCTGACCCTCCACCTCCGCCTTGAAGGCTTGGAGCTGATCTGGCGAGATCATCCTCTTAGGCTTCACGGCCTTGGCAGCAGAGCCTGGGGAGACGTTCTGGGGAGTGTTCAGAGTGTTCAGAGTGTTCAGCAGACCATTGATGGGACGTGCGGCCAATGGGAGGCGTGGTGGGTTCATCGAACCGTTGGTTGCCATGTCCTTAATTGTAGGCTGAACAGGGACGGGAGCCGGAATGGGTTCGGGAGCCCAGTATGTGGTCGAAAAGGGGTCGATAGACTGCGGTTGAGGTTCTGATTCATCATTAGCATGGATGATGTTGCTCGATGCCACCCTGGGCCGCATACCAAGTAGGAAGCCCATGCGAAAATCCTTAAACTCAGTAGATATCGCCCTCGAACCGTCATTCAAACGTGAGACACCATGCAAATCTTCCCAACACAGACCAGTGCTGATGGGTTCCTGATCGCCGCTAAGCAGTCTTCGCTTGAGCTGTGGATCGTCGTCATCGTCGAGAAAACCGTCCATTTCTTCGTCACCCTCATCATCGAGATCATCATCGCCGTCAGAGTCTAAATCCTCTCCCTCTTCAGGCTCTTCCCATTCTGCTTCGGAATCATAGTCATAGTTGAGATCCTGGAATCCACGCGAACAGGGGTTACGCGCAAGTGTACGCTCTTCGGCAGACGTATGTGGCTTTGTGTATGTACCATAGTAGGGTGGCCGAACGTCCTCAGGGAAGTGCAAGTACTTCATCGGGACCTGCTTGAGTAGCTGGAGAGGTTGTGGTGGCTTGGTGCTGCCGTCGCCAGTTAGATCGATTGGACGGTCCGCAGAACCATTGACAAGGTCAACTATCTCGGCGATAGTCGCAGTCTTCGTCCCTCGTCGACGCTTGGGAAACAATGACCGCACAGTCTCCAGGGTTATGGGTTCCCTCGGAAGGTCTTCCTGGGCGGCGAGCAAGTCCATTCGTTTCTGAGCCGCGGCGAGAATATCGGGATCAACCATGAAGGCATTCGAGGGCGCAAGAACAGCGTGGGGAGGTAGCGAGAACGGAAGGAAGAATCGCTCGTAGTCCGATTGGGCATTCCGCTGTATGGCTTTCTGCGGCGAGGGAGGAGATGGGTCAGTACTAGTCCATGGGGTGTCCGGAGCTAGTGATGTTGAGCCTGTGCAAGGGTTCTGGACGGTATCTACCATAGCTTTGCTAGGGGTATCGCCGGCGGGCTTGGGTTTCGTGAAAAAGGCATTCAATCGCATTTGAGACTGGACGGGATGGTTAGCTTGCTGCCCGTAGCAAACCAACTGAGAGATGCCGTGGTGTGCCATGGACTTACCCGCTCCTTCTTACGCTTCTCTTCTTCTTCCTGCTGCTGCTTTTGTTCTCTGGCGCGCTTCTTCTCTTCCTTCTCCTCATTCTTCTTCCGTTTCTCTTCTTCCTTTTGCGCCTTTTGCTCAGCCTTGGCTTTCTCCTCCAACTCCTTTTGTGCCTTCTTCTCGGCGATAGCTTTGGCCTTGGCCTCCTTCTCAACTTCTCGGTCCTTCTTCTCTTGTGGCGTCAATTTCCTCCGCTTTGCCGATTGTGTGGTGTTGGGAGCAGTTGCAGCTGGCGCTGGAGTGGGTGCGTTGCCGGCGGCCGAAGTCGTACTGCTAAGTGGAATGGCGGTTGCCGCTTGCTTGAGGGGCGAGGGCGTGTCCATTGACGAAACGACGGTCAACGGCGTGGATGCAGTCGAAGAAATGGCCCGTGACGGAGTGGAGAACGACGGCTCAGCGTCATCATGAGGCCGTTTCTGGGAAACAGCGAGGGCGGAAGGTGTCGAAACCTCCATGTTGCCCGTAGTTGTGGTGGATGAGATGTTTTCAATGCGTGCAGTACAGTACAGTACAGTACAGTTACAGTTGCGGGCGCAATTCAAGTGCGTGGGTTGGAATTGGTGGTGGTGGTTGGCGGAAAGGATGGACGCGACTTGTAAGGAAGGCGCGACGCGTCGAGAGCGCGGGCGTCGTTTACTGCTGCCAAGCAGAATAAACGTACCCTAATTTCCTAATATAGCGAAGCGCACCTCAGCGGTACCTTCCGTCACCCCAACATATGAACCCTCCAAACCTTTCACACCGACCACCCAAATTCACCAGGAGAAAACATATGCTTAAGTAACTTCAAGCGATTCGTGTGAATTGCCATTACTGGATTGGCACAGTCCGCAGCGTTGCATGCTTTGATCTCAACTCTAATCAAAACAGCTAATTGCATGAACAACGCCAGAACGGCCTCCACAGCGGCCTTCTATACCCCAAATGATGGATCCGGGTTTCGAATTTGAAGAGTCCCTCTTCGATTTTTCGTTACAGGACCAGCGAGACGCCGATTGGGATGATGGCTCGGACGATGACATGCTGGAAACCCTCTACGGCGACAATGACGCTATGCTTCCATTCACCCTGTCCCAAGGGTTTCCGGACGGCCTGTCGACAGTGCCGAGTGATAATGTGGATCTGGGCGGCGAACGAATTGAGCTTGGTTCCGCGGTACTGAATAGGTACTGCTCAGCCTTGTCTCATCGTTCCATCCCTAACCTGTTCCAGGGATGGGGTCATCGCCAGAATCGAAAACATCCTCACCAAGATTGTGGGTGCCCTTTTAGATGACAGCGACGAAGCCCAGCTCTCCGTTGCCCTCAGAACACGATCGCATCTTTCTCGCCGGCAATATGACCAACCCAGAGACATTAGCGCAACCCCACCACCAAAGGTCCAAGAAATTAGTTACCCAGGAAACAGTGTGCAGGAAGCATGGCGATTCAGTGCGCATCCCAGCAAATTGTAAGTTGTCTTTGTTAACAGAGTACGCAGCGGTAGTCGTACGCATCCTAGAACTCATCCACAGCTGCCTCATTGAGCATGTGGTCATGACTAAACGGTACGCTGCACTTTCAGCTTCCTTGGTACGTGAGCTAATCAGTCTAGTGATATGTATTATCGGCATCCTGGCTTGTTCGGGAAGCAGTCTGTTGTTGACCAATATGTTGATGACATAGCTTGTACTTTTGGAGTTCCGCGGTCTCTCTTGAACGTGGTAAGCTAAATACTCCAAGAAGAAGATTGAATGAATCTAATGAGTAAGACTGCGGCTGCGAAAGGTCTCATCGCGGGGAACTTCATCATTCGGCGACAAGATGGCAGCTTGGTGCATGGATTAAGCGAACAGGAGGTCAGCACTCCAGCATCGCATCTTGAGGAAACACTGAATTAATTACCAGGGCATTCTCGTACCCAAGATTCACGAGGGCGATGCACTAGACCTGTCATCGATACACTGGATCCTCGTGATCGAAAAGGAGGCATCGTTCCGCTCCCTGCTTAGCTCGAAACGGTGGAGAGATCTCGGTGCACACGGTCTCGTACTCACCGTAGGTCTTCGTCATCCAATCAGCGCAATTACTCACACTGCACCAGGCCAAGGGCTACCCGGATCTGGCTTCGCGAAAGTTCCTCCGCCATCTTTCCGATACTATCCCTAAGATTCCAATGTTTGCCCTGGTCGATCACGATCCGGACGGAATCGCCATCATGTCGACGTACAAGTACGGCTCGTACCGACTTGCTCACGAGGATATCGCACACAAGGACACACCTGGCTTGAAGTTGCCTGAGCTACAGTGGCTCGGGGTGCAGAGTCACCACATCAGCCGAACTCCGGTAAACGAAGGTGTCACAGAAACGGCTGTGGTCACCGATCTGCAAGGCCTCATGAGACTATCGGGGAGAGACCGCAGGAAGGCGCAGCAGATGCTCGAGTGGGACATATGCGCGGAGGACGGTCCAGAAGCAGCATGGAGGACGGAGCTGCAGCGGATGTTGATGCTGAACACCAAAGCGGAGATGCAGATATTGGATGAGCTCCCCGGAGGTCTAGTATCGTGGTTGAGTAACGAGCTCGAAGCGAAGCAAGGACTGAGCTCGGCCGTGGGCGCAGATGAAGAAATTCTATTCTGAGCGGCTAGTCTATGCATGCCTTCCTGCTTGCCTGCCTACGATATGCAGTTATGATGCTGTTATGCAGTATTTATTCGCACGTGAGCCTCCTCAGTGCAACCTCTAGAGCGATGAAAGCAGACTTACGCAGACGTGCATGCTCTCTCACACCCTCTCCGGCGGCAGCTGTCCCGATCGTTCCTTCCGATGTCACGAATGTTTTCGCCCCCTCTTCGATAGCACAGCGGAGGAGGCCACGACTTCAGCTACAGCATCAGAGCCGCAACAAATTGCAACTCGGCCCCAGATGTCAAAGGCGTCCAACCGCGGTCTGTGGCACAATTCTCCGATGGACGCGGTACGACGCGGCTGGCGCCAAGATCGACATGCAGCATCCGCCAGCACATCGCTCCACAGCATCCCACGTCCACAAGACTCGATCTGAGTGCATAGCGACCATGCATTGACCTGCAGTCCAATAAAGCAAATCCACAATGCCCGACTCTGCGGCGGATTCGCGGCCTGCTAGCAGCCGCTTTGAAACACCAGAGGCCCATGGCGACAGCGGGGCACTTTTTTCTTCAGACCACCATGGCTCAGGCAATGGCGACGCTCCGCCGTCTCCGCTGCCACCGACTCTGACGCCTGCAACGACCACCATCCAGTCAGTTTCGCTAGGCGTGCTATCGACGCTGTGGGGAGTCAACAGCGCTGCCTCCGTCCCCGCCGCCGCGCCCGCGCCCTCACCCTCGCCCTCGATTCCAGCCATCATCGCCCACGCGCCCTCGCCCGACGCACAAGAGCCCCCTTCGGACCTCGCTGCAAGCACAGGCTCGGTGCCCAGTACCACGACGACGCTGACGAACACGTTGCCGCCAACACAGTCTGCTGCCCTTCGCGCCCTCAATGCCCCCGCCTTCCAATCTCAAGCCTCATCGAACGCCAGAAGCAAAGCTGCAAAGTCGACGTCGAGCCGGACGACACTGTCGAGCCAGCCCGTCGTAGTACGGACGTATTCGGGCTCGCGCCACAGCCCACGGAACTCATCTGGTCTCAGTTCGCCTCGCCATCACGCCATGAGCGGGTCTCCGTCCCAGAGCCCCTCCGCCCTGTCGGCAGGCCTGGCAGGCAGGACCGAGAGGCTCCCCTCCCTCGACGACTTCTCGTTCTCCGCCATCCTTCGCGCCGTCGACCCGGAGATCAGGGACGCCATTGATGCAATTGCAGAGATATGCGCGAGGAGTAGGATGAGCCTGGCGGACGAATATGAGGCACACCTTCCCCCGCAGGGCGAGATCACTGGCACGGGGCCAGGCTGGGCTGCTGGCATGGGGGCCTTGGTCAACCGTGGACGGGTGTCGCGCGTCGGCCAGGGATGGTCTGCCGTCGACAACACGCTAACGGCTGTGCCTGAAGCGAGCAGTTCAAGCGAAAGGCTAGCTGGAGAGACCAAAGGAGGCACAATCGGTGGCAGCAAGAAACGGAGTCAATCTGCTTATGGGAGCCTGAAGAGTGTCATCAGTGGAGGAAGTGGGAAGAGGAAGACCATCGCCGATGCTTCCGAGCATGCAGAGGCAGGTCCGTCTACACAACCAAGAGAGTCAAAAGTTCGAGGCCCGGCATGGGCTGTAAAGGCCTCTTCGCCAGATCATCCCGCCATCACTATCGTCACCTCCCCGCAGGCTTCAAAGCAGCTGTCGCTGGATACCTCATCCACCATCAAGGACATCCCTAAAGATGCAGAAGACGCACCGGCACCCCGTCCTCAAACTGCTATCCCCAGGCAAATGTCGTCACATCGCCGAAATACATCGCTTGCCAGCCTGCCAGCCTCCCAAACTCGATCCGGCACGCTATCCTCTCTCGCATCCTGGTTCCCGTGGCCACGTCCTCACAACCTAGACTCTAGCTCCCAACAGGAGCTCACCAAGGCGGAGGCACGACTCAGAGAAATGCTCACAATGGCTCAAGAATCCAATATGGGCAAAGGAAAGGCTCCGCTCCGTGTCGCTTGATTGAGGAGGCACGAAGATCCGTTGGCTTTGGCTTTTGCCTAGTTCCAAATTGTGCCCCCGCACAGGTTCGCTTTTAGAGATACCCACGGACAATAAAAGTAACAAAATGGGGGTTGTCTGTTGATTGCACGGGCGTTCAAGGGAACTGGTTTCTGGCGACGAACTCATGAATCACGATCACTAATCATGCTACACGACTAACGAACGGAATGATATACACGACTATAAAAGACGCTCAATGTACAAAGACAAATGAACAATTTCACGTTGATCCTGTGCACTCTTTTTTTCGCTCTCTTCTCCGCTCCATATCGAGTCACGACATCGATCCTGATGGCTTGCTGCTGATTCATGCACTGCACCGGGCTAGGCAACAAGCAAAATAAGGGTATGCAACTCGTATCACAGCCAGCCCAATATTCTTACGTCCGAGGAACCTATCTAGTCAGGCCTCGTCGCAGTATTCTCTTAGTGGCAACCGTCCCAGAATCACCGATGGTGACTCATTTTGAGCCTCAACCTTGGTTTGTATAGAGTTTTTTTTATTAATAACCACTAATTACTATGCAGGCAACAGCAATGTTATTACGAAACAAGCCCTTTTCTCGTATAAAAGGCTTGATTTTGGGAATCCCCCTCTATCGCATGTCACGAATCCCTGCCTGCTCTGCGAATACCACCTGCAATACACCCCGTCGTACGTTCTTTGCCCCCGCTGCGAGCTGGTAGCTACGAGGATAAAACTCCGTCACAGTAAGACCTTGTTTAACCCCCCCCCCCCCCCCCAAAAAAAAACCCCCCCTTGTTTTTACTGACGTTTTGCCCCAGATCTGCGAGATGGCAATAAAATTAAGGACAAACGATATCTGGCCGCATTTAGAATCGTGGTTGATAAGCTCGGTTGCCACAAGACTTCAGCGCGTAAACACCTAGAGACCCTTCCACCATAATGTCCCCCTCAACATCCACAACACGCACCCTCACCACCCCCGAACTCCTAGAACTCATCCTCTTCCACCTTCCCCCACGACCCCTCCTCCTCGCCCAACGCGTACGCAAAACATGGCACACCCTCATCTCCACATCCCCGACCCTCCAAACAGCCCTCTACTTCCGCGCCCCTGCATCTCCATCTCCCTCTCAGCAATACACCCTCAACCCCCTCATCACATCCGCCTTCCCCTTCCTCCTCACCCCGCACCGCATCCTCTCCGAAGCAGAATCCCAAGACTACGACATCCGTTTTGGGCATCTGGAAAGGGCGCCGGATCCCTCGCCTGTGCTGAGGGATCCGATAAAGGCGTTTTTGTACTCGGATTGGGTGGGCAACGAGCGCGCTTGGAAGAGGAAGGAGGCAAGTTAGCGGCGCATGCTTGTGTGTTGTCCGCCGGTAAGGCGGGTAAGGTTCGAGAGGGATATGCATTCCATGTCGGGGTCGAGTGTGAGGGAGGCGGTTGTGAGCGGTGTGGGGGATGGGGATTGGATTACTCATGGAGGAGAAGCGGTGGATGTGGGGAGGGAGGGGTTAAGGATGAGGGTTTTGTATGATTATGTTTTTGGCCATGTATGCAAAGGAGGTGGGGCTTTGGATGGGTTCTGGATGGGATTTGGTGGGGCGAGCAGGAGATGGAGACGGTTCCAGGAGGTGCTGTGGGTGGTTTTTCTGGGGGAAACCGGGCCGGCGGTGGCGGTGTTGGTGTTGGTGCCAGGGATGAGGGTGCGAACCAGGCTGCGGGTTCGACGCTTACGGTTCGATTGTCGTGGCATTATACCTGTACGCCAGCATACTCCACCGATGACGACAGCTATGAACGGTTCATGAGCGAGGCGTATGGGAAGGTGGAAATTGGGGGTTGGAGGTATGTGGAGGATGCGAGGTCGCTTTAGATTTAAACTTGATGCCACTGGAGGTTAGCAAATACTTATCTAGCACCTTAAGCATCAATGCATGCGCCTCTCCAAGCGATAATAGTCCAATACCTACAGCTCTGCCTCCTTAACGTTAGCATCAAGCCCTATAGTCCTAGTTAACTAATAATTAGACCGCTATTAGTACCACTTTTGCCTATTATTAAAACGTAACCTTATTGTTTGTAACTATAATATATACACCCTAATGTTCTTTTACTATATTTAGAGGTGTAGGTAATAGCACCTCGCTATAAATATATTACTTTTACTACGTTTTGTGCGAGGACTTGCGAAGAATATTTAAAAGTACTCCTACCAGATAAACCTTAGTAAACTTATCTAGCACTACGGACTCTGTGGTATATATCATATTTCAGCAGATTGGAAGAAGCAGCAAGATAGAAGAGGTTGGTAATTCTAAAAGACCTTTTCGGTCATTCCATCTTTGGTATGACTGGAAAGTCAAGAGTTCCTCGCCGAGAACTCAAGCACAAGTGTAGTAAATGACACTACCCTGTGGTTTGCATAAGAAAAGGCCATTCCGGCTTCAAACCAGTTGAACTGCACATGTGCAGCCACACAATCCAATCCAATCCAGCTCCCGTCCAGTCAATCGCAATCCCCTCCCCTTCTATTCCCTCCCATCCCAAGCCAAGTCAATAAATCCCGTAGCCCACCTCACCACTCAATCGTATAACCCTCAGCCACAAGCACGCCAGGCCAAGCGTCAGCCCACCGATGCAAATCCAGATCCACCTCATCATTTCTCGCATCCCCTTCGCGCATCCACTCCCCATCATCCCCAAGAACCCATACCTTACTCCCCGCCTCCTCAAAAGCCTTGAACGCGTACAGAACATCAGCATGCTCTTCAGTAGCCCCACCGCACGTCTGCGGCTCGGGGGCACGGAGAGCACCATCCGCATCGCGGACCGGCGTGGCCCAAAGCAAGTTCGACGGGGGAGGTGAAGAGGAGGGGAGGGCCCTGACGCCCGTTCGGCTGCTCACGTGCGTAGTAGGCTCCGGCGCATCAACAGCACTAGCACCGGTCGTAAGGGAAGCGGAAGCGGAAGCGGAACGGCCAAACTGGCCGCCTTCCGTCCCGGTCGCTTCAGCGGTGCGCTTGATGAGGTTCCCGGTTTCGACTTGGGCCATGCGGACGCCGTGGAGGAGGGCGTGCTGCCTCATGGGGTTTTCTGCGAGGGACGAATCTGCGAGTTCGTCAAAGGATCTGGAACGAGGCGGAAACATTGCAGAGGCAGTGTCCACACCCACGCCGCTATCCCCCCTCTCCCTCCCCCTTCCCACAGCCCTACCCCCCTCTGCCTCTACTCTCTTCCGCTCCGCCTGCGCACGCAGCCTTATCCCCCTCAACACCTCCGCATACGCCTTCGTCGTCTCGCCATGCGACGCCCTCATCGCATCCGTCGGATCCAGCACCCCAACTCTCCCATCCGTCCCCGTCTCACTCAAGCTCAAATGCCCCGCACCATGTTTCTGCGCCTTCAGGCTGAGCCGTCTCTGTCTGGGATCCTGCTTACCGCCAGCCCGTTCGCAGCGGCCCTCCGCGGAGGCGATGGCGGGCGGTGCGAAGAAAGGTTTCTTTGATGGTGGGGCATACTCGGCATCGAGAAGTGGGTGTTTGCCTAAGACGGATGGGGGATATGTGTCTGTGAGGGGTGCGGAGGGGCGTGGGATGGACGAGAGAGGGATATTGATATGGGTGGTCGTGATGTTGTTTTGGAGGAGGAGGCGTTGGTATAAACGCTCGCGGTCTCGTGGGGTGAGGGCGTAGCCTGTGTTGTCGTTGATGGGGGATGGTGTTGTGGTTCGGGACTGGGTTGCTTGCGAGTTTGTGGGAGGCACCCGCGGGTGACGGAGGTGGTGAGGCATTTGCATGGGGGCAGATTTTCCTCCCATCCTAGGGTGAGGAATTTGGGAATGTCCGCTGGACGATTGTGGCCTGTTCGGGAGATCTGGTGGGCCCATGACGGATGACCTGGGCTGCGCGTTGAAAGCTGGGCTCGAGGTCTGAGATCGGCGGATTTGGTTGTGTATCTGCATGGCAGCAAATTGTGTTGCCATCCGCTGATTATGTACATGCGCTTGCCCACTGGACGTGTGCGGTCTATTCGGAATACCTGGTGGTCCCATAGCACCGATCGTAGCATCTCCAGTCACACCCGGACTCGCCGTCTGCCTTCGCTGAAACTCCCTTAACATCTGCAAAGCTACCGAGCCTGCGGCTCCCTGCGTATGAGCACTTACCGGTCGGGAGATATCCGGTCTATCTTGGGGCGCCATGAGATTCGTGTTTGAGTTCGGACTCGCGGTTTGCGATCGCTGCGGGTGGCCAGTGATGGCTTGCAGGTTGTTTTGGTGATTCGGGTTCGCGTTGTTTGGTCCTAAAGTACCATTGTCGAGTTTGTTGGGGTTGTACGACTGCGACATAACGGCATGCCGAAAGGCATTTTGAGTCTGGTTCAACGCCTGGCTCTGGCCCTGTTGCGTAAATTCCACGGGCGACTGAGAGTCACTGCCTCGATTCCGTATCATCATCGCCGTCTGGCCCGCTTGTGTGAGAACACCTTGCATCTGTGAATTGTTATATTGCGCCGCCATCGCCGCCATCACATTCGGATCGAAATTGCTCATTCCTAGGACAACTTCGTTGCGGTTCGCAATAGGTGGTGAAGCGGAATTGCGTAGCGTCGGAGATTGAGCCCGTCTCTGACCGTTATACATGTGTGCAACAGGCGCCTGCGCATTCTGGCGACCCGGGAGCCCAATCATGGGGCTAGTGAAATTGTTGTGTGCCGGGCGGAAAGCGGCGCTATGGTCGTAAACAGGTGGGGATGCGGAATTGCGAACGACGCTTTGATTGTGCTGATAGCCGTCGTTGTGGGTTTGTGGGAAGTTGAAAGGGTTAGGGTTTTCGACCATGAACGAAATTTCCTCCATGGGTGAATTTGCGGTGTGCGGAGCGGGTGAAGGGCCAGCCAATTGTGTGGTCTGTGAGTTTGCTTGAGATGGCGTCTGTGGCTGTTTGTTATATGCACGACTGCTCAGGTCAGGTTCAGAGGCCCTGCTCGAGCGTCGAGCCTGGCATGGTGTTAGTGGTACAGTATGGAGCTGGGGTGCTGTAGGCGACACCGTGATGAATTTTTCAAACAAGATTGAGGGGGGACAGGGTCCGACGTTTATAAACTCAAGGTGAAGGCGGACTGTGCCCGCAGAGTACACTCACTGAGCAACGTTAACCGGCAGGGAGGTAGCGAGCGGGATTTCCCAGATAAAGAGTTGCTAAGAAACCAGATAAAGCCGATTAGAGAGGCGTGGGTTTTATGTGGACGGGGTGTTCGTGTCTCATGTTCAGGTCTCACTTTTCGGTGTATCTACCTAAGACCTCTACGAAGACAAAGATGGTGTCTCGAAGGGCCGAGAGTCTGCAACGATCAGCAACCCACCACAGTGAAGAAGTCATACGAATCTCAATTGAAGGTTGTGGATGATAGCCCTGTTCTAACTCCAAACCCAAGTCCATGCCGTGATATGATGGTGGTACACGCCTGCACCCGCAAAGCGCCGCCCAGGCAATCCAAAGCACAAAGTCGTCTCTTTTCTCCATCCGCTCGTCGTCGTCGCCGGCCTGCATGCAACTCCTCACACATATCCTACGGAGACTGTCAGCACCAAATTCCCCAGGGAAGATTTCGGGCACCGTCTCACCTTTTCTTGCGCCCTGGAAGAAGAACCGCACGATGAAGACCTGCAGCCCTGCCATTGTGACCATGAGCCCGACCTCCATAAGACTGAAGTTCAATATGCGCTTCTCTGTCGACTTGACGGTGCTGAAGTTGCGGTTCTCGCGGGTGCGGAAGTACTTTTGGTTGCGGGAGATGGTAGAGAGCTGGGCGGAGAGCTTGAGGAGGGATTCTTCGAGGACGGAGGTCTGTTCGGGGTTGGCGCCCTGCTTGGAGGGCAGCTGGGCGCGGGATTCGTTCTCGACCTTGCGAGGAAGCGAGCGTCAGCGGTAATTTCTGCATGAGCGCTAGACAGCGAGGGACTCACGGCAATCTCAAAATCCACCATCTTCTCCGCAAACGTGCTCATCTCATTGTTGAAGCAGAACCGGTACTCCCCAGGATCGTTCGCTGTAAACACAAAGTCGCCCTGCCTCTCCTTGGTGCCATCCAGAATAACCCTCTCATTCGGGCCCGTAACCGAGTAGTCGACATCGAAGGAGCCGCCAGATTGCACCTAAGCAAATCAGCACCTCACCACTCGTCCAAAATGCCCTGCCACCTCCTCAATGAACCGCATCCAACTTCTAACATCTTGGTATTCCTTTTGGAGGTAAAGGCTGAGGATGACACGCACCGCAAAGTAGAAAGCCACCTTCGTTCCCTTGTGCTGTACATTCGTGAAGAAGCAGGCCCTCTCGTTCGCGTCTAGTTTATACGTGAGCGCGGTCGCGGACACGAGCGACGCACAATAAGCCAGCAGGCTTGCGAGGGCGAGAAAGGTCCGCATGGTGTGGTTATTGTGTGTCGAACACCGGGAGATCTGAGGGTCGACTCAGCACATGTGGAATGCTACAGGTGGCACGGTCGGTGCCAAGACAAGTTTCGCCGACGGAAGGTGCCGTGCATTGACCAATCACGGGCGTTTCACTCTCGGGCATGCTCTATGTCTTCACTCTTCCAGGGCCCATCGTTGCATTTTCATTCCGTTTCCAGACGATACCATACACCGCAGCTCCACTTGATCCAAACCCCACCATCTACCGTACGCCGCCCAGCTGCTCATGCAACCGCTCGGCCACGCGCTTCAATCGAGCCGAAGCCCCTGACGTGATGTCTATATATGCACAAGAAGGCACACCGACTTTCATGATAAGCAAGCAGCCACTCCATGTATGCCGCCTTGCGCTCCTCCCAAGAAACGATCACTCGCTCGTATGTAAACGTACATGGGCAACTTGCCCCAACCATGGGACCATCACCGAATGAAGATGGAGTCCGTCTTGCCCCAGAAGCCTCGTGACTTGTTCGCATGGTCCATGGCAAGGGCAATGTCGTCGCGACCATCAACCAAATCCCAGACAATCTCGTCTGTGAAGCTAGTTAGTAAATCGTCCTGGAAGCTAGGAAGAGGTTCGTACCGTCATCAAGATACTCTGGTCGCGAGTACTGGGGCTTGCTGACAAGTGCAAACTTGATCTTGTCGAATTGCTTTCCCTTGATCTTGGTGAACTCTGAAAGACGCTTCTTGGTCTCGCTGAATGGCTCGCCCTGTTCCATGTTAGCATTGACTATGGTCATAGACTGCGCTTAAGCTTGCCTCTTTTAGCGGAAACTGGAACGGGATGCCATGGACCTTTGCGGGCTCTTTGTCGAAATGGAACACTGAGATCTTTCTAGGCGACTCATCTTCAGGGAATGCTGCAGCGTAGAGGTGCAGATACTCGCCAATGCCCATGATTTGGAAGTCACTGTTGAGCGCTTTGTAGAATTTGCTGTTGTGGGCCTCGTAGACACGCACTTTCTCTGCAACTTCATCGCTGATGTTGGCTTTCTTTTGGAGGGCCTCCACAAGGTCGGCTATCTGGGCAGTTCTAGGGATCATCAAGGTGTGGTCCTCTTCTTTGTTGAGACCTTCGGGAAGCCAGGTGATTTTGATGGCCTTGCGCTGTTCGAGCTCCTTCAAACTCAGCTCCAACTTCTCGTAAAAGAGCGCATCGGATCGTTGCATGGTGTTGCCACCGTAGTTGTACGGAGACGGGTACAAGATGGCGTTTAGGGTGGTTTGAGGCGAGTATTTTACGGGCTGCTTCGGTTTGCCTTGGCTGTTGACTGTGGTAAAGCGGAGATGAGTTGGTTCGACCTTCAAGTGCTCGGCAACCTTGGCGGAGAATTGATCGTAGCTCATTTTCTTGCTCAGGGTGAGGGAGAATGTAGGGAGTTGCGTATCTTCGCTGTTACGCGGTGTGAATTCGACGGTGATGCGGTTGACAAGATAGTCGTAAAAGTCTTTAGCGTCGACATAGCTGCCTGCAAGTTGAACTTGGCCTGCTTCCTTGTCGGACAGAGTCCGTTGCACTGTGAGAATATCTCCGTCCTGGATTTCCGATTGGGCAAGAGTCATCTTGGGCTTCATGCCTTCGATCATGTTCTGCTTGATCTCCTCTGAGAGCTTGAACTGCGTTGAGGTCGGCCAACCCATCATCTTGCAAATCTGTGGGGCCAGATCGCTGACCTTGTCCTGGGAAGCTGCGTAGAAATTGCCGATACCGAACAAACTTTGCGTCTTGACGTCGAAATGCTTCAAGAAGAGCATCAAGGGCCTGTTGACTTGTGGGTTTTTGATTTCGATACCCCTATCCCCGAAGAGAGGGGCTTCCTCCTCGTCGCGTCCCTCGGCCTTTTCAATCCACATCCTGAATTGCGCCGTCTTCGTGCCAAACTTGCTGGAAGCTTCCTCGACCGTCATGTCCGGGAACCCGATAGGCACATCAGGGCGCACAGTGCCATTTTGCCGGTTGACCATGGCCCATGGCCGGATCATATCTGCGTCCATCCCTAGATCTTCAGCAACCGTCGTGGTGAATTCAGCCACCGTTGTTGTTCGTAGCACACGGTAAACCTTGGGGTTCGCTGGGGACTCGGATTCTGCTTTCCATGGCACTATGTCGAAACCCTGATATACCTTGAAGTTGTCCTCTGAAGCCACCGCAAGGTCCATGTACAGATGTGCCTCTTCGCGCTCTTTCCGTCGACGTTCGAATGCAGCTCTTTCTTCTGCTATGCGCTGGGCAAGATGCTGGGGGGCCTCAATATCCAGTCCAGGCATCAGAATAGAGTCCAACCGGCTCTCGCGAATGTACACCAACATGTACGCGCTCATAGAACGCTTCGCAGACCATGTGCGCGTATAGGGGTTTCTCTGACCGACGTTTCCGTTCACCTGGGTGTAGTCACCGCCAAAGTTCTCCTCCAGGGCTTCACGTTTGGTTGCCCGCGTTACCCGATCGTCGTCAAACTTGTAAAAGTCACCTTCCTTGTTGGGTTTCAAAAAGGCGTAATAATGACCTGCGTTCAGATCCCCGCTGTGAACCAAGACGCCGTGAAGGTGGTAGATGTAAGGTTCTGACCGGTCGGCGCCGTCGGAGAGGTATGGTGAAGCATCCCAAATTTCCGGAAACTCGTAGCGGTCGTTGACTTTCATCATGGCATCGCGATTGATATCGTATTCGAAGCGTTTGAGCTGGAGATGAAGAACTTGAGGGAAAGATTCAAAGATGACACCCTTTTTTGCATCTTGGAGGCCGTATCCCTCCGCGAAATACTTGTTCTCGCCCTCCATTGTCTCGACCTGCACATAGTCTTTGAAGCTGTCGTCCAGGTTCTTGTTGCCACTGACGTTGAGTTGAATATCCCAAAAGTCTTCTATCCTGGAGGATTCGTAGTCAACGTTGATGCAAGAGATGTACGTCTTCATCTTACCAACGAACATCTTCTCCAGCGCACCCTCGGCGTCGGTGCCCTTCATTTTCTCGTCTAGCCGGTCCATCAGCACACGCGACAATTCCTGTACATCCTGCTGCTCGAAAATCTGCTTCGAATCCCAGCCGAACGATTGGGTCAAGTCGGTGGTCGCGACAGCGGTAGCGGAAGTCTGCAGGAGGTAGAATAGCCTCTGGAGGGCGTAGGCGCTGTTGTTGCGGATCTCGTCCTCGTCGGTGGGTATCTGGTACACAGCCTAGGCCGGTCAGCTAGAGTCAACTTAGCGAAGAGGTGAGACGTACCTTGCGGAACGCATTTGTAAAAAACAAAGACTGTAAGAGAGAGTTCAGGTAGCACGTTGCGCCCTGGTTCTTCAGTCCGACCATGCCCGTTTCCTTCTTAGAATCGTAGTTTATGAAATTGTGCCATAGCACGCCCGTGGGGTCTTTCAGCACTCGCACGTATGCCGTGACATTGGCGGCGTTGCCCTCCACCATAGGCCGGCCCCGTTCGTCCCATTGCGGACCAAACAGCCGACGGAGCTCCGCGAATCGTGTGAAGCCCCAGTCTCCCTCCTCGGCGGTGAAGCGGTGGGTTGCGGAGTGCGTCACGAACATGGTGGGGTCATTGGGGTTCCAGAGCACCAGCATGAACTGCACGCAGGCATACCAATCTTCGGGCACTTTCTTCTCCTCGTGGCCTTGCTCGAGATAGAAGGAGGCAAAGTCCACGTTGTTGCCGTAGGGGAAGAAAAGTATCCGCCAGGGATGTCCGCCGCAGTCGAATATAGGGCCATGCTCGCGCCGCGTGAGTGTTCGCCACTCCCGAATCTCCCATGTGTGGTGTACTTCGGCCTCTGTCTCCTGGTCCGGCAGCTCGGGCATGTGCTTCTTCATAAAGGCATCGTATTCGTCGGCGCGGGGCTCTGGCTCCGCCTCGACCTCGTCCATGGCGTCGTCAGCGTCGGGAGTGATGATGGCGACGTCCTGCTTCTCGTCGAAGTCGGGGTCCACGAGCATATCGCTGGCGAGCTGTGGGAGCAGCCGTGGTCAGCATTGTGGTGTCTTGGGCGGCGGCGGGCAGCATGTGCTCGAGCGAAGCTTACCTGATCCATGTTCGGCGCAAGGCGGATCGCTACTCAGGTGGAGGCGCGGACGGGCTCAGTGGAGGCAGCGGTTGTGTGAGGCAGAGTCGCGCGGGAGAATGTGGTGCGCGCCAGTTGCGGCGGGAGGAAGAGCTGGTATAGGTGTTAACTGGGTTGGTGCACGAGAGGATCCGATGTAGCAGTTGCTGCGGATCGCGTTCCTCGCTTCGCTAAAGGTGGCGGTGGTGCCGCACTGGGACAATGACGATGCGCCGCCGTGTGCTGCTGCCTTCGCGACGAGAAAGGACGAGGTGGGCTTGGAGCGGGCGTGCGTTAGCAAATGTGCGAGAATGGTGTCAAGGGCATGAGGCGGCCTGCTTGGCAGCGCGAGAGCAGAGCAGAGCAGAGCTGCAGTGGCCGCAGTCACAAAACGTCATGCGCGACCGCGTGGGGAGCATTGAAGCCCGCCGCGGCACACCAGCCCCGGGCCATACATATGCATGTCTACCCCGTGAACGCTCTTTCATATCGCTGCCTTTCAATGGGGGTCTGCATCTGCACCAATGACGCGTCCGCCATGGGCTACCGTTGTCGTGCCACGGCGGGCCCCGGCCTCGCGTGTGCTACATATGCACCTTTTTCTGCTACTCGTGATGCGTCTCGCCCTCCCCACCATCAACTCTTCCCAAGCTTCCACCACCGCAACCATGGCCAAACACGCTCTACTAATACGTGGAGCCCGCCGTAGCAGCCTCCGTAGAGCTCCCCTGCCACTTTTGCACCGCCCCTGTCCACAGAGACACGCACATACAACCACCGTAGCGCCCACATGGCGGCCGTCATCCGCCCTGGACGAGTATGATCCATGGAGCATTCACATCTCCGGGCAGTGTTGACGTGTGTGTAGGTGGGTGCAGCGAGAGGCCAGGCCCATCAGCCTGCGCCAATTGACGTATTTCGGGCGCACCCTCACCGAGTCGCGCCTGCTGGACTCGGCCAACTACTGCCGGCTCGAGCTCCCCACAAGGTGACACAATCCTCGAGCATTCATGGGGCCGTCGGCTGAACGACTGTAGGATCGCGCACCGTCTGCGCGACATTCAGACGCTGCCCTACGTGGTCGTCGCGAACCCCCACCTCGCCCATGTCTACGAGCTGTACCTGCGCGCCTTTGAGCGCTTCCGGCGTATCCCAGAGATCCGCTCGCTGGACGACAATGACAAGTACTGCAAGGTGCTGGAGGAGACGCTGCGGGAGCATGCGACCGTCATACCCCGTCTCGCTATCGGCGTGCTTGAAGTGCGCGCCCTGATGAGGGCCGAAGAGACGGACAAGTTCATCCACACCATGCTGCGATCGGTACGCACAGTTGGCTCATGGATGGATGATATGCTGATGGTGATAGCGTATCTCGCGTCGGGTCATCGCCGAGCAGCACCTCGCCCTTACCGAAACCTTCAATTCCCCGTGGCACTTTCCCCATGCCCAGCCCATCCACGACCCCAACGCCGAGACCGTGGGCGAGATCTTCCTCAAGTGCAATGCGAAGGAGATTGTCGGGCGCTGCGGGAAGACCACCCAGGAGCTGGTCAAGCGCGCCTATGGCTCGCACCTGGAGATTCCCGAGATCAACATCAACGGCCATCTTGAGGCCACCTTCCCGTATATCCTCAGCCATTTGGAGTATATCATCGGGGAGCTGCTGCGAAACTCCATCCAGGCTGTCATTGAGCAGCGCAAGTTCAAAGACGCGAAGCCACCGCCTATTGAGGTGCTAATCTGTGAAACATCTCAGCATGTGATTATCAGGATATCCGACCAGGGTGGTGGCATCCCGAACGAGCTCTTGCCGCATCTGTGGAGTTTCACGAAAGGACCCCGTCGCGAGAAGAGGCTAGAGAACCTGGCCCGTGTGCCCAAGCTGCTTGGGACACTGCAAGAGCTGCAGATCCCCGGCGAACCTCATGCTGGGAACGTAGAGAAGCACGGAAGGAAAGCAGCCCACACGGAAACGAGCCAACCGGGTGGCTCTCTATCGTCGCTCACCAGTCGACCGCCCAACCTTCGCCTGGGCATCGGCCTCCCAATGTCTAGGGTCTATGCAGGTAGTTGACTCTGCAGTAAGAGGCATGCGCAAAAGACTGACGTGATGTTTAGAATACTGGGCTGGTAGCCTTGAGATCCACAGTCTCGAAGGCTTTGGCGTCGATGCGTTCCTGCAAATTTCCAAATTGGGCAACAAGAATGAGCGGTAAGTAGCTTCCCAGAGGCGAAAGCGCAGATCTGACTTGCCTAGGTTGACCACGCGTGCGACCATGGACGCGATATAGAAGCCACTTGCCGTCGTCACAAGCCTTCCGTAGTTTGGTGTCCCGCTCACTCACCTCGTAAACCAACACCTCGCCGCATTCTCCCTAGGTGTATTGCTTGTTCTGGTATCTTTGGCCACACTATCAACAATTCGCGAGCATGACAATTCGACCAGCCTATGACGGACATGTGAGTTCTCATCCTCGCTATGCCCAGGATGCCAGCTCACGCGGATAGCCGCACGCCCACCCGTCAACGCCAGCTGTTCGGCGTCGGGAGGTTCCGGAGGACCGCTGTCACTCGTCCGATGACATCGCGATTGAAGTCAACTTGGATGACCAGCCTGGCCCGGCTGGGTTTGTCGACGTTTACTGCCCGAAAGTGCGTCGTAGGCCCTTCGTCACAGCAGACCACGTGAACCTTTTGGACGTCATTTCTTGCTGGAAAGGTCTCTCTCATACTCAGGCTACCGAGGTCAGCATATGGAACCGCCTATTCCGTGAAGGCCTAGAGGAGCAGCTTAGAGATGCTGTGCGGGCGGAGGTCCTTCATGGTAAGTCTATACTTGCATTCGACTTGCACTCTACCCCTGTTCCAGCGACGTGGTCCACCCGGTTGAGGGCTC
Source organism: Lentithecium fluviatile CBS 122367 (assembly GCA_010405425.1). Lineage (NCBI taxonomy): Eukaryota > Fungi > Ascomycota > Dothideomycetes > Pleosporales > Lentitheciaceae > Lentithecium > Lentithecium fluviatile. The sequence goes on along the minus strand of MU005579.1, from coordinate 329,303 downwards.
CACGTGCGGATGCTCTGCATGATTCCAAGTCATAGTTGGAATTGTATCTTGACGCTCACAGCAGGCATTCCTTTGGAGGAGCCCAGCCTAAGTGAGGATACCTTCGCGCAGGGTCACCGCCAACCCCTTCCAGTGGACATCTGGCGACTACTACACTATATGATCACGGCGTTTTACTCAATGAATACCTCGATATCGTCACAGACCTCTTGGTTTGTCTCGACTGGAGACCTCCCAGGCATGGTCTTCAATCTTGTACGCACTCATGACTGCTTCACAGGATCGAGGCCCTTCGTCGAGGCCGATATCAGCTGCCGCCGCCTCCATGATAGGCTCCATCTCGTTGCCGATGTAGTGTGGCAAGGCCCGCCTCTAGACTTTTCTGGCCTCGCCACCAGGATCCAGCCGGGCATGGAGTACATTATCACACCGGAACACGGGTCCGACAAGTTTGGCCCCGATGCAAGTTTTCCGCAATTTCCCGGGGAGATTGAATTCGCGGTGCGCTCGCACAAGTTACCGCTGGTGTGGGATCCCGACACGCACAGCTTTCTAGCCGTCGTGCCTTCCAAGGAGTTGAGGGAGCCCGGGTGCATTTCCCCCACCGATGGCAGACGCGATACAGTATACACAGCCCACTCATGTAACTTCCTGCTCGACCTCTACGGCGCTCCTCGCAAACAGGAGACGGCAGAGACGACATTCTTCGCCAAGAGCGTATTGCTGTTTCCGGGGAATGTACGCCACGAACGTACGAGTCGCTACAGTATCAAACTCGACATTGATCACCCTGAGAACCCTCAGCAGGCAACAGACACCTGGGGCTCATGCAATGCGGAGAGGTTCACGACGCGCGATCCCTCGCCGATGCCTGCACCCAGCCTCGTCAATGAATATCAAGACAAAAGCCCCAAAAGGCACAAGGTAGCAACAGAAGACGCTCGCAGTCCAGTTTTCCACGATCACTCGGCTTTTCAAAAACAACGGCTTGCTCTGGACCCTTTCGAGCACGTCGACCTCGAATCTGATACAAAACCATCGACTTTCGCAAAGCGTGCGGATTCGGGCATTGGCTCTATTCCCGCTGCGTTTAACGATGATATGAGTGGCGTTGAAGAGCTTTGGGTTGGTGACCATCTTTCTGTTTTGGTCAATGCAACGGCATCATGTTCGGCCAAAGTTGCTCGGAACGCTACGCCAGCTATCAATGCTGCGAGCTGGACCCAGAAGCTGACCGACAGGACGGAACCCGCCGTCATTCGTACCAGATCACGCGCATATGAAGCCAATCTCGCAGAATCGAAAGTCATGCCTTCTCTGCGCAAAAGAGGCAGTGTCAAGCGGATAGTTTTTCATCACCACAAAAGGGACGATTGGCAACTACATGAGTGTCCTACACCGGAGGACAGCGATCATCCTTCTTCGCCAGGATCGGACACCTATCGTAGATCTCGCGAGTTACGAGCCAAGTATGAGGAGCCTCTGACGAAGAAATACGAAAAGGCTAGCCTGCAAAATTCTTCACCAGGATCAGATGCCAGTAGTAGAGTGCGCGAGATACGAGCCAACTACAAGGAGTTCCTGGAGAAGAAACAGACAAAAGCTAGACGGCAAAGGCTGGGTCATCCCGATTTGGAGACGGACGATGATAATGGAGAGGAGCAGCGGAAGGCGTTTGAGAGTCTCTTCTTGGAGGATAGTCAGTCGGAGGGATGGGCTACAGACACGGATATGTCGAGCGTGAGGTCGCGCGTTTCTTCGGCGCAGCATTTTTGACTACTATCATCGGTTTGTTATCCTTACCGATAGATTAGTTGGTATCTTGGCGGTGTTCTGGTACAAAGATTAAATTCATTCTCGTTTGCTACTTTTCGTTTGTGTACACTGACTTGTAAAGTCTTCTTTGGGTGGTTGAGAGCACTTCCCCGCAGTCCCTCGCCATTCGTGGGTTGGGGATGCTCGGAGAACGCGTTGGTCGCGACTACCCCACTCGCCCCAATCGCACCTCGGCATCGTAGACGATGACGCCAGGTATACTCCATGCAGCATCCGACGCTCAGCTATACAATCTCCATTCGCCCAAACACAGTCAATCTCCCTCGCCCTTCACAATGCCTTCCCAATCCCCGTTCCGGATTGACATCCCCGCGACTGATCTCTTAAGTTACCTCTTCCCACCCTCCAAACCCGCATCCGACAAGCCTATATGGGTCGACGCCGACGATACACGGCATTCGCTGTCGCCGCGCCAGCTCTTGCAATGGGTGAAGAGATTGGGTGCTGGGTTGCAGGGCTTAGGGCTGCGGAAGCAGGATGTGGTTATGATGTACTCACATAATCATATTTTTGTGCCTGTGGCTTATTTGGGGATTTCGGGGAGTGGATGCATTTTTAGCGGATGTAATCCGGCTTATGGGGTTGATGGTATGTTGGACTGTGGTAGATAGATATTAGAGCTAATAAATATAGAGACGGCGTATCAGATCGAGAATACAACGTGTAAGGTTATATTAGTAGAACCGCCTCTGCTTCCCACTCTGCTCAAAGCTGCGGCGAAGGTCGGGTTTCCCAAAAACCTGATATTTATCTTCTCCGACAAAGAGACGGGAACTGTGGAGGGTGTCCAGGACTGGCGGACCTTTTTGCCCTCTGCATCGGAAGCAGAGACATGGAAGTGGGTGATGATGACCGCAGAACAGTCAGAGAGTACAGTGGCTGCTCTGAACTACTCCTCCGGAACGACTGGACTCCCAAAGGGCGTAATGATCAGCCACCAAAACGTTATTGCCAACTGCGAGCAAAGCATCTTCATGCGCGACCTCGAGCAACCGTATAGCCCTTCCTCCAGGCCGGAAGAGCGATGGCTCGGTTTCCTCCCGCTATATCACGCATATGGACAACTCTGGTCTATTGTAGCCGCCGCGCGCACACTAAGCCCCTGTTACTTCATGCACTCCTTTAACTACGTCAGGTTTCTCGAAAACATACAAAACCACCGAGTCACGCATATACAAACCGCACCTCCCGTCCTCGTCATGCTAGCAAAGCGGCCTGAAACTAAGGACTATGATCTCTCTTCCCTGCAGAATGTTCTATGCGGTGCCGCACCGTTGTCAAAGGAACTTCAAAACGAGGTCTCGGCGAAATGCGACTTGAAAGTTGTACAGACGTGGGGAATGACAGAAGTAACGTGTTCTTCTCTCCACGTCCCAGGCGGACGCGACGATCGGTCTGGCTCTGTTGGATACATCGACCCAAACGCCACCATGAAGCTGATCGACGACGAAGGGAGGGAGATAGGAGTAGGTGAGAGGGGTGAGATACACGTCAAGGGGCCGAACGTGTGTATGGGGTACTGGCGTAACGAAAAGGCGACGCAAGAAACGTTCGACGAAGAAGGCTTTTTGAGGACGGGCGATATCGCCATCTGCGATGAGAATGGATGGTACTGGATTGTCGATCGGAAGAAAGAGCTTATTAAAGTCAAAGGATTTCAAGTCGCTCCTGCAGAGCTGGAGGCACTGCTGCTAGAGCATGAGCATGTTGCTGATGCGGCTGTGTGCGCACTACAACTGTATGTCCTTCCCTAACCCAATTCCATCTCATCGCCCACCCTCCAAGATCCGTTTCGCTAACTCAGCATCGCAGCGAGCACGAAGAGCTCCCCCGTGCCTACCTCGCTCTCAAGCCCGAACACATAGGCGCATCATCTGAATGGGACATTGAGAAGTGGATGGCGGACCGAGTGGCAAAGCACAAACAGCTCTCAGGTGGCGTTGTGTTTATTGACGAGGTACCGAAGTCACCCAGTGGTAAGATCCAAAGAAAGGTGTTAAGGGAGTGGGCGAAGAGTGATGCGGAGGGGTGGAAGAAGAGGAAAGAAGGGGCGAAGTTGTAGGTGGAAAGGTTTGCAGTAGACGGACAATCATGCAGCTTTGTGTGAAGAAAAGGACGACATAAACTCTCAAGGAAACGGCCGCTATCACGAAAATCTCCGCGTTAAGCCAAACGACTTGCACACATGGGACGGTCCTAAGATGTACCTAATTAGTAAGCGCCTACCTGGGGTAGTCGTCCCTGCCTTCTCCTCTCGCAAAACCTTTTTCACGTTCTCATCTACTGTATAATTTTGCGGCATCACAATGCCTGCTTATTGTAGCGCAGAAGAGCAAAAGGTTATATATGTATGTGCGCTCCGAGTGCAGTACCGGATTTAAGCAACACAACGTCTTACACGGACGGACTTTCGGCTCCAGAAGGCGGATCCGGTTCATAGGCTGATCCTCCTATGGAAACAATAAACATTCGTCCGCAGTCATTTGCTGACTTCGTAGGGATCACGAAAACGGCATGGTGTCGTGGTTCGCAAGAACGTTGCACCGCCGGGTCGGAACGTTTTTCGTCAGCGGAAGTCCGCACCTGATCAGTAGGGCTGGGATCAAGATCCGCCATGTCAGTAAAACCGCAGCTTGAATGAGGCTAGGGTTGCAAGGCCCCCGTATTCTCGAGGCTAGTCGTTGCTTTGGCGAAGCGATTGCCCCATGCGGTAACTCAATGATTTTGACGCGAGGCGGTCTGAGGCTGGCGAGTCATGTCTAGGCGAGGCAGATGTCTGTAACATGCGGGGAGACTCGCAAGCAGGGATGACGCAAGTAATCTCTCTGAACGCAGATCGGAGATGTTTATCGGCGTGTCGGTCAACATCAGTCGTGGATTGTGAGACTTAAGCGAGCTTATAAGTATGCGCATCCCTCTTCTCATTTCGACCTCACGGTCTTTGCCAGTCTCTTTACCACTCTCCCGACACCATGCGTCTACCACAGCTATTCCCACTAGTCAGTCTCATAGTGACCGTCGCATCATACCCATCACCAAGCTTCCAAGAAAGATGTGCCGCCCTCGCTGACAGTATCGAGCTCGACCAACCGTTCGCGATCAACGTCGCACAGTACCTCCCACCAAACGCAACCATCGACTATAACGCCGAGGGACTGAACGAAACATGTGCAGACACCATAGCATATCCCATTCCGGTCGGAGTATGCAGGCTCAATCTGAGAGTTGCAACATCGGAACGCAGTGAGCTGTACATGGAAGTATGGCTACCAGAGCAGTGGGAGGGAAGGCTTTTGACCACTGGAAATGGTGGCCTGGCGGGGTGTGAGTGCTTTTATTTTACCGAACACCGACATGGTATCACGATGGTGAGCACTCACTGACTATTCCATCCAGGCATCCAGTACCCCGAATTGGCCTTTGGCGCCTCCTCGGGCTTCGCCGCCTTCGGCACCAACGCAGGCCATAATGGAACTTCCGGCGGCGCTTTCTACCAACAGCCCGAGGTGCTTGAGGACTTTGTATGGCGAGCTGTTTACAACGGCGCCCATATCGGGAAGACGATTTCGAAGCAATTCTACAGCAAAGACTGCGGCAAGAGCTACTATCTTGGATGCTCGCAGGGTGGAAGACAGGGCTTCAAGGCCGTGCAGGAATATCCAGAGCTATTCGACGGCGTCATTGCGGGAGCCCCGGCAATCGATCTCATGGCCAGCATCGCATGGTTCGGATACGCATACGAAACATTGGGATTCAATGCAAACTCCAGCCTCATCAGCGCCGAACAATGGCTCGCCGTGGAGGCAGAAGTCCTGCACCAATGCGACGCGCTCGACGGCGCAACCGACAACATCCTCGAAGACCCCACAGCCTGCAAATTCGATTGGACGCCCCTCCTCTGGCCCTCCTCCAACTCTTCATCCCCCTGCCTAACCCCCACACAAGCCTCCTCCGTCGCCAAACTCTTCGCGCCCATAACCTACGCCAATACAACGCTGCACCCCGGCCACTTCCACGGCTACGAACCCTCCCTCCTCACCATCCTCTACAGCCCCCTCGTCTCAACCTGGCTTGCCGAAGCCTTCCGCTACATAATCTACCAGAACCTCACCTGGGACCCAACGACCTTCACCCTCGCAGACGCCTACACTGCATACACTCTTAACCCCAGCAACGCAAACACCTTCGACGCAGACCTCTCGGCCTTCCGCGCCCGTGGCGGCAAAATGCTGCATTGGCATGGGACCGCGGATCCGCTGCTCTCTGCGTCCGTCTCGGAGCTGTACTACAACAACGTCCGGTCAGCGATGGATGCGAGCGTGGAGGAGCTCGACGAGTTTTATAGGTATTTTAGGGCGGGTGGGGTCGCGCACTGTTCGGGGGGTCTCGGGGCGAGTTTTATGGGGCAGTTGGGCGGGATGGCGGTTAGTGAGAGCCCTGAGGATAATATGCTGAGGAGGATTGTGGCGTGGGTGGAGCAAGGGGAGGCGCCGGAGTTTGTGAGGGGGACCAAGTTTGTTAATGAAAGTGTGGAGATTGGGGTGGAGTTTACGAGGAGGCATTGTAAGTATCCGCGTGTGAACAAGTATGTGGGGGAGGGGGATGGGACGGATGAGGAGGGGTGGGTTTGTGTGGAGCCGGAGACGTGAGAAGGGTTGTAGCGGTTGGCTGATTGGCCGGTTATTGGAGGAAATCTATCTTCGTTCAATTCCAAGGACTTAGTGGAGGGAGCACTGGAAAGCAGAAGTCCTCGCTCACTGCACAAACAAATTTTCAAGATGAGATCGAAAGGAATCGTTTGTACCACAACGAGCACTTCATCCGTTTGCACCCACAATTTGCCCTGCTCCCATCCTACGCGCAAGCGGATCCGTTTGCCACAACCATCACGACACCGCCAAACTTAATAACTCACCCACCCAAAAACATGCACCACGTACCCACCAAACGAATCGCTCCAACGCTTCAGTCTTGCTCCAGCATGCATAAAGCCATCTAGCTTCCATCCCAACTTTCATCAACTCTCTCACAATGTCGAATCACTCACCGCTCCTACGATAAGCTTGCTCCGCATCCACATCACCATGCCATACCCCCGCATCGTACTCCCTGCCTTCGAAGCCGAAAACCTAATCATCAGCACAATCCTGATCAGCGGTATCGGCCTCCTCTTCATCATCCCAGCGTTCATGAGTCGCTCATCTGGTAGGATGAGATATGGTGTCCGGCCTCACACTACGCCTAGACACTCCGCCTTCCCTTTGCACGGGAGGGACCCAATGCCTATCCTTCATCCTGGGTCGTCAAGTATCCGCGGTTCAGGACAACAGCCTTTTCGTTTTCGACCCTGGCTTGATACTCTAGAAGGGCCTGAGAGTGGAGACTCTGCCCGTCCTCCCGTGGTTGGTGGGCAAGTGGACGGTATGACGCCTGTAGAGCAGCATATTGTGAGGGTGCTGGAGAGTATCTGGGGGTGCCAAAAGGCGATGGAAGAACACCTAGAGAATGAGCGCGTGCGATGCCGTCTTTCGCAGCCAATTGTGCGGATCGGAGGTCTGGAGCCCGAAGACGAGGAGATCCCGGCGGTTCGTCCGCTGCCGCACCCACGACAACACGGTCTTGTCGGTCCTAGGAGAAGAGAATGCGTGTGGGAGTACCCATTAGGCTACGATCCAGATGTCAACGGCGGTTATATAGACGAAAGAGGTCAGCTCCGTGCGGGCGTGATTCCAGGAGGGGCCTCGTTTACGGATCCGCAGCGACTGATGAGAGAGGAGCATGTTGCGAGGAATTTGGATGGAACGCCTGTGTTTCCCCAAGTGCGTGGGGATTTGGGTGGGCACTATATGCACCCGAGACACCTGCGGCACCCAAGACAGCTATGGCACAGCTATGCCGGCAATATCGACCAAGACGGGGACTATGTTCTACGACCTGCAGGCTACCTGAGCTACAGTTCCGGTAGGCAGGACGAGCGCGGCAATGCGCGTGGGTCTACTAGATACATTGAGCTCGATGACGACGAGATTGATCGAGCGGCAGAACGCTATCGGCGGCGATATGAACTCTACCGGCCTTACCCTCCTTATATTGGAAGCGTATTGCGGGAAAGATATGAGCGCGAGCGCGAACGAGGCGAATCAACCGAGGTACACCACCACAGGAGTGCTCGACGCAACAGTGAGCATGCGGCTCCGCCCGAAGATGATGAAGAAGAATTACAGCAACTATCACAAGAGCAACGCTCACTTCGCGAGGAAGTCGAGCAAGTTCAGAGATGGTATGTTGCAGGTGGGGACTTCGAGTCCGACGATCCGGTACACACGTGGTACTTGGTCCGCACTGAGCTGGATGAGCGCCTCAACAGTTTGGACAAGGAGAGGGAGGAGGTGCTTGAGGACGAAGAGCGCGGTGAGCCGAGTACGCGTGCAGAGTATAGAGAGTACATCCACCATTTTGAGGAGGGTCGAGGACGCAGGAGCGACGAACGTCATCGCTCTCGCTCGGAATGCGGAAGTGATCGGGACCGTGACGAGAGTAGGAGCAGGAGGAGAAGTAATGAGATTTATCGCCGGAGACATGAGAGCGAATTGAACCGCGATCGTAAGAGCCGGAGTCGGACGAGGGAAAGGAGTTACCGGCCGAGGTATGAGAGTGATTCGAATCGGGACGAGAGGCTTTGGAGTCGTAGGAGGAATGATGAGCATCGCTCTAGACGACGCGACGATTCGGAAGATGGTGGAGGGCATCAGCGCAGACAAGAGGATTCGTATCACCGCTCGAGACGCGACCATGGTAGCCGAAGTCGGAGTCACAGCCATGGTGGAAGGAACGATCATCATCGCTCCGGGCGCGAGAGCGATTCCGAGCGTGACAGCCGACGTCGACGTCATAACCGCAGTCGCAGAATAAGCAGCGACAATCATTATCACTCGAAAAATTCGAATGATTCGGAACGGGATGGTGGCGAGAGTAGACGCAGTAGAGAGATGGAGCACCGTTCGAGCAACGATGGGGAGAGGAGCAGCGACGAGGGAAAGGTGGCAGAGGAAAAGAAAGAGCGAGGGATTGAAGAGTTGTAACTGAGAGAGTGTTTTCTTCTTTCCTTGTTTTCGCTCCGTTTGGAATTATCGCGTTTCGGATTTTGGTTCTTGGATGCAATGTAGAGCCTGTTGGATTTTTAGGCTGCCAGCTTTCCAGCTACAAGGCACAGTTTCAGATCTTTACAATTGGCAGGCTCGACCTCTTACACTATGATTGTAACCCGTCATGCGATACTGCAGCAACGTAGTCGAAGATCCCCAACCACACACCGGTGATCACTCAAATACACCCCGTCTTCGAATACGTTAGGCAAAACGGCGTACCCATCAACGATCCAAGGACAGTTTTTTGGGACGTTGGTGACCGCGGTAGACGAGTTGTCACTCTTAGGCGGACTACAGACTCCGTCCTTTGGCCCGAGCCAAATGAAGTCGATGCGCCCCTGCTCGTCTTTGTCTTTATCTGAATCAAAGCCCGTGTATGTAAGTTGCTCGCCGTACCTCCGCTTTGGCTTAGTGTATTCATGTAGATCGTACATGTAGTCGCTCCGCGCCATGCCCAAGTAAGCTTCTTGATCCGGGAAAGAGTTGAAGTCGCCCGCCAGGAAGATGGGCAACAAATTGTCAGTTGCCCAATCCTTTTCAACTCTCTTGAGGGTCTCCAGAATAACGATCACACTGTTTTTGCGACTCTCGGGCCCCTCGTTATCAAGATGTGTAGCTGATGCGAGCACACGTTGCCCGGAGGACTTATACTCAAGGACCGCAACAGTCAAGATCCGAGTACTTCCGGCGTCCCATCCTTTACTAGGCCTATCCGGCGTTGGACTTAACCAAATAGTCTCGTGATGCAATAGGCGGAAGATGTTGACAGGGTATATAACCGGGCTGTATTCACCCTTGGTGTCTCCGTCGTCGCGGCCTTCACCAACATGCGCCCAAATAGGGCCATCCGCGGGAGCTTGGCTCTCATCGCTTGAAGGCGGAAGTCCGTTTAATCCGTTGAGGAGGTCGATGAGCTGGTTGTGCAAGACTTCTTGCAGACATATGATGGAGGCTGCGGGGTGCAGTGATGGTTCCGTCGTGCCGTCCAGAAAGCGCGTCTCATGTTGGAGTTGATTGAGAACGAGAGGGAAGCGTTCAGGCCATGGCTTCTCGTTTGTGAATGGGCTGGAGGTTGCGTAGCGGATGTTGAAGGATAGGACGCGGAGCTGTAGTGTGGGGTGGGGGGTATTGGAAAAGATGGAAGGAAACTGGAAAGTCGAGGCCTGCGTGAAGAAAGGCCAGAAGTGCATTTCGCGGTTGGCGGCTGCCAGTGAGGTAGCGATAGATGTTTTCACAATTAAGTGCCTATGGTAGTCTATGTGCTTCTGGCAGTGCGTGTCCGTTCGGCGGTTGGCAGCTACCGGTAATGCGGGGTAAATGGCCACGAATTGCAAAGAGTGCAATGACCTACCACAAGAGACAATCGAATCAAAATATCAAGCTAACCTCACCATTCTCACAACACCCGTGGTAGGCCCCGCCTTTGCCCAGGTCAGTGCAAACAAAACCGCTGTTTGATAATTGTTTGGGCTTTCCTTCATGACGCGCTGGGCTGTGTAGAAGACCTAGGCTTGGCTTCAATTGTTCATTTACTTGTGTATTCCCGATGCGATGCATGAACTCCCGCATTCGGACAGGAAGACAGCCCCAGCGCTGGATTGTTCTTAGCAGTATGATCTCGGAGGTTGTCGCTCGATTTGAAAAGTGTTCAGATAACGCCATTTGACTCCGCTCCAGCGATTTTCATCCTGGCATAGCTGCCATATGCAGTTATATAGTGCAGAGCATCAGCGCTTTTAAAAGGAATGTGCCGCCCGTTTTGGTAGCGAGAACGCATTGAGATGCCATCAAGGACAAATGCAAGGCATCCTATTGGCTGTGTGCACCTATTAGGCAATCCTCGGTAGTGTTAAACATCAAATGTTTGTTAATTAAGCTTCCTCGGCCAATAGAAGGCATGGTAGATATACTACCAATCGCACTCAGCCCATTCTCGTTACCAAACAGATGGCACACTCCTTCTGCGCGTTCTCGCTACCAGGCGGGTGATACGTCCCTCATGGGAACGACAACCAATCCCTTTGAGAGTGGCCAGGCTGACAAAGTGATGAGAATGCACCCAGTGGTGAACGTGCTATTGGATATATGGATGCCGCCGCATATATACTGGCGTTGAGGACTATGTCCTCTCACGCAATTGAGAGCTCCTATTTTCCCTGTCCCAAGATAAATTGGCTCATTATAGCGATTTGCTTGTTGTTGACTTCGAAATTTCTCCAGTACATGTACCTTCCGCAAGCCTTGGTGAGTACCGAAACCCTATCTCTTTTGCGTCGATAAATAAGAATATCCACCTATATCAACCCACTACTAACGGATTGCAGGAAACGAGATGCGAGTACAGTCAAATGACATACCCAAAGTATACATAAACTGCTCAGACTTCTACTTCAACACCCTCCCTAGAACATCCGAAGCGAGAGAACTGGTAATCGACCTTGAGAACCGGGCCAAGCATGGGGACTGTATCTGCAACCTGTCCCGCAACCAACCTTACTCCACGGTTGCAAAGTCGAATTACGCTAAGGTCAATATATAGACAGCGTTTCCAACAGTCCGTACTACGCTACGTGTGAGCTTATAAGGTGTTGTTAAGGGTTAAATTAGAGCTACTTACGTACAGAGGACGTAAAAAGGCTAATTACAGGCTGTAAGCGTAGCTATAGCCCGTAAATACGTAACGCCTATTATTACTTAGGGAGAGCGTCCTTAGAACCCTAGGAAGCTAGAAATTAACGTAAATCTTACTATAATATCTACTCTTAAAGCTTAAGTATATAGCTCTAAAGAACGCCTCTTTAGAGTTATAAAGCCTTAATAGTTATTAGAGAGAGGTAGTTTTAGTTATCTATAATAGTGCGTTTTATAGTTAAAAGGCCCTCTAACACTTATATAAGGACGCAGGTATTAAGAGAAAATTAAGAAATATTTTAAAGATATTAGAATACTTAGTGCGGCCTATAGAGAGCTACTAGGCTTATAGGTTATTAAGAAACCTTTAATAAGCCTTACTTAAGTTTTTAAGGTCCTCTCTTAGATTATTAAAATATTTATTAAGTTAAGATAGGCGTTTTTAATACTTATAAGACCTTAGTCTAATAAGTAGTATAAGATTAATACTTATTATTCTAGAGTATTAGAAGCCTAAAATACTCTTAGAAAGCTTCTACTAGAATAGCTAAAAAATAGCTAGCTCCTTAAGATTACTCTTAGCCTTAAGATATTACTTAAAGTCTTTATGCGCTAACTACTTAGTCTTTTTATACTATTATAAGTACTTTGCCTAGTGGTTTTTAAACTATATAATATAAAGCTTTAGGTATAAATTTATTATAATATAATAGTAGAGTAGCTCTAGGTCTATATATATCTAGGTCTAATATATTATAAGCTTCTTAAGTCTAAACTAAATACTATTTTAATAAAGAAGCTATTTAACTTCCTTACTAGGGCGTTATACCGCTTTAAGAGCAAGTTAAAAAGCTTCTATAAGTTAATAATTATCTACTAAAGAGACTTAAACCTAGAGACGCTAATAGAGCCCTTAAAACGCTAGTATATCTTATAGAACTCTTATATGAGGTTAATTATTATATCTACCTTATTTAATTTATTCTCTAAAAGCGAGTTAAAGGTACATCTCATCAATGTGAGTTGCGGTTTTGTGTCCCTGCGCAGAACTAGAAGAGCTTACAAGCATATCCTAGCGGTGCAAGTGCAGATTTTGCTCTATTGCCATAGTCCCCCAGTGATACTTCTTGAGTTTTGTGACCTTCTTGGTAGTGAGAATGCGTTGAGAGTGCTTGTTAGTACACACCAGGCCTTCTGTGGTTTACGAGGGTTGGCTAGCATATATCTGACAAGTATTACGACCCATCGATTGCCTAACAGCTGCATACAACCAGTAAGAGGCCTTCACCACCATGAATCAATCTGTTTGGGGTTTCAAGTACTTGCAAGACCTTAAAAGTCATTTAGCAATACCTTTCTTCTTCGTGAAATCCTTTGCCCCTCGTTCCTTCAGGGTCTCAACTATGGCTTCCTCGCTTTCCCTTTGCCGCCTGCATAAAGAAAAGCTAGAAGTGCATCTCATATTTCACAATAATCAAAGTGGCAAAGCGGTGGTCGTAGCTGTCATCGGATCTCAGCGCCTAGTGTATGTGATTCCGGCTGGTGCATGTCCACTCCGGGTAAATGGCCACGAATCGCAACGAGTGTAACGGCCTGCCAAAGGAGAGACAATCGAACCACAATATCAAGCTAACTTTACCATCCTCTTTACAGGTCCCGCCTCTTCCCAGGCCTTTGCATGTATCCTCACCACCGTAACGCGCTCCCCGTATTCATGCCCCATGTCCTCATCAACCACGAGCACATTGATAAGCCCACTCCCCGCACCAGTGCTCGGATACACCGTTTCGTCGAACATCTTGATCTCGCCCTCCACGCGATATGATCCTTTTCGGGCCACTGCCATATCTTCTTCCTCACTGACAGCTACGAAAATCATCTTGCTTTCTGCTCGTAGGTTGTCAAGCCTGCCGACGTATACGTAATTAGCTTGTTCCCACCACAAACCGCATCGTTTACCACGGCGATCCAATATGTGGCGGACTTCTTGGTGGCTAGAGGAATGAACATGAGCCGTGGTCGAGATGTATTGACGTTGACGGCAGATAGTGAATGTGTTGAGAGGAACAGTTGGAACAGAGAATTGAAGAACATTTGGTAACGACGGGGAAGCAACGTATTGGTCCTCGTTTTCCGCTCTGTCTAAGTCCAGGATCGCAATTGGAATAGACACACTGTGCCTGTTCGAAGCGGGACCAGGATTTATTTGAGCTCCCGTCACCTGGGAACCTCGTCCTTCGAATGTTCTGAGATCTTTCCCGTCGACGTTGAACGCAAATTCGTGTATGAGTGACTTGGGCAACGGCTCAGGTGAGTGTAATCCAGCGAAGAGCCTATACTCCATAGGGCTGTTCCATCCAACCCATGACCAGCTCGGGAATCGCCTGTCAACAGATTCCTCAAAGCCAATGGTATCCGAAGGCCCGGACACAAGTCCCACGGCGTCCCTATTGGTGAGAAGAGCGTGATTTAGCATAGGTCGTTTGCAGAAATTGTCCTTCTGTCCACGCCGTGGACACCTTCGGGTGGGTGTCCACAGTAATGCGAGGTCAAGCGCAGCCGCAGGTAGCCCGCAAAGTATGTCACTTTGAAAAGCGGTATTGAGTGCTGCGAAAACTCCCAGAAATGCGTTGATGATGTCCGATTCGTATGTTAACGTACGACTAGTGTATTTTTCGACAAGCCTTGCATATGCATCGAATGTACCCCTGAGTCGTGCTTGAGGCGTTGGAAGATCAAGACTGTTATAATATAGGTATAGGTCGTCCATCGGATTGTTGAGAGATGTTACAATGCGTGCATCAACATCTGGATTTTCCCATAGCCCCACTCCCCGAATGGGACTGTTCACGCCGCATTCGGATATCGCTTCCTCTTGCTCTCTACTGCACTGGAAGTAGACGTACTTGCTTGAGAAATACAGGCAACGGCGCGAGAGGATTCGCTCTTGAAACGTCCAGCCACGTGAGTCCCAGCGCGAGCTTTCGAGTGCAAGATGTAGAGGCTGAGGAGTGACGACTAGCTGGAGAATCGCCTTTCCCGTGTCATCTGTCGCAAACGGCCCGGGAGTTGGAGTGAAGTCAAGATGCTCACTCCCGGTATCGATGACAAGTGTTTCTACTTGCTGGGCCGGACGGCTACCGGGCCTTACTCCAGAAAGTCCCACATTTGCGTTGTCGCCTTCCAAAGCCACGATCGTTGCAAAGGCTTGCAAATAGATCACGTCCATGCGGGAAAGTTCTATCGATTTCTTCTCCGTATCATCTTGCACAATGCAGAGTGCATCGATCCAGACGTAACGTTCGCCAAGCAGACGCACTACTTCTATAGTGTCTGCAATCGTCTTCGGGAAATTTTGTGGTAGACCACCCGCCTGTCGGCGAGATCGGACGTTCGAGAGCAAAGTTGGTAACATGTCAACTGCGCCCCACACATAGCTCAGTGCGAAGTATTTGACTGATGTCGTTTCAGTCACAAGGCAGTTGTTCCAAACGTCGATGAGGGTTATGGGGATGATTGCTGTGCAGTATGCGTCGCGGTAACGAGTGCTGCTGCAAGTCTCCCCATGATTCAGTTCACAATTATTGAACCAGCGCTGGAGTAGATCGGGATTCACTCGACTGGCAGTCGCGGGCTCACGGGGTTCGCTTGTGAGCATGGTTTTGGGGCCACGGACCATGCTGTACTGACCTTGGATGACCGGTCCGTCTCGGAAGGCGTCGAGATGGTTTCCTTCTGTGATGATCCTAAGCGCCCCTACTTTCCGTAACCCGTATTCCACGCTCATCACTATCTCTCCAGTAGCGGTGATTTCGGATGTGCGTAGTTGAGTGCCTTGTACTTCGAGATCGGTGGCTGCTAGGCAGGGATGAAGTTCGCAGCTCACTGAGTCTATAACTATGAGCGAAAGAATCAGCCGGCAGATGACGCAATGCTGCCGCGACTTTAATTGCTTCCAGGTGCCGAAGGGCCAGGATGATGGCTTCGGATTCCATTCGAAGCCAATGGACTTGTCATATGCAGGTTTGAGAGGTTTGACTCGCCGGCACATATGGCAGAGTGCGGGATTGGGATGTTGGCCGAGTGCTTTGGCGTTCTCCACGCTTTTGGTTTCCTGGCGCACCTCTCGAGCGACAAATTCGGCATTCGAGACGGGCACGGTTGGATCAAATCCAAATTCCATTTCATAGAGACCACTTAAATCCACCACCACTTTTTTGCTGGTTGGATCAATAGCGAGGCTTCGCATGCCCAGCCCGTTGTCGTAGCCCTCGTCTTGCCATGACTGGCGGCGTTGGTGGACTTTCTGGCGCCCAGCAGTCGGAAAGGGGCTCATAATTTACGGGTGGCCAATCAGTTCGACGAGGTATTCAATCGCAAACGACACTGCGCGAGCTGAGGAGAAGTTGGGATGTGAGAGTCACTAACCTGGCTATCGTCTACGGAATGTCGTCTCTAAAGAATTATCAGAGGAAGGCGGAAGCCCCGCTCTGATTACGCGTTGCACATGTGCTGTCGTCGTATTATTGGTCTAACGGTGCTTTCGTGTGCAAGGCTAAAAGATAAAAAGGTGACAGCAGCCGTGGATAGTGAAGAGCTCCTCAGATTGGTCTGCGGAAAAGACCTGATGCCCGCCCTTCTCCAGATCTGCAGCCTTGGTGCAAACGATATGTTGTATCTTTACGAATGTCACTCAATCTGCGGCACCTAGACAGTTGGGGAGTCCGTTTGCACTGACAGGAAACAGGTAGTCGCTAAAGCCTTGCTAGATGAATTCGTCGAGCAGTGCGAGTTGGTCGATGAGCCGGAGAACGATGTACACTCGTGGCACTCGACTCCATGATGGCTCAACTGCCGGCAAATTTGATATGAAGGAGCCGAGCCTTCTGATGTCTGCATCCGAGAAGCGGAAGTCTCTGTGTTCGGCAATGAGGAAAATATAAATTTTCATGAGGGTATTTTTCGCATAAAGTATTGGGAAGCAGCCTGGTATTCATTGAATGGAGGATCGTCGTTTTCAGGCATACAGGGGACAAGGCTAAAGCCAGTCCAACCTGCAAGGCGTCGCAAGAGGGCGCTTGCCTAGCCATGCTGCACAGGCGACGTGAACTATCAAGAAGAGCAAAGTTTTGAAACTTATGTTCGATTGAGATGTCTACCAATGGCTGGATAACGGCTGAACATAGTAACTCAGATCGCACGATAGATCGATGGTGTTGAGGAGAGAATGCTTGCCAAAAGTAGCCTAGACCCCATACTCCTTGGCACCTCCGAGCTCCGAAAGCTTTCAGAAATCGCAACGCTTACCACTCCAACGCCAGCACCAGCCATGGCGCACCCCAGAACCCTCCTCGTTCCCCTGAGCAGGATAACTGCGCCTTCAATTGCCCTCGCGCGGCCCGAACTCCCCCGCCTCGCGACCCTCCCCTTCCAGACGATCCGCAACGCCGTGACCAAAACCGACACCAAGAAGAAGAAAAAAGTGCGCAACACATACAAGAACTATGACCTTAAGCGCGCGGAGCAGTTCTCGCTCGTGGACGCTATGCAGTACGGTTCAGATGTTATACTAGATAGTTGGATGCGATGGGCTGACACAGCATAGTTATATTCGCGCCTTCGAAGTCGGGCAGAACCCGCAAAGCGCAAAGTACGAATTGCACGTCCGCCTCCGCTCGCTGAAGAACGGTCCCGTCATCCGAAATCGTCTCCGACTCCCACATCCCGTCAAAACCGATCTGCGAATCTGCGTAATTGCAGCGCCAGACTCCAAAGCTGCCGCCGAAGCGAAGGCCGCGGGCGCAACGCTCGTCGGCGAAGACGAGGTTTTCAATCAGATAAAAGAAGGTGTGGTAGACTTCGACAGGTGTATATGCCACATCGACTCGCTGCAGAAGCTGAATAAGGCCGGGCTGGGACGGGTGTTGGGTCCCAAGGGACTTATGCCCAGCACGAAGACAGGGACTGTGGTGAACCAGGTAGGGTCGACGGTGCGGAATATGGTGGGTGGGAGTGAATATCGTGAGAGAGTGGGCGTGGTGAGGATGGCGATTGGGCAGCTGGGGTTTACACCTGAGGAGATGCAGAATAACATCAAGTCGTTTATGGATGCTATTAAGAAGGACATTGGGCAGATGGCGGATCGGATAAACAAGGAGGTACACGAGGTGGTAAGTCGCGCCATTCGAAGGAACGCAAGAGGATTACTGCTAACGGGATGATAGGTTATAAGCTCGACGCACTCGCCCGGGTTCACGCTTAACGGCGAATACAGGGGGGCCAGCTCAATAAACCCCAAGGAACTCTCGGGTCCTTTGTAG
Source organism: Lentithecium fluviatile CBS 122367 (assembly GCA_010405425.1). Lineage (NCBI taxonomy): Eukaryota > Fungi > Ascomycota > Dothideomycetes > Pleosporales > Lentitheciaceae > Lentithecium > Lentithecium fluviatile. The sequence continues at coordinate 311,368 of MU005579.1, read as the reverse complement.
ACTTTGTTCATATAGATGTACGATAATGTACCATGTTTTCCCAACCTTGAACGCCATCGCTATGCTGGGTATCCTCCCGAGAAACTTTGGCCCATCATGTCTTCAATGACTTGAGTACTTTTACTACCTCGGCAGATTCGTCCATGTCCGCGTAGATCTTCATGACCTTCATGACCCTGTCTGCGCCAGCTGATCCCGCAGCTTTCGCTTGCTGCAACGCCGTGCTTAGATCCAGCAGCAGTGTGTTCCGGACCTTCATCATCCGCGGCATCTGCGCCGCAACGAACGGATGCTCGCCCAACCCCTTCTCCAGCTCCTGCACAACCCGATACTGCAGTACATTCCTTCTCAACTTCGCGATCGGCACGCCCAGAGCACCTTCATCTTCATCTTCATCTTCCTCGTCTGACTCCTCGCTATCGCTAACATCCTCTTCCTCCCCGTCCCCATTCACAACCCTTTCCTTCCCAGTCGTCTCGATGACTAGGCCCTCCTCCAAGCCCTTAAGTCTCCCCTCAAACTCAACCAGCCTCCTCCCAACCGCCACCATACTCCCAATCCTCCTCCTCTCCCCTACCAACCGCTGCACCTCTATCTCCCTCTCCGCAACCAAATCCCTTAACCCTTCCACTTCCTTCCGAAACCCCAAGAGCCCCACCCGCACTTCCTCCACGCGCTCATCGCCGCCCTTCAAACTTCTCCCCAGCCCCAGAAAATCCTGATAATTCGCATTCACGAGGTCGAGCAGCTCGCGGGAAAGGAGTTGGCTGCGGGCGCGCAGCTCCGCGCGCAAGTCCTCGAGCGTTTGGTGGCGGTTGTGCAGGGTGGAGAGGTAAGACGAAGGCGTGAAATCGGGAGCGAGGAAAGCGGAGCGCGGAAGGGGCGCTGGGTAGGGCAGTTCATCATCCGAAGACTCGTTGGAGTTTGAGCTGTGCGAGCGCGAGTCGTCTTCGATCTGTTGCGGGCGGCCAATGGTTAGTCTCCACGCTCGCTGCAGGTACGCACAAACTTATTTCGACATTGTTGAGGGCGCGGAGGGGCAATAAGGTGCACACACGTAGAAGCGGCTCATTTTTGCGATCGGGGGTGGAGCATAGCGGTGTAGATATTCGACGTGGGCGGTTCCTGGGCGGTTTTCTCGTAGCGCGAATGTGTGTGTTTGTTGGTAGGAAGGTGGTTCGCGGACGGAGGTCCGATTAAGGTGCGTTTTTCGATTCGATACGTCTTAACTCCGGGGTCGGAAAAGCGAACCGAGGCTGCGGAACGAGATCGGATTCGCGACTGGGGTATACGTGTGGTTTGTCAGTGTCATGGTTATTAATCGGGGGTCCCCTCTTTGTAGTGGGGCTCCAGGGTGTTTTGGCCTTTCTTTCTTTCCTTCCTTCACCTCTGTGATTTCGGTTTCTGCGTTAGTTGTGCGATTGCAGTCTTTTCGGCCCCAGTTCTGAGCGAGAGAAAGAGAGAGAAGACGTCATCGATTAAGTCTACGAATTCTTGGAGCGATGCCACTCCCCCAGCCAGATCTCCCTGAGCCCGCGCATCCAGACGTAGACTCGATGCTGAGCCGGAAGTTTGGCAAGGAAGTCGCGAACTATTTCTCGGGTACGCTGAATTCCCCATCCCCTACCCTGTACGTCTTTCTAACACACACCCCAGGCTCCCCACTAAACCGCGTCTCCTTCCTCCGCCCCGACCACACTTTTCTCATCCAAGCCCTTCGCCATCCCAGCACGACCGTCCTACTCTTCAATAACCTCGAGCCGCTCGTCCAAAACCCGCACACCCTCGCAACCGCCACCTACGATGACGTCAAACCGCTAATTGGAGACCACCCGTTTTGCGACAACGAGGAGGAATTGATCAGACAATACAATTCTGAGGAATACGTTCCACAGATTGTGTTTTTAGGGCTGGATGAGAGGAAAGGGAAGGAGGGTTTCGTGTACAAGGATCATTATAAGGGGCAGCCGTGGTTTGCGGTTGATGTTACGCCCCAGAGGAGTGTGAAGGAGGAGGCAGAGAAGCTGATTGAGAGGATGAAGGGGAAGGGTTTGGACTTTTCGAAGGGGAGGATGAATTTGAGTTTGGGGGCGCCCGAAGGTATGCTGTCGACTAATCTGGACAAGCGATACGATACTGATCTCAACAAGCCGCGATATACGCCGAAGCCCGCCACCTCCTCGACTGGAACGCCCGGCATCCATATTGCGCTGGATGCGGCTACCCCACCCTCTCCATAAACGCAGGATTCAAGCGAACATGTCCGCCCAAGGACATGGCTCCCTCGGTCCAACATGCAGATCGCCCCTCTTGCGCAACCAGAACCGGCATCTCGAATCTGTGCTTTCCGAGAACAGATCCTACTGTCATCATGGCTGTAGTGTCTGCAGATGGACAGCGCATCCTTCTTGGTCGCCAGAAACGCTGGCCAAAATATTGGTACAGTACCCTTGCTGGCTTCCTTGAGCCCGCGGAGTCCGTGGAAGAAGCTGTGCGTCGCGAGGTTTGGGAAGAGAGTGGGATTCATCTTGGGCGTGTTGTTATTCACTCGACGCAGCCTTGGCCTTTCCCTGCGAATCTAATGATTGGTGCGGTGGGGCAGGCCATTCCGGGTGGTGAAGAAATCCACCTCGGACATGATGCTGAGTTGGAGGACGCGAAGTGGTTTACTTCTGAAGAAGTGCGGGAAGCGCTGCGTGTAGGTACGAGCGGGTTGGGCGAAGACGCTGGGCCGGAGTATAAGGAGGGCGGCTTGAGGTTACCACCGAAGACGGCAATCGCGCATCAATTGATGCAAGCGGTCGTTAACGGATTTGCGAGTGGTGTGACGATGATATAGAAGGATTCGTTCATAGATGTAGACAGATGTGAAGTACATGGAGTTTTACATTGCTGGTATAATGCGGTTATGGCAGGACGATATACTTGGTCAGATGCTGCGGTATCGAGCCGAGCAACTTTTTCTCTTCCAACCATTTTTTGGAGAAAAGGCGATCTGCGTATCGATATGCTCCGTCACAGAGCAGCGTCACAACCGTATGCCCCTTGCCGAGCGTCTCTGCCACCTCTTTCGCCGCCACGACGTTTAGGCAGGAGCTTGCGCCTAGGTATAGACCCTCCTCATCCAAACATCTGTAGACCATTTCAATCGTCTTCTCGTCGCTAATGTGGAATGAACCGTCCAAGAGGTCGAGGTCGGGCTTCAGATTGTCCGTTACTCGTCCTTGGCCAATGCCCTCTGTGATCGACCCGCCGGCCCGTTCTGCAAGCTTGCCGCCGCTCTTGATGTATGAATGTAGGACCGAACCCGGCGGATCCGCAAGGAAGCTCTTCACCCTACCACCGCTCTTTTCCTTCAAATACCTCGTCACGCCAGCCAGCGACCCTCCCGTCCCCGTTGCGCATGTAAACGCATCCACCTTCCCCTCCGTCTGATACCAAATCTCGGGCCCAGTAGTCTCAATATGCGCCTGTCGATTCGCCACGTTATCAAACTGATTCGTCCAAACCGCATTCTCCATCCTCTCCGCATGCCTCTTCGCCTGATGGTTATAATTCTCCGGGTTCTCAAACGCGACAGCCGGGACGGGATACACCTCGGCGCCCAGCAACCTCAACAGATCGATTTTGCCCTGCGACTGCGTGTTCGGCATGTAGATGACGAGCTTGTAGCCCTTGGAGCGGCACACGTGTGCGAGGCCTATGCCGGTGTTTCCCGCCGTGCCTTCAATGACGGTGCCACCGGGCTTGAGAAGGCCGAGTTTCTCGGCGTTTTCAACAACGTAGAGGGCAGCGCGGTCTTTGACGCTGCCGCCGGGGTTTTGGAATTCGGCTTTGCCGAGGACATTGCAGCCGGTTTCTTCGGAGAGGTGTTTGAGGCGGATGAGTGGCGTCTTTCCAATTGCTGTGGTGTGTGAGTATAGAGCATTGGGTGCTGTAGGGCAGGATCGTACCATCAATGAGGCCCCGCTGCGCAACGCCTTGGGCCTTTGAGATATTGATGCCAGTCTGGTATGCGGCTTCCAATTTAGATAGAGACTCTGCGCTCCGCCATACTGAAGCTGCGAAGCTCCGCGAAGCTGTCCTGAACATATTTGCGACACAAGATGCACGAACAAGAATGCGCGGAGAGCTGTTGGGGAGAAGGTGATGCTGAAGCTTGGTAATAGTAACCTCGGCGAATCAGGTCTCTTTTCGGCCGATGTCGCAATCGTCACTGGTTCCGCGCCGCGGGAGTGCGCACGTGCTTTCGTTCTTAGCGTAGTTTCCGCATGCGGAAGGGACAACAACAAACAGCACCACCGTGTATCAACAACCGCACGCCACACACTTCATACACCACGACCGACTCGAGATGCCAGGCCGAACGTCAACGCGCTCAGCGCGGGCGTCAAACACCGGCCCCGCCCGCAAATCGTCAACCACAACGCTCAAATCTGCCCGCACTTCCGTCGTGGTGCCCGACGAGGGGCCCGAGAACTCGCTGCGAACGCAGATCTGTCAGATATTCAGCGATGCGCAGAACACGACCGCGACACAAAGGAAGCTGCAGATCAACCTGAGGAAACTGCAGGAGCGCTGTTGTTTCGAGCCGCAAGAGACGAAGAAGAACAAGAAGGCACAGCTTGAGGAGGACTTCGACGAGGCAGATTTCAACAATGAGATGATACGATGCGTTCTGCGAGTTTTGGGGGTGAAGAAGGGCGAGCCGGTGGGAGACCGGATTATACGCTTTCTTGGGCTGTTCCTGAAGCATGCCACGGAGAAGGGTGAGCTGACCTGCTCAACGCGGACGGGACGGGAACTGACACACGACAGACCAGGCGCTCTTCCAGGCCGAGGACGAGGATGAAGAGGCCGCTTTCCGAGAGACGCCTAGCAGCCGCCTCACTTCGCAGATCCTCACCACACTCCTCGAATTCCTCACGGCAAAGGACAAGGTCGTCCGCTTCCGTGCGACCCAAGCCGTGGCCCATATCGTCAACAGCCTCGAGACAATCGATGACGAGATATTCAATCTAATCAGGCTCGGCTTTTTGAAGCGACTGCGAGACAAGGAACCGTACGTTCGTGTCCAAGCAGTCCTGGGCTTGGGCCGACTTGCCGAGAATGACGATGTGGAGAACGATGACGAAGACAGCGAAGACGACGTTGCGGGTGGCATTTTGGAAAAACTCATTGATGTTATGATGAACGATCCCAGCGCAGATGTCCGACGGGCAGTGCTACAGAATTTGCCCTTTACCCTCGACACGATAAAATTCCTGCTTGAGCGCGCCCGAGATATGGACGCTAGCATGAGACGCATAGTCTACGGACGGATCCTGCCCACTTTGGGAGACTTCCGACACATGTTGATTACCGAAAGAGAGAAGCTCATCCGATGGGGACTGCGGGATCGTGACGACTTGGTCCGGAAATCTGCTGCCCGGCTCTTCAGTGAACGTTGGCTTGAGGACTGCGCTGGCTCACATGACACTCGTCTAGCGGAAGAGAAGAAACCTGGAGAACCAGCGCCGCTCAACATGGAAGCGCTCACTGAGCTCCTTGAGCGCATTGACATCACGCGCTCGGGAGTTGAGGAGGGCATTGCACATGACGCGATGCGACAGTTTTGGGAGCTTCGTCCAGACTACCGCGAGTTTGTCACATTCGACCACGACTTCTGGTATGAGCTCGACTCTTCACAGGCATTTGTGGCGCGCTCGCTCAACGACTACTGCAACAATGTTGAGGACGACAGGCTTCGGGAGATGCTCGAAGACAAGTTGCCGGAAGTCCAGACCTTTGCATTCATCGTCCAGAAGCATCTCAACACGCTTATGGAGCTCGTTGCCAGGTTTGCCGTGATGGAAGATGATGACCCAGAGTACAAAGAAGTGCAGGAGGACGCGGATGAGCAAGAATTCGTCGTTGAGCAGCTCCTTCACATTGCACTTACTCTCGACTACAGCGACGAAGTGGGCCGACGGCAAATGTACAATATCATGCGGAGTGCACTTTCCCGCGCCCAGCTCCCGGAAGAGTGTACCGAGCTCGCCGTTCGGGTTCTGCGCACCTGCTGCGGAACCCGTGGGGAGGCCGACTTTTGCGCCGTCATCCTCGAGGCCATTGCCGAAGTGCGTGACACACTCATGGAGGACGATGTCACAGAACGTGGCGATGATGCAGAAGAGAGCTTTCACTCTGCCAGATCTGATATCAGTGACGGCGAGAGGTCAACCATTGAAGTCGTTCCCAGAAAGGCGAAACCGCCCAAGCAGCTCAGCCCGGAAGAGGAAGAGGAGAAGAGAATCCGAGAGGTCATGGTTTTCGCTAAGTGTCTGCATATTGCACAGTGCACGCTGCAGAATGTGGAGCGTGACCTCGAGTCTGATACTTCGCTGACGTCGATCTTGAACACGCTCATCATTCCTGCTGTTCGTGCACAGGAGGCGATGATCCGCGAGCGTGGAGTCGTTTGTTTGGGCTTGTGTACGATCCTTAGCAAGGTAAGTCTTATTGACCATTACCACGATAGTTACTGACTGTATCCTTAGGACCTCGCCATCAGGAATCTAGACCTCTTCTTCCACTGCTTCAACAAAGGCCACGACGCCCTCAAAGAGATCGTCATCCAGACCCTCGCCGACGTAGTTATCACATACCCATCCCTCCTCGCACCTCTCGAACCTGATCCAGACGCTACATCAGAGGATGCAGAGCCAGCGCCGAACCCGCTCGTCGAGCCCCTCACCAAAGTCCTCACCCGGGGCTTCAACTCGGAAGACAAGAGCGTCAGTCTCATGGCCTGCACAGCAGCATCCAAGCTACTCCTTCTGGGCATCTTACCCCCTTTAGCCACAGCCAAGATCCTTAAGGTCTTCACGCTCACCTATTTCAACCCTGAGACGTCTGCAAACCCGGCTCTTGGTCAGGCTTTGAGTTACTTCATTCCTGTCTTCTGCCACTCGAAGCTCAAGAACGCGCTTCTGATGGCCCATATCTCCGTCCCCATCATGACCAAGCTCCTCTCCATGCGCGAAGACATCGATGACGACCAGGTTTCCGACATGGTCAGCTGGCCCACCATCACAGCACATCTGTCCGAATGGACGGACGGCCGCAAGGTCGTCGGGGCTACGGAACTCGGTCTCGATGGCAAGACATCGACGGCCCAAGAGGCAGAGGAACCGCATATCGTCCTCGCGTCCGAGATCCTAGAGCGCGCGGGAGGAGACACAAAATGCTCCAAGGACGAGCGCAAGCCACTCCTCATGCTCCTTACCAAGCTGTTCATCGCGTCCTCGGGCCCACTGCCGGACGAAGAAGTGCTCCGCAAGCTGCACGAACAAGTTACCAAGGCGGTGAAGGGCGGTCTGGGTATGGATGCTACGCAGCGGAATTACCTGTCTAAGCTCGAGCTCGGGCTTACCAAGCGCTTGGGCGAGGTGGAGCATGTTACCCAGGTCGTTGAGGTCGAGGATGAGACTGTTACTCCTGAGGTGACGGAGGGGCCTGGAAAGCAGCAAGTCGAGGCTGCGGATGAGGAGGAGGAGGAGGAGCAGGAAGAGGAAGATACCATGCTGGCGAATTTGCAGGGCGAGGGGACGAGGATGCCCTTGGAGGAGGAGATGGATGAGGACGGGGATGGGGATGTAACGATGAGGGAGGCGGGGAGGAGTGTGAGTGTGAGTGAGAGCGATATTATGGAGGATCTGCTGGCCAGCGAGATGGAGGGATGATTATTTCACCGAGGTTTGGATGGGATGGGATGGCGCTTCGCGTTTAGGTCTTTTTCTGGGGGGTTCCTGGTTGGGTCGGGGGCTAGGTCAGGGTGCTGGCGTGCCGTGGCGTGCCGTGGGTACGCCTGCAGCCGCCGCTGTGTAAGAACATCTGGTTGGATGGATGGGTATGATTGCAATGTATATGATCCCTCTTGCTAAGCTACTGTGACAATTCCGTCCAGTGGTGGACCTAATGAGTTCCAAATATTTTCCTTTGAAGCTGGAAAGGACAAACTCGCCAAAGCACAATATCTTTAAAAACGACTTCATGCCTTTCACCATGCTCCTTTTCCCAACGTATAGTATAAACGCGAACAACTCGGAGCACCCCACAGCTTTATCACAACCACCACAATATCAAAACACACCTCTCAAAGACCTCGTAACTTGCAAAAGCCCCCTCCCCATTACCAGGGCCGCGGGTATTACCCCATTGTTCCTATATACCATATGCAAACCTATATATATATATATATATATATACCATGGGCAGTTTGTATCACGAAAAGAATCAAAAGTCGCCTCCATCCAAATCTAACCCAAAAATGCGCACCGGGCCGCCAGATCACTGCCCGTAATCAAATGGCAACTATGTCCAAAGCGCTGTGGACACCAACACACCGCCTCGCCCGAACCCACCCCCCAAGAAAACGCCCAAACAGAAGCAATATGCACACCTAAAAATGTAAACACGAATCAAAAGGACACGCTTTTGCATGCCAATCAAGCAGCGCAAAGCGAGCAAGATGCGAGAGCCAGATCGAAGGCGGTCGGGGAATTGATCCCTTCAAGACTTCTTCTCCCGAGCGATAGTGGGCCCAGCGCCCAAAGCGCCAGCAAAGAAACGGCCCACATCGCCACGCAAAACACGGCCCCGGAAACCCTGTGACTGCTCGCCGCCAATACTACTCCGGTGACTGAGTCCTGTGCCCTGTCTCGCTAGGCCGTCGAGCCCCGGATCCACAGTCGCCATGCTGTTCCTCCTCGCTCTTCGGGTAGCATCCTCATCCTCCTTCCTATGCAGGCTCTCCGAAGGTAAGAGAATAGCGCGGTCGAGGGCGTACGGAAGCCCGCGGTGTCTCCCGCGTATCTGCATGGCGATTATGATGAGTTTGGAGAGGGGTTTGAACTGGCCGGAGAAACTCGTGTTGACGCCGGAGTAGCCGAGACTCAGGCCGACTGTGCCGTACGCCGACACGATCTCAAATAGCACCGAGAACAGCGTAAACTGGACATCCTTCGTGTTCTCCAGTCGTGCGCCCTCGATAATAGCAATGAGGAAGAAGCCTAAGAAGACGAACCACAAATCGAAAGATAGCTGGCGGCGCAAATGCGTGCTGACGTAACTCGAGCCTTCTTGCTCGTCCTCGCTTGAGTATATGCCAAGAGATTTTTCTTCGTAGACGTTTGTTTTGCGGAGGGATATGGCGATGGGGAAGACGGAGATGTACATCATGACGAGGTAGGACACTTGGATGGCGGGGTGGAGCTCTGCGAGATTGACGACGGCGAAGCCGGCGGTTCGGGTGGAGGCGGCTTGGAAGAGGCCGTCTAGAAAGCGGTAGCCGACCGGGAGGTGGGTGACGGCAGTGTCGTTGAGCTAGATTATGAGTGAGCAGAGTACAGCGGGCGGATTGAAAAGATTGGCTTACATCTAGGATGATGAAGAAGAATAGATCGACACCGTTAAGGAGGACCAGCACCCAAAACAGCCACCAATTGGCCTGGCTGGGGAAGAGAAGTGTGAAACAGCGACGGGGATGGTCGAGTAGGAAGCGAAGTTCCTCCCACACGCCGCTGCGTTGCGGAACACATTTGGAACTAAGCCAAATCACGAAGCGAAGCATGCAAGGAAAGCCTGTATTTCCGATGACGATGAGGAAGGTTCCTAGCAGCAGTGGGAATACTGCCTTCTGGAACGAGACCATGGAGTCGGGTGTAAGTGTGAAGCCGAGATCGTTGAACAACGATGCTGGCGTGAAGAAGCCCCACCAAACTGGCGTGACATTGGCCATCTCGATGATTGCGGAATACTGCTTGCTTCGGACAGCCCAGGGAAGCAGACAGGTCATGCCGAGAAGATGGAAGCCGACGTAGTAGGCGACAAGGATAACGGCCAGCAGTTTCAGGGCGCGGTACTCGATACCGCCAAGCTCTTCTCTCTGCTCTTCAGTCAAGTCCACGAAAGCCGAATTGCGTCCGACCGTTGGAGTCCAGCTGAGATAGGGCATTGGATCCTCCTCTTCCTTTTCTCGGGAAAGAAAGCTGGCCAATGTCCTGGACTTGGCTCGACTTATGGGGTTAACGTTGGAACCTGACGCTTCGGCAGCATCGGAAGCTCTCCGTGGTCGTACGTTGTAGGCCGATGCGCCAGTGTGGGGACGTCGTCGGACATCCGGAGCGTTGATAGTAATATGTTGTTTCAACGGGTGATCGTCCTCATTCAGCTCTACAGGAGGTATGGACATGGAACGTTCACGCTTGGCTTGGATTTCCTCTACCTCGTTGGTAGCGTTCTTGTCGAGGTGATCCTCATCCTCTATCCGCTCCGGGACATAGCCTAAATCGTAGTCTCGCGGACCAGGGATGCGGAAAGCCGTCTTCTCTTTCGGATTCCGCTGATTCTCGACAAAAGCTATGCTGTGCTCCTTGTTCCGCTCCGGAAGACGGTCTGACGGAGAGGTGACCTCATCAGCGAAGGTGATATCTCGTTGCAAGGCGGCTGAGCCATTCTCCTTGGGGGGCGCTTCTGGCGTACCGTCCTCATTCTTTGTAGTGCTCGAGCCTCGTCCACTCTCGTTGTCCTGGTCGTCTCTGGCGACACTTTCATTGTCGACCTTCTGGCCCTGCGCATGCCCCTCATTTGTCCGCAACACCTTGATCTCGCGAGTCCCCACCCCATTTTCTTCGTGTCCTATATCGCGTTCGTGGTCTGCCCTCGCCTCGCTCTTTGTACGCGATCTCGTCCGGGTGCGCCGCATGCTACGCGCTTCAAGCACGACGTTTTGGAAGCGTTTCTCGAACCAGTAGAGGCGGATAAAGACGACGAAGGTGTTGATGAAGATGGGGTTGCACATGGACGCTATGAGCATGATTACGATCTGCTGGTACAGCGCAAGCTGGTTCACGTCGATGCTGCCGCCACATTAGCCATGCCCGCATTTCGCCGCTGGTCCAACATACGTATTCAGCCCGCTCTGTGTGGCCGCACCGCTGGCGAAGAATAGAGCATCGATGTATGCCATGTTGTGTATCGGATACAGGATAACCGACCCGATGAGAGTCATAATTATGAGATAGGAATCTAGTCTCTGTTAGCCGTCTCTCCGCCGCCCTTGTCGTGCCAGTCCATACAATGGATCGAGAGGAAGTTGAAGCGCGGCTTGATGTGCGACCAATTCTTGGGCACGCGCGGCATGTGCTCCCTCAGCCATCGCCCGACCACAATCCACGGCGAAAACATGGTGCTGGAGGTCGCGCTCGCGGACCGGTGGCCTCCTGGTTTCGTCGCCAAAGAAATTTGCTTGGTGGATTCGAGTGGCTGAGTCTTCTAGAAGGCGTCCGGAAACCCACGGCGCCTCAGCAGGCGACGTCTCGTGTGGAGATAACTCAGCAACCGCACCACGGCACCCGAGTGGGTTATAATCGGTCCGAGCCGGGTGGACAGACGGCGTAATTCGCAAGGTACATGGTAGTCGACGTGAAGGCAGAAGACGCGGTGCCGACAAGTGAGCGAGAGTACGTGTGATTCAGCTCGTCAAGGGGCGTGAGGGAGTCGGTGCGGTACCATGGGTAGGGAAAATGAAAGGTCAGATGATGACGCCAAGACCGCTGCGACCAGCGAGGTCTAGACAACAAGGAGACAAGGGGCGTCGCGAAACAAAGTCGGAAGCCGACTGGACGCGCCGCCACCCTGGTTCTTAGCAATATCTATCACTTTTTGCACGACCTCGTACCAACCCGGCATGGGTACCAGCAGCTATGTCAGCTAGCCATGGTCGTCGGAATGCATGTCTCACTCACTTCTACGCAATCTCATCTTCACGTTTCACGCATACCAGGCACCGCGGAAATGCAGTCTGAGTCAATAGCAATTGGGGAAACTATCACGAAGGTATAGATAGATGATGAGGTAGTAGCACGCACCGGCCTCGCCCACTCTCCGACTCCCCCGCCGCGCAGCAAAATATTCACAGCTGAAAAATCCGCAATTCCTACACTCCCATGCAAACAAAGGAACCGACGGCGACCACCGCCAAAGCGCAATTTGGCCTCTAGCCTGCCTCTCTAACCGCCCTATATCTTCTCTATGTCAATCCCGTCCCGTTAAGTGCCGGCGAAGTGGTTCCAGAACTCCCGGGCTTCTTTGTCTTGAGCGTGAGCGGGAACGGGTAGTCGTCGGGGTCTTCTTCCTCCCTGCGCTTGTGTTAGCTAAGTTGTTACGTAGTGCAGGGTTGTACGTACGGGAGCTTCCATGCTATGTAGTCCTCTGTGCTGAGACCTTCGCGTCCTTCTTGCAATGACGCGAAGTCGCCCGGCGTCATCATGCCAGACCTGTCTCGCGGTGATCCAGGCTCCGACAACGGTCGCGAGATCTTCACCTCGTGGGAACCGAAGAAGTCGGGCTCCTCGTCCTCCTCGTACGCTGCAGGGTAGGCTCTTCGTAGAGCCAGCTGGCGCGCCTTGACGTACTCCATGCCCATCCGTTTCCAGTCGAGCAAATCGCTCAAGCGCTCGGTTCGGTTGCGCTGGTTGATCCGCTGACGCTTACTCTTCTTTGTGAACTCAAACATGTAGTCGACGAGCTGGTTGACCGAGTCGTCAACGCCCTTCATCCGTCGGTCAACAATGTAGATCCCGTAGTCGGCGGCGTTTTCGATTAGCTCTTCCATGTAGCAGCCAAAACCGGACAAGTTGGTCGTAATGCTAGGGACGCCCATGACGGTGCACTCAGCCGGAGTGTAGCCCCACGGTTCGTAGTACGAGGCGAAAACACCCATGTGAGTGCCACGGACGAAGTCGTCGTAATCCATAGGCAAGACGGGATTGGACGAGTTCAAAAACTCAGGGTGGAACACCACCTTGACGCGATCCGAGGGGTGGTTGAAAAGCTGGCAGCGGCGGATCTGGTTCAATACTGGATCCTCGGCATCGTTGACCATGTTGTGAGTTACGATGGGCGGTAGATTGTGCCTCTTCATCGCGAACAACCGGCGGCGGAGCATGATCTTGTCGGAAGCTGAGAGAAGGTCCTTGTCGTCTGGCAATGGCTGGCCTTCGGTCCAGGCAATTGAGCGCTCAAAAAGTTTCTGGCCGACATTCCCCTCGATCATTTTGACTGTGTCGTGGAGCGACTTGATGACGGCTTGTCCCTTCAGCGCCTCCACAGTCAGCGACTGTGTCTGAGCAGGCATGATAAGGAATGCGACCACGGTCATATTTGATCCCGCGCTCTTCATTCTGTGATTCAACCGAGCCAAAGACTCGATGAACATATCCACACCTTTATTGCGATACTCATATCGCCCAGCAGTGAAGAAGTATAGCGTATTCTCGGGATCGAAATCGTTGTGACCGTAGAAGTGCCCTCGCACGAAGTCATTGATCTTGACCTTTGCCTGCTGATGCAGATTCTGGAACTCGTGCGTGGCGGAGAACTTCTTCACGTTCAGGCCGTTGGGTAGGACGCCGTCCGGTTTCCGCTTCAGCAGATGCTCGCTTTCGTATGCGGTGATGTGGGACACGGTAGTGAATACATCGGCGGCGTGTGTAGCTGCGCGTTCTATGCAGTAGCGGTGGTAAATTCCACGCTTTCCAGCTTCAGCATCCACATCGAAGTATTGAAGGTTGTTGTAAAAATCGACTGAGCCGGCACAAAGGTATCGACCGAGGAGAGTTGCGTGCGTGGTAAAGATGGTGGTCACATCTATGCGGCGCTTCTTGCAGAGCGGAAGCGCGACTCCGGCGAGCCACTCGTGGAATTGGACGATGACAGCGCGCTTCTTCTCATGGTACACGTACTGTTATCGTCAGTAATCGCTCTTATGTAAAACAAAATCCCACTAACCTCGCCCAGAAACCACGCAATCAGGTAGCCAAAGACAATGGCCTCGTTGGTCTCGGAATCGCCAGGCGGCGAGGGAATGCCAGCACTCGACCACAAATCGCTCTTCCATTCATCGAGGTATCCGTAGCCGGTGCCCGTGTCGAACAAAAGCACCCGCGGGGCGCCATCAATCAGCCATCGGCCGTAGACGGTCTTGATGCCCCGGTCGTTCATAGACTTTATGGTAGCTGTCATAGCCGGATCCTTGGGTTCCAATTCTTCGACCTCGACCGCGACCTGTTATCTCCATTAGCAAAGCCCGCGCCCATTGCTTTGATTGGCATACTGAATTCCTGTTGAGCGGTCCCAACAATGTGTATGCCGAGCCATACTCGGCCGTTGTCACCTGAGCTTTCGACTTGAGGACCGAGTAGATACCACCCACTGCATCGGTCAGTATGGAGCTCCCAAAGCGCGATTGGGCGAATCGTACCTCGATTGGCGACCTCAGTCGCGACCTCAAAGAGGAGGTGGTTGTTCACGTCGCGCGTCTCCGTCATTGTGCCGGCGCAATGAAGCTGCTGAGAAACAAAGGGTCTGCAGAAAGAAATATTGTGAGACAGCTGTCTCGGAGAAGATTCTGAGCGACACGGGGCACGACAGACGTTGAAGTTTGGGCAGCTGCTGCATCCAAAGCCGCTAAGCAGAGCTCGTATCGGTCGAGATCACACGGCGAGGATGGACAAACGAATGGCGTGACGCCGCGATTGAGTCCGACGGAGCAGGCAAGATGCAGCGGGAAGCTCTGTCAGGAGGCAGAGAGCACAAAAGGGTCGAGGGCAAAATAGTTGAGCAGCGCGGTGCCTTTTGTTTCACGCACGAGCGCGCGGAGAGATGATGGAGGCTGGAGAGCTAGGCCGCTTCGATGCGAGGTTGAAGAGCTCGCAACCCTGCCAAATTACGTCACACTAAGCGATTGCGGCAGCGCTCGGCGTACAGCGAGGAATTGCCCAATCACGCCCAGCCGTTGTTGCGGGATTCTCTGCGTCGCAGCGTCGAGCACGGGCAGACGCTTGCAATTTCTGGCCCTCAACAAACTTCATCTTTCACTCCGCCCATCAATTGCTGCATCGTGAAGCTGCCCATGTTCACGCGGCCAGCGCCATCGCGCCTAGCTGCACATCTTCCGTCATCTGTCCGCCAGGATGCGGGGTTGCCGTTAGGATTGACGGCCACCTGCCCACCTTTGTGATACTGTAGGCGGGGCGGAAACGCGCCTTGGGGCGACTGTGGGGTTGGATGAACATCACGAGTTGCGGAGGGAGCACACTAGAGCGGCACTTGCAGATGTTAGATGAATCAAGATTGCCATGCAAGGAATCGATGCGCAACAAAAAGCCACCCCGAAAACGGCCCTGTAGATGCCCCGAGAAACCCTCCTCACTGGACCCTCCCAGCAAAAATAGTGGTATAATTAACAGCGTAAAATGTTGGAGACAACCAAACCAAAAAACCATTGAAAAAAACTGAAGACCCAACTCCACTGCTGTGCATATCAAACACCGCCCAATGCGCTTCCCGCCATGCAATTGCCATTCCATCAGCATATCTTTGTGTACGTATAGTCGCAATCATCCCAGATCCACACTGCGACGATTGTCCCGATCAATGACAGGCCGTGTGGGACCCTGCCTCTGATCGACGCTCGCGAGCAAACTGCCTGAGGCAAACCGCGAATTGTCTCTCACGTCGAGCATTGGACCACGCGCCTTGGACCCGTCCATAACTCCGTGGCCGACAGGCTGGTGTCCCTGGCTGAAGCCTGCGCGAGCGAGGAGACCGCCACCAGTGAAGGCGTTGCTCTCGTCATTGGGGGCACCTGTATGGTTGTTCACCGTGTATGCTGCAAGACCTTCGCCTCGACCCTTCAGCGACCGCGTGCGCTCGTGTCCACCAGTGCCATAGGTGCCGTGTGTGCGTCCCGCCGGTCTTGAACGCCAGTCGGTAGAAGGCGGAATCTTGATCGGTTCCTCAAGAGACGTTGCATTCTCGATTAGAGGCCCGGTGCCTGGCTCAGGCGCAAAGCCTTTGCCCTTGTTCCGATGTTGGGGTGGCTCGCGGTACTGAGGTGTCAGATCGACTAGAGGTCTCGGCTTCGTCCTCGTGGAAGCACTCCGCTGGATATCGCTCGAGGAGCGCATATGGTTACTGCGCACCGAAGATTTGCGAGCAAGGCCGCCATCGTTAGCAGCAGCCAGAGCCATGGAGTCGATGTTATTGATGAGTGAAGGTCCTTCAGTGAAGGGGCCAGAAGGCGGCTTGTCGCGTTCCTGCAAAGCCCTTTGCCTTTGTGAGTATACGTCCCCGAGCAGACTGGTGGACGCAAAACCCGAGCTTTGCGTGATTGAATCCGTCCTGTCTGTGACTGGACCGTCTGCAGCTGGAGGTGGGATATCATTCACCAGGCCGCTCCTGCTAAATGCTGTGGGTGGCGGATTCTTCGCTCTGGTGGACATTTTCCTGGCATGCATGGCCTGGGTATTTCCTCGTGCCAGTGGTGGGTCATCCCGAGAGGATGCAACAGCGTCCAGGTCCCTGCTGAATGAATCGAGGTCGAAGAGTGGTTTGAATGACCCTAGCTGATAATACGAGCCCACCGATGTGTTGCGGGTATGAGATGCTGAGCCCCCCTTCTCAAAGCCTCCTAGTGTGTTACTGTTCGTCAAGGACCCGTTCGCAGATTTCGATTCTTGGGCCTTTTTCTTCTGACCTTCGCCCATGACGTGTTTGAGATGCCAGCTCCTCGACACTTGCACAGCATTGTAGAACGTATCTGCAGTGGATTGATCGTTTGTGCTGAAAAAGTGGACGTAGCGGGTCTCGTCGGAAAAGATGTTGGACTTCTGTTGACTCTTCACTGCCCAAATGTACTTCTTTGGTGGTTTGATTTTCAGTGCCTTCCTCTCAGAGGGTTTGTAGATGTCGAAATCAGATATGTGGCATATGTTTTCTTGTTCTTTAGCAGTTTCGTTTCGTGCCATGACAAGTTGACCGTCGGAGCGCAGGGTGACGAATTTCTTACTCCATTTGCCAGGCCTTGAGGAGTACTGAATGTAGCAACTCATGCCGTCTGGCTTAGAGTCGGGGACCTTGGACGCGACCAAGAGGTCGTGGTCCCAGTACTGGGCCTCGACGACAGAAATTTCCAGGTCGTTCTGAGCGTCGTTGTCCCAGGAATTCATAACATCGCGCACGTGCTCGTACAGCCGAAGAGGACGTCTCAGGCCAACCTTCCGGAAGCTCTCCATCAGGAGATCAGCGTCTACATCAATAGGCTCGGTCATGCAGAGGGCTGCAGACTTGAGCAAGTCTTGGGCTGTGGTTTCGGGCGTGACAGGAAGCATGAACGCTTTCCTGTTGCAGACAACAGTTACACGCTGGGACATATATGAGCAGCGAAACATTTAGATATTGTGAGCAGACTTACACGGTCGCCGGCGTTCACGGCAGACACGGGAGCATCAATGCCGAGCACCGCACCACCTCCGCCAGGCCTGATGGTGTCCATTTCGCGGTTCTCGTGGCTCGTCTTGGGCGGCTTGGAGCTCGGTGAACCTTCTGGCGATGAGTGCGCTCCATCTTTCCGGCGCTTGAAAAGACTAAAACCGTGTCTTGGGGGAGACACGGGTGGCGACGCTGGTACCCTGCGCGATGCCTCCTCGGCCCTCGCTCGACGCTCTGCTTCTTCCCTTTCCTGCAGCCGTTTGGAGGACTCTGCTTTTTGAAGTCTCTTGCCCCGCTCTTTCTCCTCCTGCTGCTGCTGTCGTCGCAATTGTTCCGCCTCCTCGGCTTCCCGCTGTGCTCTCAGGCGCTCTGCTTCCCCTTCCCTGCGCTGTCGCTCCTGCTCGGCCTGCTTCGCCTGCTCAGCTTTGATTTTTTCGCGCTTCTCGGCCTCGAGCTTCTCCTTCACGCGACGCTGGCGTTCCTGTTCGGCCTGTAGCAGCTGCTTGGCTTCGTCGCGCGCGGTCCTGGGACGAGGGCGCTCCTCCGCGGTGGTCGTGGGCGCAGCCTCACGAGCGCGCGAGGTGTTGGGCACCTGAGGCTGGACATTGTTGGCCACGCGTGCATGTGGCGAGCTCAAGGCGCGGTTGCGCCCAGCAGCGGACGCTTGCGCGCTCGTTAGCGGAGGGACCTCGATGGTCGCTGTCCGCAGCGGCGGGGCTTTCGCAGTGGGCGCGTGCGAGGTTGTGGGCCGGCGATGGTAGCGCGACATGCTCCTGCTGACGGGAGGCGCAGGTTCCTCCTTCTGGGGCGGCAGCGCAGGCATTGGAGGGACTGCTGGGACGGCTGCGTTCTGCGACTCTGCGTGGGCCTGTTGCTGGGCTCGCCGCACGCTACGGTACCTAGAGAATCGAGGAGGCGGGTCCGACGGCGCCGGTTCGTCCATGTTGTGCGAGTGCATATGCAGCAATGCTGTGCGCTGCGTGCCGGCGCGTCTTCAAGTAAGGGAGGTCTTGGTCGCACCACCATTGAGTGTTGAGTGAAGTGCAGGGAGCCAGCACCACGACGGCGACAGGCGACATACGACGACTGCGGTCCGCCCACGTTCGATTAAAATTAAAAAGGTGCTCCCCAAGCGCCTGGTATCCAGCTGAACATAATGCCCAACGCTCTAACCGGTAATTGGTGCCGCCAAAAATACGCCTTGTTGCCGACTTCCAGTCGTGTTCTGCAGGGAAACTCCCCACGCGCCACCTGCCCTGTGCGGGCCAACGCCCGCGACCTCACGATGCTTCTCCGGCCTGTTCTTACACGTAACTCGACGAAATATCCATTTTTTTGTAGAATTCTGCGTGTCACGCATCTCTCCGGCTAACAATGGGCGCTTTCGTGTTAAAGTGTCCGAGATCAATTCTACTTTACGTCATCTTTCCTATCTGGTCAGCAGAGAGACGCGTAGCTCCTTCCCCTATATCTTCAGCCGTATTCAATTTCTCTCGTGCAATCAGCCTTCGTCGCACTTCAATGCTTCAAATGTTCATCCATCCAGTCGTACTTGCTCCTGTTCTTCCAGTCTGTCACAATGGCCGCGCCGGACCCTCGGCGGGTACTACGATGCCTTGTCATACGCCTGGGTCGGTTTACCGCGGAAGGTATAAACTAGCTTTTGACCTGGTA
The DNA here is from genome assembly GCA_010405425.1 of Lentithecium fluviatile CBS 122367. Taxonomy (NCBI): domain Eukaryota; kingdom Fungi; phylum Ascomycota; class Dothideomycetes; order Pleosporales; family Lentitheciaceae; genus Lentithecium; species Lentithecium fluviatile. The sequence goes on along the minus strand of MU005579.1, from coordinate 292,378 downwards.
CTGTACATCGCCGAGCGAAACGCGCGAGAGAGCAACCGTCATCGACTACTTTTAACATGTCTAATTTATTTCGGCACTCCATTAGATCGGGGTTTCGTATAATATACAGAAGAGGTTGATGAGCGCACAACACTCACCATGCCGAGCAGCCAGCAGTCATGGTGTGTGGGGAGCACCAACGCAGGCTCACCATTTTTGGAGCACATGTTCTTCGGCTTTTCCCGCGATTGGAAACAACATTTGATTGTCCAGGCCGAAGTGAATGGCGACACAACGGGGAAGCGGCAACCTGGGTCACGGGTATGTCTATGTACCTCTCGCTCTGGCAACGCACCAGTCACACGAAAGCGCACGATTTGAACAGCACCACCACTCCCCCTCCTGCCTTCCGGATCTCAAATCACATCACCCTATTTTCCTTAGGAACAAGCTCCACAGATGCCGGACCGACGCCCCTCCTTGCTCCTTCTCGTTTCCCTTCTCCTAAGTTCCTTCTTGTACCTATCTCACTTCCACAAATTTCACGATAGCTTCCGACGCGTCTCGCATCCTAAGTTACTACATGCTTCTCCACCTTCCAAGCCCTCCGAATCGAAGTCCGCAACTCCAGCCGCGCCTTCCCCTGCATTCACTGACTCTGACGGGAGTGCAAACGTTACACTAGGCGTATGAGAGCCTGATCTTGACAGTGAAAGAGAGAAGTACTGATGACAGTTGATCAGTTCGGTGCGATCACAGCCGTTTCCCATTCTCGCTCCCCAAGGATCAAGGGTCTGCTGTGGGCAGCCAACCTGACAGGCATTGACATCACGATACCCGAGCAGCCCTTTTGGACAGAGGGTGACCTGGAAACGTTTAGATCAGGGAACAAGAGCCAGATCACGAAAGGAAGCGCATTGGCTTGGTTGGGGCATCTGAACGCGTTGAGATGGTAAGGCACTTTACGAGCTCCTGTCGTGCCTGTCTTTCCCCCTTCACATGAAGTTGGCTATCTTGCTAAATCACTGCGGTTATACTCTACGGCCAACCGCTGGAGATTTTGCGGTGCTCTCTAGCACTGGAGTGCATGTCCCACGCTAATCGACCGTCTAGGTTCCTATCCACCTCCCACGAGACAGCTCTGATAATCGAGGACGACGTAGACTGGAACATAGCTCTCCGAAAGCTCCAGATTCAACGCGCAGAATCCGCATTCAGCTCTGTCATGTTTTCACCTATCTCGTCTTCGCCACATGCACGTCGACGCAGCGATCCCAACTCCTGGAGCTCGTCACGAGGCTGGGAGCTCCTCTGGCTCGGTCACTGCGGCGACAAAGCATCTCCCGAACACATAACATCGCATCCACACCTGATCTACAATGACAACACAGTCCCATCTAAAGACCATCTGGATTATGTCACATCCACCTTTCTCAACAATCTCCACGTCCCAGAACATTCACGCATGGTACACCGCTCGTACTGGCCTCTCTGCACCTTTGCCTACGCCGTAACCCGCGCCTCAGCCCAGCGCATCCTATCCACATACGGCAGCGAAGTCGCAACCGCCTATGACGTTGCTCTGCTGGAAGCCTGTCGCGACCACGACTGGTCATGTTACACCATCACTCCCGAGCTTTTCCACCATATCGAGGCACCGAGCGAGATCGCAAATGTAGATGCCGGCGCGCAGGAGAACAAGGAAGGTTTGGCAGTCACAAAAGTGCCGGCGACGCATAACATTGGATGTGGAGCACGTGGTCAGGACATGTGGGTTGAGGTGGACGATTGGCGTGGACGGAGGTGGATGGTGGAGATGGTGCGAAGTGGGCATTGCTTTGTCCATGGGACGTAGAAGTGGACTTGTTAGGATGGGGGTGGTTGGAGGTGTGGAGTGTTGCGTATCGGTGTGCCCTTGGTTGGACGCTTTTCCGCTTAAAAGTTGTTGCGAGTCGTCTGTATAGAACTTTGTTGATCGCCGCGCCTTGAAGCGGTAATAGAACTTAGTCTTTTGATGGAACATTGTATTAAACTGTCGTTTCCGGTTCTTATTTTCCGATTCTCGGATTTCTGTTTTCTTTTCTGGACTGATGTTTTGAATTCCGTTTCTGGAATCTCGTTTTTGGATTGTTGATTTTGGAATCTCGCTTTTGGAGTCTCGCTCTTGGGGTCTTGTTTTTGGATTTTCGGGTTTGGATTCCTGGTTTTGGACTCTCGGTTTGATAATCTCGGTTTTAGCTTCTCGTTTTAGATTATTGTTTTTAGAATTTTTTTTTAGTCTCGCTCTTAGAGTCTTGATTTTAGTTTTTTAGTTTTAGATTCCCGTTTTTAGCATCTTACTTTAGAATCTTGCTTTTAGAATCTCGCTTTCCAATTCCCGTTTTTGGAATCTCATTTTCAGAATCTCGTTCTCAGATCCCCGTTTCACTGTTCCTATTTTCCAATTCCCATCCATCAATCTTCGTTTCCGGATTTCCATTTCCAGACTCCCATTCCCTAACCCCCGCTCTTGAATCCCCATGTCCCAACTCCCATAATTCAATCCCCACCTTCCATCCAACCCCAACATTCCCGTCAATACACCTCCACCCCAGTCTTCCGAACTTCCTTCCCAAAACCCCCCCCCCGTCGACCGCTCGCCCGTCTTGCTCCATCATCGCAGCAACAATGCACTTCAGCCCCCTACCACTATGAGTTGATGCTACACTGATGCTACACCGCATCGCACATGCAGCCCTGGCAGTGGGCCGGCGGTCCCGTCGAGATTGGAAAAAGGAGGGGAAGGCTGGGAGCTAGAGCGTAGGGTGACGAGTATGTGTGCGTCTTATTAAGGGCCATTGCGCAGGACGTATTGTATTAGGGAGGCGGAAGGTGGATGGAAAGAAAGGAAGGGGAGGGAATGAAATGAGGGAAACGGAGGGAAAGCAAAGGGATGTGTAGATGGGCCTCGGCATTGGGCGGTATATAGAAAGAGTGCGGAATGGGAGGGAGTAGCTGAACAAACGTGGCGGGCGATGCTCCCGGGAAGGCTGCCGTCCGACATACTACACATTACTGCACGCGGAACGCCACGATAAAGTGACATTATAACGCTCTTTGTACAGTGGTGTATGAGTGAATATAGTACAATATCTCTCCCACAATCCCAAGCGCGCATCCCATGCAAGGCTATAGTACACAACACCCTCCCTCTCCCCACCTCTACCTCTTCTTCCCTTTCTTCCCACCCTTCTTCCCCCCTGCCGCGGCACCCATCTTCTTCTTCCCGCCATCCGCTGACCCCAACGCAGCCTTCTGCCTCAAATACACCCTGACCACATTCTCCACACTTCCCCTATCATGCTTAACCTTGCGCATATACGTCAATCTCGCCCGTCTCGCCCTCTTAACCCTCCTCTGCACGACTTCAATGCCCTCCACTAGCGGACTATACACCTTGTACCACATCTCAACGCCGACGCGGGTGAGTTGGCCACGCAGCAGGATCGCGGTATCGACGCCGCGACGCCGGATGTTGATGCATACGCCGGCGAAGGGGTCTCCCGTGCGCTGGCGCACCAGCAGGATATCGCCAACGCGCGCGCATTCCGGGTTGTCTTTTGCGAAGAGGCGGGTGCGGGCGCCGGTGGGGTCGAGGAGCGCGATTTGAGAGGCGGTTACGGCGGAGATGGGGTCTGGGCAGGTTTTTTTGATGTCTGGGGCGGGTCGGTAGGGGATGCCTTTCTCTGCGGGGTTGTTAGCGTCTCAACTTGTTTGCAGGCGACTAGAGAGGTTGGGAGGAGTCCAATTGACCATCTGCCCGGTCGGAATGTGCAAGGGAAAAGCCCACACGTACGTCTCAGCTTCTTCCGATAAAACTGGTAGAACATCTCCTCGCGACGCCTCCGCAGCAGCATTTCGGCTGTTCGATTGATTCCTCCTGTCCGCCCTCTCCACACGGTCCGAGGCATCTCAATGGACTCCTTCGGCTTGCCGTTCGCATCGTACATTTGCGGATATAGTCCCTTGTGCATCTCCAACATGAGTTTTCTCGTCTCGCGAGGGATCTTGACAAGACCCCCGCGGCGAGCAGGTGCCTTGGGTGATTTCGACAGGGCTGCGCCGGCGCGCGACGCGCCTGTCCGCAGTGCTGTCGCCATTCGGGTGGTGTGTGGTGTGGATGCTGGTGAGCTCGATATCGAATTTAGAAAATCAACGCACGGGTCATATGATGACTAAGCAACTTGTCAATTCACATATCGATAGACAGCAAAGCGATGCGGCTCGGGCTGCAACGAGCGAGAGAAATAGAAAGTTGAGAAGGGGTCTTTCAATATTGGTTCGGTAAATACTGCAAAGTGGTCTCCTGGACCATCAACCGCAAACACCTGCAACTGCAGCCACATCGAAGAGGAATTTGTCGAAGAAAAGAGACAACAGAACTTTTAGATGCAAATGCCCGCCAATCATGCAGCCACCCATGTATTAGAAGCAGCCCAAACACCTTGCTTGCACGCAGCACGCAGGATCGACTGCAGAGAGATAAAGGACCCAATTCGAGTTTACCCACCACCGTGCACCATCCATGCTTACACCACATTCCCTTCTGCATGTGTTCGTTCAAAATGGATTAGTTGAGATGCTTCAGTGTACCGCCTGGATCCGGAAATCGATGCTGAGCCGCCGGACGCCGGAAAATGGAAGGGAAAAAGGGAAGATGCTACAACCGGGCTTGGCTAAGTTCCTCAATCAGGCCCACAACGCCATTGAAATGCTGGAGGATTTCACCCTGCGGCACGACAGATCCGAGTCAGCAGTTGACCTGGAAATCCAATTCGACTTCGCGACGAGGTGTCTCTACCTCCTCCATCCAGGTCAGGCCGTTGGCGGCCTCTTCCACCGGGAACACCTCCTGCGCATATTCCTCCATGCCGCGGTTGCCCTCCCACAGCTCAAGCGCGACACCTGGGCAGTCTTTCTCCAGGTCTGGTCCGAAGTACGGAGCACCTTTCTCGGCTAGCGTCTCCTCGAGCGCAGAGAGGTGCTCGCGATAGCCAACGGGGGTTGGAACGTTGATCACAATGGGTCCTCGCTTGTACCGAACAGGGCGCTTTAGGCCGCGACTAAATGCTTTGCAGACTTCCTTGGGTGTCAAGACCTCGTATGCCAGCGGAATGCTGATGAGTCGGTTAGTAAATGAGCACATAATAGAGCACGTGGCTCGAGCAAACTCTGCCATCGGCGTGAGGGAGATGACCGGGAGGAAAGATAAGACATGGCGCCACATATGGTGATACTGTGGGGAACGATGCGGGGATCATATGCACGCAGGGGCGCTTACCGCTTGCCGTTCCACTTGCGCGGGCCTTCTTTGAATAGCTGATAGACTGCAGGGCCGATATCGTGCTCAGAATCAAGCCATGGGAGTTTCTGGTCCGGATGGAACGGCGCCTGCCAGACGAAGCTACCGTCAGATTGGTGCTCGATGCGGAATAGAGGGAAATCCAAGCCCGTGAAATTGTTGTGGTAGATGCCGCAGTAGATGAAGGTGGAGGGGAGGCCAATCTGGCGGATGTATTGCTCGACGGTGAACTTGGGCGCCCACAGCGGAAGTGCCCTCCAGTTCTTGTCGAAAACAGAATGATCGGGCATGCTCGAGTAGATGTAATGCTGGATGCCGGCCTTTTTGGCGGCGTCGGCAAGCAACTTGCCAACGGCAACCTCATCACCCCAATGCGTCGTGTTGATGAAGGCACACTGCGCACTCTTGAACAGGTCGTCGAGAAACCTGCGGTCCTCGAGGCGGCCGACGTAGACGGTGACGTGTGGCAGGCCCGACAGCTCTTCGGCGACGATGCCGTTCATGTCGCGCATCTGCGCACGCACCTGCCATCCCAAAGCGGAAGCCACCCGAATGAAGCTCGCCGACTGGCGGCCATTGCTGTTGATGGTCACCACCGTCCTCTGCATCCGTGGCTCGGTTAACATGCGGACTCGAGAGCGAGAAAGGCAAAGAGATAGAACAAAGGTCGGTCGCAAAGAGAGGGCTACGCTGGGTGGTTGGGACTGGGCATCCGGCGTCGAGGTGGTCGCAGTTGATATAGTAGCAAACTTGACAGAGGCGCGACCGAACCGTGTCCCCGGGCTCGCGGCGGGCGGAAGAGAGCTCAGTGGTGGAGCTGGACGACGGGTGATAGGCAGATAAAGGTGGTGGGAGTGCGACCTGGGAGCAGAATATGTGGTTTGACAGCGGCGTCGGAGTGTGTTTCCGCAATCGGGCTCGCAGACAACAGCACGTGCTGGGGGAGGCACAAAGAGAATTTCAAGATAGCGGATTGACTTCTTGATTCTCGAGAGTCAGGCACCGGACACGTGAGGCGCGGCTGTATGCAGGTATGCAGGGCCGACTAGGTGTGACGCGCTCGCTCGTCCGCAGGAGTAGAGCGCCGCTTAGGGTGAGGAGCAACTTATAGACCAGCGGCGCAGACAATGACGCTTCGGCGGAGATGCAGGAGATGCTTGAAATAGGACCGCCCATGTGTACGACCTGTCCGCCGTCTGTCTGCTCGTCATGACGGTGCTGGAGAAAATTACCTAATAGCACTCCTCAAGGACGAATTGGAGGACGGCCGGAGCAAAACGTGCAACTAGCATGCCGAAACGCAAGGCTCTTTTTGCAGAGGAGAGCCTGCCGACGCCGACACCAGAGCGAAAAACCCTCACGGGGCAGCGCGATTTGCTAATACCGCCTGCTGCTCAGACAATCTGATAGTGGAGCCTGGCCATCCAGTGCACACCAGCTGAGCACCCAACCGCCCAGCGGGGCTGCCCCCTAGACGGCACCATACACGGTGCTCTACGTGCTTTGGGTGCTCTACATGCTCTACGTGCTCTACATGCTCTACGTAGGCGGCCAGGCTAGGCACTACCGATGAACGCGGGCTCCAGCAGCCATCGTTCCACTGCGAGACAACAGAGGCGGGACCGCTCCTGAGGAGTGCGGGGAAGAAGACGGTGTTAGGCAGGGTTGCATCAAGCAGGACAAAACGGTGAGAGAGCTATTGTATCATAAGCCCTGGCCGCCGGACGGCTGGTCCGATAGCAGCGGCGCCGGGCACGCTGTCAGACGCCGCGCTGTGAGCCATCGTTGAGCACCCGAGGTGGAGAGAATGATAATCCTCCAGACGCGCGCGCGCCTTGGCGTGCAGCGATTTTTCTCAAGTAACCGAAAACCACCTCCATTAGCACACTATTGCTCTCGCCTGACCTATCGCAATATCACCACTTCTGCCTTCACTACGTACGCTGCCCACTTATCAAAACGCGTCAGATGAGAACACATGCAGCTCCCAATGTCTGCGCGTCGCCGGATAGGCTCCAGCGCGTTTCCCCGCAATCCAGCTCCCGACTGTGCCTTAGACCATGGCCCAACTGATAGACAGATAGCACACCCATCAAGCCGCCGGTTGCTGTCGCGTAACCGCCCTGCTCAGATAGCCATTCCCTACGCTCGCGCGTCACCAGACCCCGAGGGGAAATGCGCCTAGGATGGCGACATCACGGCAGCCCGGCAATCATCATGTTGACTGCAAAGCCCATCATGCGGCCCAGCAGCCGCAGGCAGGACCACAATTACCCGTTGTTCCAGCGAATTCAGGACCTGCGGTCGCCTCAGCCAATCACATCGTCCCACACGGCGGCGTTGCCGTCGCCCTCCGCCGCATGCATTCTCGCAGTGGCCATCTCATCAGAGTGCAGATGGGCTCCCGCAGCTTTTAGGATCCCCACATGGTCCTTCAACCCCGCAGCTGCCGCCATGAAGAGGGGTGTGTTGCCGCTACGGTTGCGGAGGTGGACTGACGCGCCCTGTTCGAGGAACTCTCGAAGGATTTCCATGTTCGGCCCAGCTGCCGCCAGATGCTGCGAGCCGTCAGCATTGCATGCACCAACGCAATCTTGCATCATTCGGAGAATAGTTGACCCTTTCCATGCTGGATGCGCGAAAGATAAGAGCAAGCTCGTGCTACCGCCAAGCTGGTTCTGCCCTCTGTATGGCTTTGTGCCTGACAGGCCGACGGCCACTCGTCTCTTTATCAGAGACATAGTCGTCGCACCGTCTCAGGTGCAATATCGGTGCTTCCGATACCGGCTCTTGCAACAAAGCTTTTCGCTCATCCAGCACGGATGGTTCGACTAGGAACAGTCCAAAGATAAGGACCGTTGACTTGGGATGGCAGACCTGAAACTTTTAGCAAGGAAGCTTAGACTTACCACAGGCGTGTTTAGATTGTAGTCGGCATCGTTTAGCAGCCAGCGAGGCTCGCCCCGAATGATGTCCCTGGTCTCTTGAAGATTGCCTTTCTGGATGGCGTAGCCTAGCGCTGTCAGACTGGACAATTCTGGCGTCAGAGCACCGCTTGTCTTTGGGTGTTCAAAATGTGTTCGTGTCGCCTCGGTAAGCTCTCCACGAATAGAAATCGACATGCGACTGGCGACTTCTTCGGGCGTCGCGTCAGGAAGAGCCAGCAAATAGGCCATCTTGGTCAGTGCCGCCTCCGAGGTCATATCCATTCCAAACACCACACCAGCCCGACCCAAAATAGTTGCGGGTGCATACAGCGGGCTGACGCTGCCGCTCAGGCACTGCGTCACATTTACGATAACGATTCCTCTCTTGACTGCGTCTGCCAGGATACGTGTCATCGCGCTATCGGGACCGCCAGGCGTGTTCCCCGCTCCGAAAGTTTCGAGGACCAGTCCCTTGATGCCTTCTAAATGCAGTACTGCATCGACCATTTCTGGTTTCATACCCGGGAAAATGCGGAGGCACGCTACGTGTGCGGTGTCTAGCTTCGTCTGGATAGAGAACGGGTGCATGCTTGTCGGTCGGTAGACATTGCTCCACGACACATTCGTCCTGAGGGAGGTGATGGCTGCCAGAGGCGGGAGATTCGGACTTGCAAACGCCTGAAAGTCGTCTGAGGAGATTTTAGTCGTGCGGTTCCCCCGGAATAGTTTGAAGTTGAAGAAGAGGCAGACTTCTGGGATCATGAAGTGTCCGGCAATGATCAAGGCTCCCAGTAGGTTGTCTTCGGCATCCGTCTGCAGCTGCATCATTGGCGCCTGCGATCCAGTAACAATAACGGGCTTCCCCAGGTTGTGGAGCATGAAGCTCAGTGCCGAGCATGTGTAGGCCAGCGAGTCGGTGCCATGGAGTACCACGAATCCGTCGAAAAGCTGGTAGTTGCGATAGATGCTGTTCGCAATCTGGTCCCATCCGGCAGCGTCGATGGAGCTGCTGTCAAGCAACTTCTCGAACTCGAGTACTGAGTACCTCACTCGGCGGTCGTAGGCGCTAATGGGAGTCCTCAGGCTCTGTACAGCTTTTCGCGTACCCTTGTCATCGATGGCAATCTCTAAAGGCTCAGGATAAGAACCGTCGTTGAAGCACGGCCGTGGAGCGAGTCCTGCTTTCAAAAAGCCTCTCGCGGGTACCAGTCCATCTTCAGACCTTCGCATACATATCGTGCCGCCTGCGAGAATGTGAGCTTTCGGCCGCTATGCGACGTGCATGTGGACGTTTCGCACCTGTGATGATGATAAGGACTCGTGATTCGGGAAGCTGGAGCTCCGGGAACGCGTCGTCCATCTCCCCAAGCAAAGGCATTCAGATTGCCTGTCTGCTGTGGTAGGGAAGGGTGTTGGTGTGGCTGAGAGTTTCTAAGCTCGGTCGATAACGGCTGGGAGCGGATGTCGAGTTTCGTAACCGCTCGATTCGGTACCAGCGCACAAAGAACACACAGAATCAAATTCTCACAACTTTTCAAACAAGGGTAGAATACGAAGTAAAAAGTAAATCCGCAGCCAAAAAAATTCGTAGTGGGAACGTAGAATCCCCATTCTTTTATCACGCGTCCATCGGCCAGCAAGCAACCGCGCAATTTTCAAGCCCTAACCTACTTTAAACCATGTCACCACCCATACCAACATCGGCCCGGTCGCTGGTGCTGGTGCATGTGCTCGCGCCATGCATCTCCGCTCTTTAGGATCCACTCTGGGCGGTTCCTGTTACCCCTTCAAAACTGCTGCATTACCCCTTCGAAATTGAAAAATTTGCGGCAGGCACAAAAGCAGGGAAAATATTGCCTTGATGGTTGGGCGGGGATATCGTCGGCTTTGGGGTCCGTGGTAGAGATGCGTCATATGGGGTAAGATATTGGGATATTGGGCGAGAGGATGCAGAGGGAGATTGGAGTGCACACGTGCTGTGTTAGTTTGATGGAAGGGAGTGTAGAGCTAGGTTGGTGTATGGGGGATAACGATGATGGGTTGGCGACGCGTTGGTTCGCATCACGTCAGTGAGCATGCTATTCTTTGATGCTTGCGACACTGGGTTCGATGGTCTACCAGCAACTGCATCGTACGTTTAGAGTACACAAAACCTCTAGAGAGCCTCTTACAGAAATGCTGACGCTCTCGTCCAGCGGACAAAAGTTTATCGAAACCTCACTATGCTCGAATGCCTGTTACCTACCCTCTCTCAGGTGCGACTACCATGCGCTTGCATTGCTCGTAGCTGCCTCTTTCGCGTATTTCGCGCGTTTTTTCTCCAGCGCTTTCACCTCTTGCCAGTTCTGCACTACCCATTCCATAACACTCGGTCTGCACGCAGGAGAGACAGCGGCCGTCCACACGGGAGTGCTCTCCAATGCCTGGGCCGTGATGTACGGTTGACCATCGATGAAGCCCACCCAGTGCTTCAGCCCCTTTAGCGCTCCTCCTAAGGAGTTGCCTTCCAACGGTAATAGATCTCGAATTTGCTTCCAAAGCGCCTCTTCATCCTCCTTTGCGTGGTGCTCCGCGAGCATAGCCTCATACTGTGCGTGCTTGCTGAATATGTTGAGAGCTTCATCAAGGACCTCCTGCCGGGTCCATACTTTTCCTTTGCCCTTTGCGGCTTCCGGATGCGCTGGCATATATTCTTCGACAAATCGGCGATACATGGCGCGTTTGTTCTGCCTGGAGCGGTCGTTCGACTTCTCCACACGGCCGTCGAAGATCTCCCGTGCGAAGAACCGGCCTTCAGACACCCAGTTGAACAGATTGTTCTCATCCTGGAATCCTGCCCGGTACTCAGAGGTGTCGAGCCCGTAAAACTCCATTGCTCTGTTTGGATCACGGGTCAGGAATATCAATGCCATCTTTTTGTTGTACGGCTCGATCTCCTCGACTCGGACGTGGAGCCCTCGGTCATTGCATGTGAGGCCCAGAGGCCGATGGCAGACTCCAATGATCTGTAGCAGATCGGAGTCGCCTTTCATGAACCGCGTCCACTCGAAGAGCTCGGCGCTGTCAGGAGTACCGTTACCAGGCGAAAGTTCCACATCCACTTGGACAAAGGCGTCAGATGTGTCCGGATGTGGGATGCCAAATGAGTGGGAGCCGCCACGGGGCACATGAAGTGATGCCCCAAGCAGATCCTTGATCGTGTTCCATATGTCTCGGTCGTTGGGGGATCGTATTCCTTCGACAAGGAAGTCGATGTCGCCATAGTCTAGCTTTCCGGGTGCCTCTCTCGGAATCGTGACATGATCGAACAGAGTCTCCAACTTGGTCGCAATCTCGCCCGCAAATTTGTGATACACGTCCGGCAGCATGCGTGGTACCTTGATTGGAGTGTCGGATTTGACGTTGATGAACGCTTGCCCTCCCATATTGGTCGTTATTACAACAAAGCCCCCTCGCTGGTCTGCTTGTCGAGATCGACGCGATGGTGATGTCTAGTGGTCTTGCGGTATGGTGTAGTGCACCCTAGTGTGATACGGGGGGAGAAGGACTATATGTACTAGCAGATGAATATTATATTTTCACAACGTGGGTGTAGTTTATTGCGGGTGACTCCCTCAGGTGAACAAGGCGCAGTGGAGTCACAGCCCCTAGTGGTAAGGCTCGACCATTCCCACGCCATCAGGTAGCTGAGAGAGGAAGGTTCAGCCAGAGCCCTTCCTGCTTACCTATTACTGTGTCATTCGTCGTGACTGTTATGCCATAGGGTCTATCTCCTGCACATGGCGGGAGGGTCGGCTACGGGAACGCGGAAGGTCGGATGTAGCAATGAGCCGCAGAAAATGCGCTGGTAGAATGATGGCGCAGCCTTTGAGGACCGAAACAGACCTGGATGGATAATCGCGTGGCGGGGGTTGGTGTTGTTGCTTCGGAGGTCCGCTGTGGCGTTATGTCATCGGGGGCTAGCCACCGGGAAATTTTTGTTTGGGGAAGTCGAGCTCCCAACAACAGCAGTTGCGCACTCAACACGATAAGAGCACTCTTTCTAGATATACGTCCGCTGCTCCGGTAAGATTTACAACCAAATTTTTCACAAAATCTAAAACATTGCTGAAGATGCCCTTCCTAGAAACCTCCATCACCGACCAGCTCGCGCACCGCAACCGCAAGATGTCTGAAGTAAATGCGGAAGAGGTCAACGCAAGGTTCGAGGAGCTCAGTATCCTCGAGTCCGAATTCGAGGAGGTCGAGATAGAGCTCAGTGAGATGCGCCACCAGCTCGTATGATTTGATGCAGGGACTAACTCCCGCAGTCCGCAAATCGAATTCGCTGAATGCGCCGCTGTGGAAGAAGCGCGCTGAGATTATCGCAAAGATCCCCCACTTCTGGACCCTCGTCTTCGAACAGGCCCCGCCCGAGCTCGACAACTTCATCCAACCCTCCGATTCCAAAGTTTTCGTGGACTGCCTGCAGACCTTTGAGGTCTCGCGCTTCGAGATCGAGGACCCCAAAGGCTCGCCCCGCAGCGTCTCGATCAAGTTCGGTTTCGGCGACAACGAATACTTCACGGATAAGGAGATTGAGAAGAAGTTCTGGTTCCGCAAATCTAAGGACTGGGTGGGCCTGGTTTCTGAGCCGGTCAAAATCCACTGGAAGAAGGGCAAAGACCTAACGGGAGGCCTCACGGATGCGGCATACGAGCTTGCACAAGCGCGGAAGAAACTCACCAAGGCCTCAAATGGCGACGCGAAGTCAAAGAAAGATTCCAGCCTGCCCGAGTACAATGCACTGGCTAAGAAGATCGAAGAGAGCACCGAGGCATCCCTCAGCTTCTTCGCCTGGTTCGGATTCGTGTCGAGCTACAGGTGGATTAGTGCAGAAGAGTCGGAGCAAGCAGAGAAGGAGGACACAGCCAATCTAGAGAAGCTCAAGCGCGGCGAGAAGCTGGATGAAGACGCTGATGACGACGATGATGAGGTGGACTACCAAGAGACTGAGGTCTTCCCACAGGGCGATGAGATTGCCACCCTCCTCTCTGAGGACCTGTGGCCGTCTGCAATCAAGTACTACAGTATGTTGCTTCGGTACTGCGGCAAGATGAACACTGAAGCTGACTGTTCACAGAGCACTCTCACGAGGCCGATGACGAAGAACTCTCCGATATCGATGTTAGCGATGTAGACGACATGGACGAAGACGATTCGGACGACGAGATCGACATTCGTGGTCTTGTGGGCAAGGGACGGAAGTCAAGCGGCTCGCCGCCGCCAAAGAAGCAACGCAAGGCTTGAAATGACTGCTCCCTATCTACCGTGCGTCAATGCACACGCGCATTTTGCGATGGGTACAAGTGTTCACATCTCTAATCTCTTTGCGGCCTTATTTCTCGACGGCCTACCTCAGAGGCTTAGCGGCTTGTGGTATGAGCCTCATTTCGGCCGCTACTGTGCGTCAATCTAATGGAATATTTGGATGGTCTAGCGTTTCTACATTGGCGAATTGTTATTGGATAATTGGGAAGGTTAAAGTGTAAAAGTTATTACGATCGAACGATTCCTTGCGATTGAGATCTCTCACTCGTTCAACACTCGACCATCTTCAAACCTCTCTCTTGCTTTCCTCTCAGCCCACTTCCCGCGAGGCTTTCCCACAGCCACCTGGACGTACCTCGGAATGAGGCCCGCCAATGCCTACAGAACTGCCAGAGCCGGGTTCCTTTGTTCTCTCCGCGGTGTTGCGTCTTCGCAAAAGCTTCGAGAAGCTCTACATCCACCAATCACGCCGCGACCCCTTGCGCCAATCCTCTTTGGGCACGGAGCAAGACACTCATTTCTCCGCCTAGCTCAGCATTAACGCAGCAAACATTCAACCACCAGAAAACGTCGCGCAGCTAACGGCTTCTCATGACGTTTGCATACCCTCAAGTCCGGGTCCAAGAAGAGGATCATCTTAGTTCCTGCTTTGCCGGCCTATGGCGATCCCGGTTCAATTTATCGGTGCCCATATTTCCGAGCCGAGACAGCTCCTTTGGGGAAGCAACATGCGGGTAGACGAGGGTAGACTGTCTTTCGATGCAGGTCTTGGGGACGTTTCCCGGGTTCATGAGCTGCACAAGCTTGATGCCGGCTTGGGGTAATGTCAGGACGGTAGGGAGAGCTAGAGCTAGAGTTATCGGGTGATCTGGATGGAGCTCATAAGGACCTCACTTTCCGTGCCGGTTCACTTCAACTGTCTAGATTGTTCCTTCCATTGTCAACTCGCAAGGCGTTCAAGATGGCGCACCTAATACCCCTCCTCCCTTTCCTCCTCTTCCTTTCATCTCCAGTCTCTGCCCAGCTCACCAACTCCTCCGCCCTCTCCTTCACACTGCCCTCGGGCTACAGCACAGCAAGCTTCAACGCGTCCGCCCAGCCGACAGCTTACACGCGCACTGACTTCTCCGAACGCGCCCTGAATGAGCTCTGGAACCAAGTTGGACCCGTCTCCACCGGCCCCGTCACTACCACCGTGTCGCCTACGCCCGAGCCTACAGCATACCCGCAGCCAGACGGTAACAGATTCCATGCACTCGTCGGATCCAACTACCCGGAGCTCGACAATGTCAAGTTGCCCAAGGGCTTCAAGTGGGGCTTGAGCAGCAGCTGTTACCAGATTGAGGGTGCGGCCAAGGATGAGGGCAAGGGCCCGAGCATTTGGGACTTGTTGGCTCATCGCGTGCCGAATCAGGTCTTGGACAATTCGACGGGAGATGTGGTTGCGAGCCATTACTATTTGTATAAGCAAGATTTTGCAAGGTTGAACAATCTGGGGATCCCCGGTACGTACCCCGCAACTCCGTCTCGTCTCGGCAAAAGAAGTCTGCAAGACTACCCCCAATGAGATATCAACACTATCCGCGGGAGCTTCGTCAACTTCACATCCTAACTTGGCTATGAGTTACTAACAATCCAATAGCATTCAGCCCCAGCTTCTCCTGGCCTCGCTTCTTCCCCTTCGGTAAGGGTGCTGTCAACGAGGAAGCCGTAGCTCACTACGACGACGTCATTTCTTCGATGCACGAGAACAACATTCGTCCTGCAGTGACGCTCTTCCATTGGGATACACCTCTCGCGCTCTTCAATGAGTATGGCGCGTGGACCGACCGTCGAGTTGTTGACGACTTCTTCAACTATGCGAAGTTTGTTATTTCCCGGTACGACGACTATGTTGATGAGTGGTTCACTATCAACGAGCCGCAATACTGCAACTGGCAATACTCATACTACCCTGCCGGAGAGTACTACCCCGCACCGAACGGAGTGACCGGCGGTTTGGAAGCGAGGTTTTTGTGCGGACATCACACTCTGCTTGCCCACGCAAAGGTCGCAAAATGGTACCACAACGAGTTCAAGGGGAAGCACCGCATTACTTTCAAGAACTCTGGCAACTACTTTGAAGCCAACAGCACCAAGCCCGAGGATGAGGTCGCTCGCCAGCGGAACTTCGACTTTAGCATTGGCTGGTTTGGAGGGCCGTGGACTGACGGCGATTACCCCCAGTCCCTCAAGAACACGCTCGGAGATCTGCTCCCCGAATTCACTCAGGAGGAGAAGGATCTCATCAAGGGCTCCTGCGATTTCTATGCCATTGACCCGTATTCCTCTTTCTCTGCATACGAAGTGGAAGGCGGTCTCGAGGCTTGCGTATCGAACAGCTCAAACCCTAGCTACCCCGAATGTGCAGGCTCGAACTCTCTGTCGCCGTCCGGGTTCCCGTTAGGACCGGCTGCAGATCCTACGATGGGCTGGCTCTACAGCGCTCCTTCTGGCGTCCGGAAATACCTCAAGCACATCACCCAGGTGCTCTTCCCCAGCATCCCCGATATCATCGTCTCGGAATTCGGCTTCAGCGAACCCTACGAGGGCGAATGGGCCAATCTCGCTCCCGCGCTGTGGGATCTGCGCAGGGCGGACTACTTCCAGCACTACCTCGACCAGATCCTGCTCGCTATCACAGAAGACAAGGTGAATGTCACTGGGGCGTGGGGATGGGCTATTTTTGATAATTTTGAGTGGGGACAGGGTAGCAATGTTCGGTTCGGGCTGCAGTATGTTAATTATACGAGCTTGGAGAGGACGCCCAAGGCCAGCATGTTCCAGTTCTTGGACTGGTTTAAGAGGCACGAGGCGGGGGGCAATGAGACGATGAGGATGTAGAGATTGATACCTTCATGGGAAGCACAGACGCAGTGGACATGCGCCGTGTCGGCGCGTCCGAAGAAAAGCTAGATGAATGAATGATTCATGGATTGCTCAGCCAGAATGCCTTCACCAGCTGTAGTGTGTCGGACGTGCACAATCACAACAAATTAGTGATAGAGCGCGTCCTTTCTCTTCGAATGGTTGGATCTGCTGTAAAGTACACCGTGAGTAACAAAACTGCGACAAATCTATGGCTTGCAGCGCGCCTCTTCCCCGTCGAATGAGCGAAACGCTGGATGACAGGGGGCGCCAGCGCATCGCCCGTTTCATGTGACGTATGCTGCCGGAAATGGCTCATTTACAGGCAAGCAGGAACCCGCGCGTGCCTGCGATGTAAACAGGTGTCCAGATATTCTCCGTTGCGTGATGTGTGAAGAGCGCGAGGGCGGTTGCAGCCGGGAGGCGACGATAGGTACTTTGCTAGGTAGTCCGCTAGGCTTATCGCCCGATTACACACCTTCCCACGCCAGGACCAAGCTCCATGCCGGTGTACCTCGTGCGGCGCGCTTGTGACATGCACAAGAAGACTACGTTCTCTTTTGTTGAGTGTAGCTGCCCAGTGTCCAGCTGCTTGTAAAGGTGCTGAGTCCGCGTTGCACTGTCGAGACCACGGCTAGCCATTTTGGGTGCCGGATTAAGGTTAAGGTTGGATCCAGGATCTTGCATCTACGTACCCAGCCCGCCGCCTGCTCTCCCCGAGCTCTCCACCACCCCAACAATCACCGCTCAGTCCCAGGCCGCCGACACCCAGAATCCCCGTCCGATACCTCCCTCGCGGCCGCGTGGAGGCTTGCTCGTCAACAAGCTGAGCCAGCTCGCCGCTAACAGGGCGCCGTCACCACCGCGGTGACATCGTTCGATGCCCACCACCTCCATCGAGCTCGCCCCACGTCTCCAACGCCCCCAAACGCTCGCCGGCCGTGATTCACGCCCCGCCGCAGCTTCTCCACGTTTGAGCGCCTGATGAGTCTTGCTACCGCCAGCGACGGAGCCATTTAAGGGCACGACTGCCGCCAACGAGTACCCGCATCATTGCGGGTAACTTTCCCCAGCATTCGTCCTGGCAGACGAAACCTCCCCAAGCGCCCCTTCCCCAGTCACTCCCGACCACCCAGCCCTCCCGAATCCCCCGTCTTCCTCTTCCCCAGTATTCTCTGCCCCCGAAACCACCACCGAGCTCCTGGCTAGCGCGTCCGAACAGGCAGCCACCGCCACCGCGACCACCACCCTCACAGAAGCACGACGAAAGCGCCGGCATAGCGCATCCGAGAGCGGAGACGTCTCAGACAGCTCTGAATCGCACGCCTCCCGAGGCAGGTCCTCCCGCCACCCCAAGAAGCGCAGGCGCAGAGCCGACGGGACCATGCGCCTTGACAGCGATGCTTCAAAACGGTCCCAGTCGCCCGCACGGAGCTACACAAATGGTTCCACCAGGTCCCCAGGGCCCAGATCGTCCCGGGGCAAGATAGCAAACGGAGATGCGCACAAGCCCGAGAACAACGGCTCGTTCGCAAATGGAAGCTCGGTAGCGAACGGGAAGCCGGCTCCCACTACTTTCTTTGGCCACGACACGGAGGAAATCACTCGCATCATAATACAGAGTCTGACAGATTTGGGATACCAACAAGCCGCAGACACGTTAGTGAAGGAAAGCGGCTACACGCTAGAGGGCCCGACCGTGGCGGCGTTCCGCAGCGCCGTGCTCAACGGAGACTGGGCGGAAGCGGAAGAGCTATTATTCGGAACAACGACCTACGACAACGGAGGGGGCATCGATCTGGAACGAACGGGCGGATACGGCAAATCATGGGCCAAGTCGAGGTCGTCAACAGGTGCGCGTCATACTGGCGGGCTGCCGCTCGGCGAGGGTGCGAATCGAGACGAGATGTTGTTTTGGCTAAAGCAGCAAAAGTATCTCGAGCTACTTGAGAGGAGAGACCTGGGCAAAGCTCTCATGGTGCTTCGGCAGGAGCTCACACCGCTTCATCAGGACGTGACCCGATTGCATACTCTCTCGAGGTTTGTACCTTTTCAATTCACCCTGTTAAGCGGGCGGTGGAGCTAACGATTTGTAGCCTCATGATGTGTCCCTCAGCTGAAGATCTGCGATACCAAGCATCGTGGGATGGGGCTGCGGGCGAATCACGCTCCCTCCTCCTCTCGGAACTTTCCAGTAAGCAGCTGCCTGGCTTGCATGACCTTCAGCTCTGACCCCGCAGAATCCATCTCTCCCAGTGTGATGATCCCAGAACACAGGCTACCGACGCTGCTGGATGAAGTGAAAGACAACTGGATTACGAACTGTCTCTATCATAACACCGCCGTCTCTCCATCCCTCTATGTCGACCACAACTGCGACCGAGACGAGTTTCCAATGAAGCCCGTGCTAGAGCTCCGGCACCACAAGGATGAGGTGTGGTATCTGAAATTTTCGAACGACGGCACCAAGCTCGCTTCGACAAGCAAAGACAAGACGGTGGTCATCTACGAAACCACGACGTACAAGGTCCTGCACCATCTTGAGGACCACGAAGCCGGCGTGACTCATCTAGCCTGGAGTCCTGATGATACGAAAATTATTACATGTTGCGCACAGCAAGAAAACTCGGCCCGGATATGGGATGTAAAGGTACGCGGTTAAGGTGATGGAACTAGAACTGAGCTGACTGGTAGCAGACCGGCATATGCATAAGGTGTATCAGTGATTTCACCTATCCTTGCACAACAGCTGCTTGGACGCCCTCCGGCAAGCAGGTTGTCATCGGCTCACAAGATACGAAATACGGCTGCTGCGTTTGGGATCTGGATGGCCACGTCGTGCACAACTTTAGGGAAGATGGCCTTCGCGTGAACGACCTTGCGGTGTCTCCCGATGGCACGCGTCTCGTCGTTATCCTTGAAAGCCGGATCCTGGTGTATGACTTCACGTCGTACGAAAAGCTTTGCGAATGGCATCTCGACGACCTCAAGCTCACCAGCGTGACAATTAGCCAGGATTCGCGACACATGCTCATCAGCATGAACAAAGACAAAATCAAGCTCATGGAGATTGACACTGGCGAGCTCATTCAGAGATTTGAGGGCCAGGTGCAGCAGCAGTACATTATTCGGTCGTCGTTTGGTGGCGCAGACGAAAATTTTGTTGTCAGCGGCAGTGAGGGTAGGACTCCATGATAACTTTTGCATTCCAGCGTTGACAAGACTCTAGATTCTCGGATCTACATTTGGCGGAGTAACGGTCTGCTCGTGGAGGCCCTAGATGCCCACCCTGGCTGCGTTAACGCCGTCGCTTGGCACCCTACCGACCCTCGCGTCTTCGCGTCCGCTGGTGACGACGCCAAGGTCCGCATCTGGAAGCCGGCCTCTGCTCCTATGATGTCTACGGCGGGCAGCAGCTCCAATGGCTACGGACGATGAGCTTTCCGGGCTTTTCTATAGCATTCCTCGGCGTCGGGCGGGCACACTACTGTGTGGTTCATGACATATCCATCAAGGTATTTTATCCTGCATTTCCCATGGCGGCACGGCTCCCTCCTGATATCACATATCACATCATATATTCTTTCCGGAGTCTGGTTGCTGGCGAAATTAGTCGTTTGTGGCTTTTGGGTCGTTTGCATTCGGTGGCATGCTGGCGATGTATTTTTTGTATGGTTTTTGGGGGGCGCTGGTGGGTGGGTGGGTGCTTATATGGTACGGTACCTCTGAGTAAGAGGAATGTGTGCGCGGTGGGTTCTACGAGGACGCAAGCCTGTGTCGGAATTATGTGGTGTGAGATCGTTGTATAGGACGTCGAGCCTGCGGGCCAGGGAAACCCTGAGGATGCTTCATGAGAGTCGGTTTTGGCATAGTAGTATACAATTATCCCCCCTTCGACACGATCCCCGTTCGCATGTGCATTCTGTTGAATTCGAAGTGTCATGACTTAATGTTGAATAAAGAAATTCTTTTGCTAGAGCAGCAGTATCTGAGGACTGGGTTGCTGATCTAGGAGAAGAAGCGCAGCATACATGCAAAACAGCACGCCCGTCTTGTCCCATCCCATCCCACCCCATCCCATGGCCATCGAATACAACCCCCGTTTCATGTTTAGACCCGCAGTACCACCACACCTAGCTATCTCTCTTCCCCCCACCCACTTTTCCATCCGCTCCCAACCCACCCCCCTCGGCATACCGTCCTCCCACCGATCCCCTACTTCCGACACGTCCCACCCCATACCAGCAATGTACCCCTCCCTCAAGACGCCGTAGCCGTACTCGTATACCCACTGTCCCTCCCGTCCACCCGCTCGTTTCCGTTTCCGTTTCCGTTTCCGTTCTCCTCTCCACCAAAAACTTCCTCTGAGACCGGCGCCCGGACCAGCACGGCGGGCAACCGCAACGCACTGCTCTCGTCCTCGCCTTTCGTCAGAATGCGTCCTTCGGTCGTGGGAGGCTCCGTCGTGCCGTCTGTGCCGCTGACCATCGACATGTCTGACGAGCAGGTGGTGGCGTGGGCTTGGTTGGTTGTGATTGGCGCTGGCGTGAGCGGTAGATAGGGATTTTTGGTGCACCAGGGGGTGTGCGTGGTCGGTGTGCATGTTTGAGGCGGGTTGGTGGGTGCTGGGGGGGATGCGGCTGTGAGAGTGGGCGTGGGAGTGAGGCGGAGGAAGGTCTTCAGACCTTGGCGGGTTAGATGGGTGGGGGAGGTGAACATTTTGCGCGGTGCCGAGTGCGTGTCTTTGTATAGGGTTGTGGCCTGGGTGGTGTAGCAGTGGGTAGGTTTGCTCGTGAGGGTGCTGTGGTAGCTTTCGTCGTTAGGTGAGGTGAAATCGAACGATCAACGGAGAAGGCTGCGTTGAGTTATGAGGTGTCGGAATGTGGGAAGGCGATGCCTGTGTGGGCATTATATGGAAGGCGCACGTGGTAGCGAGGTTTTTGTATGCGCTATCAGTGAGAGAAATCTGCTCTGTTGCCTGTTCCTTCAACTACGGTTCAGGAGTACCGAGAAACGGTCTACCCCCCGTGCGCATTCTCAATCCTTTCATTCCATCTGGGCATTGTAGATACTCAAAACCGTCTTGTGACCATATCTCGATGAAGAACTAGCTCTTTCCAAAAGGGTCACTACACGCCATCCATCCCCCTTCCGCAAAACTAACCTTGACAACTCCATCAAATCGTCCCATACTGCTGTCCCTGCACTGGCACTGCTACCGCCCCGCCCGGCGGAGGCACATTGTGCCTATGTAACCCACCCCTCTGCACCTTCGAACTGTACACGCCTGGTGCTGGGGTGGCGGCGTATACCCCCGCGCGCATCTCGTCGCGTCGTCTGAAGTAGACGTATTCGATGTAGAAGGCGTGGATGTGGCCGGGGAAGTAGCTGCGGTGGTTAGTGTGATGGATGTGATGAGGGGAATTGGTAGCGGAGACGAACCCCAGGATCGTGAGGAGGATGTTTATGAGAAGGTCGGCGCCGCAGCCCGCCACGAGGAAGACGCCGATAGGTGGGACTGCGGTTCGTGTTAGAGCAGCAATGTGGCACCGTGAGGAGTCTGGTGGCTTACTGAAGAGCGTGATTAGGATAAGACCGATTTTCTTGACGAGACCCATTTCGCTCTACTTGGTACACTTTTGTCGTGTAGTTCTCAGTAAACCGCGTTGTGAATTGTTGAAGATCGGTGTTTTGCCACAAAGCCGTGGAAAGCATACCACTGAAACCTCGCCGAAGCGGCCGCGCGCCTTTCTTTATACACCCCTCTCATTGTTTCGCTGTTGGATTCCGAAACGCAATTGTTGATGCTTACCGCGAGCAAGTGTTGCGTCATCGTTCGGGGAATTTTACGTGGATCGGTGGGATTTGGTGCGATGTGATTCGTGCAATGAAATCGCGGGTGTGGCGTTATGTGGCGGTGACGTGGCGCATACTGGGCCTAGCGGATAGCTCGGATGGGTCAACTGATGGATGGTGGGACAGGCGCGTGTTGATGAGGCGAATGGAAGGTTTATGAGAGGTGATGAGATTGAGGGGGGAGATTTTAAAAAGGAAAGAGGCGCGTTCTGCGCGGGCGGGGTCTTTGCTACCGCTTTGATTTTCTCACTTACCAGAAAGTCCTCAAATCACTAAAAAATGAAGGAGACTATAATACTCAGGTGAGTATAGATGCTCATCAAATTGCTATGCAATGGTGCGAAAACTTTGAACAAAGAGGTTACCACCATGCTACTCTGGAGCCCGAGAGACTGGAAGGCATTGTTGTAATTCATCACAAAAAAAAAGGTGGCTCGTACTCAAACAGCAGAAGTCCATTAGTGGCATTAAACAAGTATATACAAATCAAGCTAGTCTATCAATCAACTCAAAACATCTCCCCTTCACTCAAATTCCGACCACTCTGTTTAAGCCAACTGTCCGCGCACAGCACCAAGAGGAAACTGCTTCGTATGCGAGTCACAGAAGAAACCCGCCGGGTTCGCGACAATCTGCTCGACGTGGAAGTTTGCGCCCGTATCAGCGCCATCAGGACCCGGAACACCAGTCTTGAAGGGGCCGGTCAAGCAGCCATAAGAGACACGGCGGTCGTCGGGACCCTTAGGATTGGGGAAGGCGAGGCGGGGAGGGCCAGAGGTTCCGCGCGCAGCTTCGTGGATGTGGGTTGCTGTAAGGGCGGGGGACTGATAGTCGCCTGTCACGCCAGAGAGTGTGATGTTCTATCAGAACCAGTCAGTCTCACTTCTCTTCCTATCGCAGGCGAGGAGTAGGGGAGTCATACATAGCAGATGGTGTTCTCCTCGACGTTGATACCAAACTTGAAAAGGCCCTTTGCGCTAGGCTGTCCAGGCACGGGTGTAGTGCCGTTGCGTACTTGATCTGGCTCGGCCTTGACGATGATGGTCTTGTCGAAGTAGAAAACCTTCTCGTGCTTATAGTCGTTCTTATCCCATTTGTCGAGCCAGTGATTCTTCTTGTCGCCGCCGTGGCCCCAGGTAGGGCTCGCTACGGCGGAGGTTGCTAGGAGGGCAGTGAGAGCTGCGGTGGAGAATTGCATTGTGCAGAAGGAAGAATGAGGCAGTTGGTTTGGGGTTGGAAGGACGAGTTGATGGTGTGCGTCGAGTGCTGCTTGCAGTTCCTGAAGAGATGAGATAGAAGCTGATGATGAACAACATATTGGGACACACTGTCCAACTCTTTATACCACCCTTCGGGTCATGGCTTAGGCTTTGCACTGCCCTTAGTCCATTGCCCTTACGCACTCGTCCCCGACTTATGGTAGTGATCGCTCGAAAAGCCTTGAAGAGGCACATCGGAACCTTGGGAGAGAAGGTTCAGCCAAGCTCCCCCAGGCCCTTTGCTCGAAGACATGCAATTCCACCAAGCCTGCAACAAGGTCGGGGATGCGATATCCCACAACACCATAGGTTTGAACAGAAAAGATCACCATCAAGGATATTGCCTAGGCTTCTTGGCACGGATGGTACTCTTTCCGCAAGAGATGTAATCTGGATGCGGGTTAACTTAGGCTAGCTGGTTGCGGAGAATTCCGTATCGTGTCCGGATTGGGCGTTGAAAGCTATACTGACAGTCTTGGCCTCGAAGCCACTGACGAGGTTTGATCTAGGCGGGTCCCTGCGCCACAATCCGAAGAGCAGATTAGTAGGGACGGTACCGAAGGTCGAACGCAAGACCGAAATTCTAGAGGAGCTTGCGAAGTGCGGAGCGGAGCGGGGAAAGTTGCTTGGCACCTGGGCAGGAATCTTTCATTTGGGCGACCAGTCGACGTTGGTGCTGAAGTTCAACCCGGACAGTTTTTCTGCCCCATATTTTGCTATGAAGAACCTCTGATGGATGTATTGGTATTCAGTTTATATAGCTAAGACGTGCCTATGCCGGTACTTCATGCGATCCCACTCCAAGGATACCTGGAAATAATTGATAGAGCAAAAGCCCTGAGAATGGCGGAAGCATCTTCGAGGCATTAGAATGTGTTTGAAAATATCCGAAGGTGGTATGCGTAGGCGCATGGCTCGGTCAGTGGCTGTCGAAGCACTTTTGGCCTTTGAGATGATTTGGAATCGGAGGCCGTCCCGAGACTGTGGGACAAATGCGTCATTCAACTCTGCCCAGATAACTTAAGCACAAGAGACACTAGCGCTCTGATGAGTCAGGGCATTCGAGGATATCGATATTGGTCTGGCTCGTTTCATGGTTGGATTACTGTCCTATTTCGTTCAAGGGACGCCCAGAACGGCAGTACATAGTCCTACAAATCTCACTGTCTCTGTGAGAGTTCTCGTGGGTCCGCAGAAAGACTTGGCATCGCAGTCGAGTTGGCGGGAGTTGGATCCATGATTAGCAAAGAAATTATTCGTGTAATTGGGATTTTGGGCCACCACCATGTCGCTAGAAGCCTATGTGGAAGGCGCGTTGCAAGGCAAAGAAACTCTTGATGTCCCGCTCTCCCAAGTAGACTTTGAAAATTGCCGAGTCCCTTCAACTTCTAAGAAGCTGGGCGCACCGTGCTTTGAATCGATTGGCTCATGGACTTCCCCATCCGCGAGCCGTTCTTCCCATTGACGCCGTTGCTGCCCTGCTAAGATGATGACCTTCGGATTTGAGACAGGCAGCATGGAGGATTTTTTAATTTTCAAATATTCATCGCCAATCCTGCAGGGTGATGCCTGCTCTCTTCTAGAAATTTTCGCCCAACACCCCAGGATGATGGCAATCAACGCATGCGTCGCCAGGCGAAGTCTTCATAAAAGCAATTATCTCTGGAATGCTCTTGCTATAAGATGCAGATGACCAATCACCGGGAATAGACAGCTCTGTACCGACTTGGAAAGTGATGATCTTTGAAAGTGCGAGGCGCTATTTCCTGGTCATCGGCGGGCTGGGAAAGGTATTCGTTAAGCGCATTGAAGTTGTTTCCGAGGATTCTAATTACTTTCTAAGGATTGTCAGTGGACGAAGACGCTGTGTAATTTCGTGAGAGATATCTTTGGTGTGATGTCGACGAGAAAGAAGAGCGTGCAGGCAGGGCTAGTCCAAAATCCTTTTGATCTCATTCCCCTTGTGCCACCTGTCTGCCTTGACCCTACTGTGGATGGACGCGTCTATTTGTGGCGAGAAGACGCTGAAAGCGCTCCTGGCGTTGAAACTGACGCGCTGTCGCACGCAGATATGAAATCAGCAGGCCTGCTAGCCAACCAGAGGGACGCACTAGGGAATGACCTGATAGACACTAGAACATCGCGTCTCATCCTGAGCTTTACACCAGTTCTATCAGATTTATTGCATATATCGCTTCAATATTGTATAGGGGCCATCTTTCCTATAGACTTGCTGATGACTGCCAAATTCAACGCTTCTCGCTACCAGCTTGATCACCTTTGATCTCTCAGCCTTGCACAATGAGGCACCCTCGGCCCAATAATACGACAACAGCAATCTGTAATGTCCTCGTGACCATGCGTCAAATGGTGTCAGCCTCGACCCACCCATTTGAAAGCGCTGCATGATGACTCAGTCAGAACCTCTGTCGTCCTCAGGACGAACTTGTCTGTCGCTGCTTCACGACACCCCATTCGTTGTGATAACGTCTAATCCCTTTCTGGCGCTACTGTTCCCTTTACGGCTCATCTAACTTCTCAATGCGGTCTCCCACTGTTACAGGCAATTCCGACGCGACGAACCTCATGGCCGCCGCTGAGGCCACCAATTCGACAGGCCCTCTGGGCTCCATGGATCGGCGCCCATGGGTCAAAACCCCACTAGACACAGAGAGCAACTGTATTCGCGTCCTGCACCTGCAGAAAGGGACTGGCGAAATACCCCTCACTTGCCACTTGGAGGTCGTATCCTTAGACGCCGACCCATACTACGAAGTTCTCTCTTACGTCTGGGGCAATATGAAAGATACGAGGCCGATCATTGTGGACGGCGTTTCTATCAATACTACGATTAATCTGTTCGATTTCTTGCACTGCCTGCGGCTTCCGAATGATGACCGTTGCATCTGGGCCGACGCAATATGCATTGATCAACTGAACGAGGGGGAAAAGAGCTATCAAATTGGACTTATGACAAAGATTTATCGGCAGGCGAAAGAGGCACATATTTGGTTTGGCCCATTCGATTTGGCGTCATGGTACCGGGATATCGCAGACGACAGTAATTGCGCACCGGCGGGCGAGATGTCCCCGAAGAGGTGGAATGAGTACGAAAAAATTGTTGACATGGACCACCTGAGGTACTTTGTGAAGGAAGAGGGATTCAGGCCCTTGAGCAGTGCCGAACACGACGAATTCAAACGACGATGTGCGGAGGATACCTTTCGCGAGGCGCTGGCCATGCTAGAAAAAATGGCTGAGAACGAACATCTCTACACATATCCAGTCTTTACCTTCGACGAAAATAACGGAGGTGGTCGCAAATACGCGGTGAATCGATCTTGGCTCTGGATCATGGACGTAATCCAATGGCTGCTCAGCCGACCCTGGTGGAAGCGCGTCTGGACACTACAAGAAGCAGTGCTCCCTCGTGTCGACCCTACAGTACATGCTCCACCATACTCATTCAAGCAATCTCGGCTGCTGAACGGCATCCACGCCATGTGGCATCACAAGACCTCGAGCTGCTGCAAATGGTTCGGGCAGACCATTTTGACGAAGGATCGGGATAACCAACATAGGGGCCGGTACACACAGTCACTTGCCATATTCAACCAACGAGGCAAGATGGCAAAAGCACGTAAAGAGGGCATGGGCGTACCTTTAGGGCTTGTCGTCGGTGCTGTACAAGGCCGCCATGCGGAGAAGATCCAGGACCACTGGTTTGGCATCTTCGGGTTCCTGCCACAGCATTGGCAGGAAAAATCGAAGCTTTTCCAAGCGCAATGCACGACGGCAGAGCTGTTCTCCCAATTCTCCAAGCTACTGTTTTCTGAATGTCGGAGTCTAACAAGACTTGACCTAGCTCGGGGGAGTAAGCGGAGTCAGATAGATGACCTGCCTTCGTGGGCTATCGACTTGTCTGCTCAACGACAAGACGACCCACGCTGGAAGCTGTACAAAGCTACTCCGGGTACCAAATTTGAGGGCGTGATGGAATGGCCAGACCTCAAAACACCAGCACTTTCCGTCAAAGCCCTCCGCGTCGGTCGCATACGGGCATGTTCTGATCGCATCCTTCCCGACTCCTTCACTTCCCGAGACCTTCTCCGATTAGTAAGACACTGGCTCCAGCTCTACCGTTCCACCGGCCGTCCAGTGGCAGACGAAAACGCGTTCTGGCGAGCCGCCTTCATGGACCGCAACATGCAAGCGCACTGGATGGCCAAGCGCACCCGCCCCCTGGGTGCAAAACGACTCAAAGACATTAAAAAGTGGTGGCGCGTGTGGAACCGCACAAGGGACTACCGCGATCCCGGCGTCGATCGTAGAGCAGGCGGTAACACGCGCGGTAATTTCCATTACCGCGCGTTGCGGATTAATGCAGAGAAGGCGAGGTTTTTTGTCTCAACAAATGGAGTACCTGGAATGGGCCCGCTGGATGTACGGCCCTGGGATAGAATTTACGCGGTGAGGGGTTGTAAGGCGCTTGTCGTCTTGAGGAGGGTAGAAAGGAACGAGTCGCTCGTCTTGTCGGTTGTAGGATTATGTTTTCTGGATTTGTGGATGTATGGGAGGGCGGTGCAGGGCCGAGGGGAGTGGGAGACATTGGAGCTTTATTGAGGGCTTTCGCCGAAGTTTGGCTTGAGAGATATAGAAATTTACGGACTGGAGAAATTGCCTGTTGGATGAAGAAAACCGCGACTTATTAGGATATCTCGACTGCAGTCGAGGACTTAGGAAGAATGTTTGAAGAAACTCTCACTATACAAACTTTAACGAGGTCCCACAGCAGTCGTCATTCGCGCGATGCGCCATAGAGCTTTCATCCCGCAAGACAAAGCCCATTCAAGAGGCTGCACACACTTCGCACATATGATTGTGCAGGCGCTCACCCAACTACTTTCCCTGTTAGTCCAACTCCATGATCGCATCTCTACTCATCAGCTTCCTTCCCAGCTCCGTTGACACAAGCCGCGCCTGCATGTCCCTCCCCACCTCCCTCATGTCCGCATAACTGTCGATATCTCCCACAGTGCTAAGATCAGCCGGTGAGAGGCCGTGGAACACGACAGCGAGCATGGAGGATTTCCACTTGGTGTCTCGCCATGTGAGGACCACAGTAGCCGTAAAGAACAGCGTGCCAGAAACGACAAAAGCAATAGGTAGGGCAAGGTATCCCCACGAGATGTGATAGAGATTGTCGGGATGCCAAACAATATTTCCCCACGTCTTTCCGTAATATCTTTCGGTGTCATTGTGCCAATATCTCGGAGAGGTGCGTACGCAAAAGGTTAACGCGTAGGCGAGGCGATGGGCGTACTCAGTGACGTTTCCGGCAAGATCTGTCGATGACTGGGCGTCGTCGTAAAGCCCTAAGGTCAAATATCCTAGCATGGTGCGCACGATTAGATTTGAGGAATTGAAGTATAACTCCGTGTCTCTGAATTGGGTGTCGTTGGTCGCGGAACCGATGATTCCATCTTGATCATTGGTGAAATATGATTGCAGAGCCGCATGACTATCGGCTTGTACATAATTTGAACAAGGATCGGGGGTGAGCGTAGTATCCTTGCCCGAGGGATCTGGGATGATGCGACTGGTGATGGTGCTGTTCTCGCGTAGGCAAGTTGGAGGCCTGATGACAATCTCATGAGCTGTAGTATCCCGGTCGGTAGTGTTGGTCCAAGTTGTGGTAATATTCTCGCTTAAGGTGCCATTGACGACTCTGGCCTCGTAGCTGTTAACTGTCCAGTAGAACGCGCATTCCATAGCCACGAGAACAGGTGCCTGGGTATTCGCATTGACCAATACGAGCCATCGGAAGAGTAGAGGTCCCAGGTCTACAAATCCACCAGCGGTGGGGTATTCAAGTGATGTGGTAGAATTGATGAGGCCTCCTGTGAGATCCAGCTGGAGGTCTCTGTTTTCCGAAGACGGATGGCGTACAATAGATCCATCTCTCTCAACTTCGCGTTCGATACATTGAGCATCCACCGCGAGGGACTGAAAAGCGGGATAATCGCAGTACTCTGCATATTGCGTACAATCCCACAAATTGAACTCAAAATTAGTCAAGTTTCCCCATGTACTCAAAGCGTAGTTGATGTTTGACAAGACCCATCTTGTGGGAAGCGGCCTGTCTCTCCTTTTGTAGAAATCCGTGAAGTTGTATATATCGGTAGCATAAATGAATGCGGAGCTATCATACGAGACAGACGGTACATGCTGGATCTTGACGGCATTTTGAGCAAGGGTATCGACAGCCAGACTACTTATGGTTATGATTGCTCCAACCGATGCTAGTCGCCTATGAGGCTTGTCAGATACGAAATGTACGTCTGTACACGCAGCTGCTCACCAAAATTTCAGCCTCAAAAGCAGTCTGAATGAGCCAAGCACGCCTCTGCTCGCCTCGTCGAAATGCTCCATTCCATCGAGCTTGCGGGAATTTTGAAACCAACGCCACTTCAACTGGCCTATACTTGACGCAACCGGAACCATTATCGTAGCCTTCATGATTGTGACACTAAAGGCAAGGACGGCAGTTGGTTCCCATGGCCAAGTCCAGTAATAGGTCTCTTTATTGTCAATTTTCTTGAGTTGGTAGATGATGAGGGCTACCAAGACGAGCGAGAGGGCGCAGGCCGACAGCTCCCAAAGCCACAGGTTGGACGAGAGATTCCGGGTCTTCCATAACCATCGCCTGCGAACATCTCGATTTCTAAGGTCGTATGGACGGCTTGCTCTTGGCTGGCGAGTGGACGAAAAAGCTTTGAGTTCATAGGTCGGTGTTTCTGCTTCGGGAATTCTTTCGCCTCGGAGAGGTTCCATTATTGATGGTGAGAAGCGAATCAACAAGGCCAGATGGCTGGCGATAGCCATCCACCTAGATTATGCCCGTGTTTATAGCGTCCGGCGATGCGGCTTAGCGGTGGCATGTTGCTGAAGCGAGACATTGAGCGAAGCAGGAAGAAAACAATGCTGTGGAGGCAGCCGAAGAGCAGGTTACGCCCAATAAAATGTGCTGGGAGCCGAAGACAAGAAGTAGCGCGCTCGTATTCGCGAACGAGTGCTAAGTTTCGGGCGTGGCTGCTACAGCTAATGGGGTGGTTCGACGGGTATCCCCACTTCGTCGCTCAGCTGAGAGCCACAGCTGAGAAGCCACCGCAGTAATGCGACACAGAGTCTGCTCAAAAGATTCGAAATCGTGGGAACATGGGAGGTTTCCAAGTGTATGTGAGTGATGGCTGTGGTTCCGGGCGTCTGATCAGATTGTTGGCAATATTTCCCCGCAATACTGACTCGCGATTGCGCATACCCTGCCCGGGCCGCGGTAACTCAGCCCTCAAACCTCCACCTTCACAAGCATCCCCGTCTCACCCGAAGATGGCAGCCATTCATCCTCGACTGCCACCATGGCTACACCCAAGAAGGAGTCCCTCATTCCCTCCGTAATGCCGCCCCAGAAAAAAGAAACATTCGGCGACCTCAGCCCGTGGGCGGAACCGTCCTGGTACTCTTCCCTAGCCTCGCCATACTACAACGCCTCCCACAAACGGTTGCGCAACGCGCTGCGCGCCTACGTCGATGAGAAGATCAAGCCATACATGCTGGAGTGGGAAGAAAAGGGAGAGGCGCCAGAGGATGCGCGGCTGGAGTATGCACGGTCTGGCTACGCATTCGCCGACGTGCCTGAGCCGTACAGAATGAATGTAGCCGGGCCGGCGGGCATACCAGTTGCGGAGTTGGACATCTTTCATCTCATGATTATGACGGATGAGACGAGCCGCATTGAGGGTGGTGTCATTACTTCGCTGAGTGGAGGAAGCGTGATTGGAGTGCCACCCATTGTGCACCACGGCACTGAGGAGCAGAAGCGCAGGTGGCTTCCAGGCCTGTTTTTATGGGAGACAAGCTTCTGCTTGGGCATCACGGAACCCAGCGGTGGAGTAAGCATATCGGTTCGTCGCATGTGGGATGAGCTGACATTTTAGTCTGATGTCGCAAACATCCAAGCCACAGCTGTGAAGACTAATGATGGGAAACATTACGTTGTCAATGGCTACAAGAAGTGGATTACCGGCATGCCCTGGGCAACTCACATGACGACAGCCGTCCGCACAGGTGGTCCCGGAATGAAGGGTATTTCAGTCCTCGTCATCCCCACGAATTCGAAAGGCCTCACGCACCGCCGCATACCCAATAGCGGCCAGAAGGCCGGGGGTGCTAGCTTTGTCGAAATGGACGAAGTGTACGTTCCCGTCGAGAACCTTATCGGCAAGGAAAACCAAGGCTTCCGCATCATCATGACCAACTTCAACAAGGAGCGCTTCATCATGTCTGTGGGCTGCAACCGCAAGGCGCGGACCTGTCTTGCGCTGTCGTTTGACTATGCGAATAAGCGGCATACGTTCGGCAAGCCTCTGATCGCCAACCAGATCATTAGCCACAAGCTCGCGACCATAGGGCGATATGTGGAGAGCCATTGGGCATGGTTGGAACAGCTGGCATATCACATTCAGCAGTCTCCGCTGGGGTGGCAGGATCCCGATATTGCTGGTCAGATCGCGCTATCAAAGGTGCACGGCGGCCGCATTCTGGAGATGGCAAATCGAGAGGCGCAGCAAATATTCGGTGGTGCGGGCTATCAGAAGGGAGGCCCTGGGGCTGTCATTGAGCAAATGAGTCGAGATTTGAGAATGATGGTATGATTTGTGCATTGATACAAGATACCGGAGCTAACCCCATTCCAGGTCGTGGGCGGTGGCAGCGAAGAAATCATTGCAGACTTAGCAGTAAGACAGGAAACTGTCCTCGCAAAGAAGCGTGGCTGGAAATTGTGAAATACGAGGAGGAACGCCGACGTTCCGCAGGTGACCCACCGCGAGATGTGGTCGAGAATAGCCCAAGACTTTGCCTTCCCGATGGGGCTCAGCAACCTGAGCCCCAAATTGTAGTCTGGGCATTTTCATATATCTTCTAGTACAAGCCCGATCAAAGGGTTTGGGATTTCCAGTAGCTCGTAACTCTAAGATAACAATGATTTATTCTCAGGCATTCCCCACCATTGGCCTGCAAGGCTAACCTGGGTAAACGAAAATATCACGTGTTGATGTTGCACTGCATCTGTGCGACCTAAAGCTGCGGAAAAGGATCATCGCGGCGATCCGCAAGGTCAGTTTTGGGATACTTAATGTCTTGTGTCCCCTTTGGTATCTAGCATTTGTATCCCTGCGACGGGGTGCTGTTGCTCGAGGATGGCTCCTTCCTTTTCGGTCACGCTCGCTTCGCTCCTTCTCCTCACTACCACACTCTTCTCCACGACAACCATAGCACTCGCTCCGGCGCGAGGCCAGCTTGCAACAATACCATCCTGGAAAGTCCAATCCTCCGCAAAAGTAGGAAACGATGCCGCCAAATTATCATCGCAAAATGTGGACACTTCCGGCTGGTATACCATCGGCTCTAAAGCTACTCTCATGAGCACACTCCTCGAAAACAAGGTGTATACGGAAAGCGACCTGTTCTACTCCAACAATTTTGAGAAAGTGGACTATGCGCCTTACCAGGTACCGTGGTTCTACCGCGCTGAAATCAAGCTCAAGAGCACTGCAGGCTCGCATTTCCAGCTTAAAACCCATGGGATCTCTTCGCGGGCCGATCTTTATCTGAATGGGGAGTTGATTGCAGAAAAAAATGTACAGGCTGGTGCTTACGGTGGTTTGACGTATGACATTACGAGTAAGGTCAAGAGTGGGAAGAATGTGTTGCTTGCGAGGGCTTTTCCTACGGATTACAATCGCGACTTTGCGCTAGGATTCGTGGATTGGAATCCGTATCCGCCAGATAATGGAACGGGCGTTTGGAGGGATGTCGAAATTAAGGAGACGGGTCCGGTATCTATGTCTCTTCCGCGGGTCACTACGAAACTTGACGGCGATGTTAGCGTCAAGTTGGATGTGAAGAGTTATGAGGATGGGAGCGTACAAGGAGAAGTCATCTGCACCATCACGGGTCCCGACGGAAAAGAGCTTGGAAAATCACGCGAAGAGTTTAAACTAGCAAACAAAAGCCAGCAAAAACTCTCTCTGGACACCAAGATCCCCAACCCTCAACCATGGTGGCCGAAACAATGGGGTGCTCAACCACTCTACAGCACTACCTGCACCGCATCCACATCATTCGGTCCCTCGGACTCGACCCCCAAGATCCGGTTTGGCATTCGTACCATAACTTCAACTCTCAACACGCACAACGACACCGCCTTCTCCATCAACAACAAGCCTTTCCAAGTCCTCGGCGCAGGGTACACCTCCGACATCTTCCTGCGCTTCAACGAGCAAAAGCTCCGCGCACAATTCCATTACATGCTCGACATGGGCCTCAACACCGTGCGTCTCGAAGGCAAACAAGAGCACCCCCGCCTGTACGAGATCGCAGACGAGCTCGGGCTCATGGTAATGACAGGATGGGAATGCTGTGATAAGTGGGAGGGCTGGAGCTACAACGATGAAGGATCTGGCGAGAAATGGATGAATGTAGATTACGGCATCGCAAATGTTTCCATGAGACATGAGGCGGAAATGATGCAGCACCACCCCTCTCTTCTTACCTTCCTAGTTGGCAGCGACTTCTGGCCCGACGACCGCGCGGTGCAAATCTACGTCGACGCCCTCAAAGCATTCGACTGGCAAACCCCCATCATAGCCTCCGCATCCCAACGCGGTTTCCCCACCCTGCTAGGAAACGGCGGCATGAAAATGGACGGCCCGTACGACTGGGTTCCTCCGAACTACTGGTACGCAGACCAACTCGGCGCCGCGTTCGGCTTTGGGTCTGAACTGGGTGCCGGCGTGGGGACACCCACGCTCTCCTCGCTCAAGAAGTTCCTGTCCCCGGCGGACCAGGATGATTTGTGGGAACAGCCGAAGAAGGGGTTGTATCACATGTCGACGAACGTATCCTCCTTCTACACCCGCGAGATCTACAACGATGCGCTATGGAAGCGCTACGGTGCCCCCACCTCGCTCCCTGACTATCTCCTCAAAGCGCAGATGATGGATTACGAAGCCACGCGCACGCAATTCGAGGCGTATGCTTCTCGCTGGACAGGCGTAGCCAGACCCGCCACAGGCCTGATCTACTGGATGCTGAACAACGCATGGCCCTCACTGCACTGGAATCTATTCGATTACTACCTGCACCCCGCAGGCTCGTACTTTGGCACCAAGGTCGGGAGTCGCATCGAGCATGTTGCGTTCGATTATATAACCTCTTCTGTCTACCTCATCAACCGCAGTCTATCTGCGTCTGGCGCGCGGACAATCGATATCGAGGTCCTCGCGCCGAATGGCACGGTCCTGCAGAAATCTAGCACGAAGACGGATACGATGCCGAATTCCAGCAAGAAGTTGGATAAAGTCCCCGGCGTCGATAAGATCAAAGACATTGCGTTCCTCAAACTCGTGCTCAGGGAAGGAAAAGGAGCAACAGGAGAAGGGAAGGTGCTAAGTCGGAACGTCTACTGGCTGAGCGCGAAGAAGGATGTGTTGAATTGGGATGCGTCGACTTGGTATTACACGCCCGTCTCCTCCTATGCTGACTACTCGGGCCTTAGCAAACTCGAGAAGGCAAAGGTCGATGTCAAGGCGACTGGATCAACGGTGGTTCTAGAAAACACGTCGAAGGTCCCTGCTGTGTTCATAAGTCTGAGTCTCGTCGACGGCGCTGGAGAGGACATTGTGCCCGTTATGTGGGAGGATAATTACGTTACGCTGTGGCCGGGGGAAAAACTAGAACTATCCGTGCAATACGCAACGGGCGGCTATGGAGGTGCGAAGGTGCAAGTCACTGGTAAGAATGTCGACGCGCAGACAGTGAGCTTGGGATGAAGGTAGACTATGCAGTATAGATCCATATTATCGGATTGTGGATTTGAAAGATCCCCTTGACGGTGGCTGGGGTGGGGTGGGTATCCAATCGATCCAAGCCTAATCGCAAAAGACGCCTGGGGTATGCAAATGCAAAGCCAAAGCCAAAGGCACCATATCCAAACCCAAACACCACCCGCTTAACGCACATCCACATCCATCATTACCTCCTCCACAAGTGCCTTCTGGGGCCCAAACTTTCGAGGCCTGAGATGGTCACTTCATCCATCTGAATCCACCATCATGCTCTCCCCAAACGCACTCGTATCGTCAACGGGAGCACCTCTTCTCTTTCCCCTCCTACCCCTCCCGGCAACCCGGTTCTGTTGAATCTCCTTCAGACTCCCAACCTGCCTCTCCAGTTCCTCATCATCCTCCTCCCACCCATCCATCCCCCTCTCCATCCCAAACGCGCGCTTGTCCACCGGGGGCCCGCCAAACCCACCCGCAGAATCCTCCTCATTAGCGGCCAACGCGCGATTCAGCAAATCCGTCGCCATTGGATCCTGCGGTGCGACCGCAAGCGCCTCATGCAGCGCCACCACGGCGTTCCAGCTACTCCCCATTTCGAGGAGGACGAGACCTTTTGCGGTGAATATACCCGCGTCTTTGACGCCGTGACGCAGCACTTCTTCAAAGGTAGCCAGGGCCTCGTCGAGATCACCGTTGCGTCGCAGCGCGTGGCCGAGGTTCATGCGCGTAGGGAGCCAAGCATCCGGATCCGCGCCGTTTTTGTCGCTGATGGCGAGGGCGTGGCGGAACATGCCGACGGCGTCGATCATGCGGTCTTCGTGGTAGAATACCACACCCATTTCGTTCAAGAGGAGGGGATCGGTCTCGCAGAGTTCGTATGCGGTGTTTAGGTACTCGTGGGCGAGGGCGAGGTTGTTGAGTTGGAGGTTCTGCATGCCGAGGAAGAGTTGGGGGAGGTGGGTGCCTTGGAATAAGCGGGCTGCTGTTGAGTAGGCGGAGATGGCTTGGTCGTGTTCGCCTTCTGCCGCGAAGGTGTGTGCGAAGCCTATCCAGGCGGGGCCGAAGTGGGGGTCCATGACCGAGGCCTTGGAGAAGTAGCGCCGTGCCTCTGCTATGCGGTTTATAGATAGATAGTATATCCCTACGGCCAGCCAGGTACATGGTTCGGAGGGGTGACTGTCGGTGAGCTCATGGGAGAGGAGGAAGAGAGCATTCTTTTGGCCCAGTTCGTGGAGGGAGGCGAGATGGACGGGGAGGATGGCAAAGTTGTACTTGTCTTCTGCAAGGACGGAGGATGTGAGGGCGAGGGCTTTGCTGAAGCGACAGTGGGTGAACATGAGATCGGCTTTCGCAAGGATAATGTCGGGATTGTCGGCGAGTTTGTAGTGTGTCGTCAGCTGTTCCACCGCGGCCTCGAACTCGTCCGGCCTCGAGTACTTTGACAACCGCGTTGTATATAGGGTCCTGGTGAATTGGGCGGCTTCCTGCGATAGCGAAGGGTTACTAGAGACGGTTATGGAGTCGAAATTCAACGACTCCAAGAAGTTCCATTCTTCGACCGGCGACATGAGTGAGTTAGTCATGAGCGCGTCGAAGGCCTCGAAGCACTGTACGTCGATCTGGCAGGCCGTCTTGTAGCATTCTTTCGCGCGGTCGAACGAATTCTGTTTGGCAAAGCACACGCCGCGCAGATAGCACATGCCCGCCTCCGACTTGATGTTATTGGCATCCTCCCTGTCGCGCTCCTCGCTCGTCGGCACTCGCTCGCTCCGTGACCCATTCTTGTGGTGTCGCATGCCGACCCGACTGTTTACATCGACGTGTCGCAGTTTCTGTCGCGCACTGCCGGGCGCAGAGATGAGGTGTGTGGGATTCTTGTCGCCTAGTATCTGCAACGCTTCCTCCGTCTTCCCTAGCTTGATCGAGCAGTGCGCGGCAAGATATCGGCATTGCGGGTTGCGGTCGGTCAGATTGCCACGGGCAAGAAACGACTGGGCGCGACTGTAATTGCCAGTGCTGAAGTGGACTTGGGCGAGCCAAAAGGCGTCGTTGTCATCTCCTGCACCATCCCGTTAGTACACGGTCGAGTACCGCACATGCAGTGCCACCCATACCTGTGAGAGCCAACAGCTTGTCGGCGACAAATATGGCGGTATCGTACTGATGCTTGTTGACGGCGTCCTGGCGCCATTCGCGAAGATACTTTTCCATAACGTGTTAGCATGTGTTAAGATGGTGCGTTATAATGCTTGCATGCAGGGTGCTGGGGGCCGTGTTTGTTGCGCCTGTCGCCGTGACGATTGACGAGTCGCGCTTTCGTTCGCGTGGGCACGGGAGCGCGGGGCTCTGCCACCTTTAGTCAGCAACATTTGCCTTCACCTTGAAAGTCGACGAGTCTCCGCCGCCATTGGCAGCTTCACCTCCGCGCACATACACTACCTCACCCCCGTCGACCGTGCAATCTATTCACGTCGGAATAGCGGTCTCTTGTGGTCGCATTGTGCCGGCATACCCGCAAACACCCGCCTTCAAATCATCCTCCGCCAGTAGCCCGCCATGTCTGAACGAAAAGTACTCTCCAAGTACTATCCCCCCGACTTCGACCCGTCCAAGATCACGCGCACGCGCGGCCCCAAGCAAGCCGGTCCGAAAGTACAAACCGTCCGCCTGATGGCACCTTTCTCGATGAAGTGCACGCACTGCGGCGAGTTCATCTACAAGGGCCGCAAGTTCAACGCGCGGAAAGAGACGTCAGACGAGAAATACTACAACATCACCATCTACCGCTTTTACATAAGATGCACGCGCTGCTCCGGCGAGATCACCTTCAAGACGGACCCAAAGAACATGGACTACGAGTGCGAGCGCGGGGCGAAGCGCAACTTTGAGCCCTGGCGGGAAGCGAAGCTGAATGAGGAGACGGAGGAGGAGCGGCTTGATCGTCTGGAGCGGGAAGAAGCGGAGCGCGATGCGATGAAGGATCTGGAGAGCAAGGTGCACGATGCGAAGCAGGAGATGGCCATTTCAGACGCTTTGGACGAAATCCGGTCGAGGAATGCACGAATAGAAAAGGCCGAGAAGGAGGGAAAGGCAGCAGATGTCCCGACAGCGCCGGTTGATGACCTGCGGAAGAAACAGGAGGAGGAGGACGCAGAGGCGGCGAGACGAGCCTTCGAAGGCCGGGGCTTACCTGACATTGGCGAGGAGGAGATAGAAGAAGACATGGTCGATGCGCCGATTGAAACACCCGTTGTTACGGCGTTTTTGAAGAAACCGAAAGAGAAGAAAGACTTTACGGCTGCCCTGGGCATCAAGAAGAAGGCTGCCGCATCAGCGACGACGTCTATGCCTCCTCCGGGGAAGACTGTGGTAGCCCCGAAGCCTACAGCACTACTGGCTGGCTACGACGATAGCGACGAGGATTGAGTAGTCATAGCATTTCTGGCGCCTTCAAGAATTAGCATCTGGCGTTACGATACCAACGACTTTTCATCCGGTCTTGCATAGGCCGCAACCTATTTTAGAGCGAGACGCTACACTCCCACGACGCATGACATCTTATCTGATCTTCGTCAAGCATGTAGTACCTCGGCGGGTTCGGCTCTATTTACGGTGATAGACGGCCCTGGTCACTTTCAGCCAATCCCACCCTTTCTCCACTAACGTCAATATACACACTCCACATGTGACAATTCTGCCGGTGCGAGATGTCCCAGAGCCTCTACTCCGCATCTATGCACCCCGGAGCAATTATATTGCAACAAGGGCCCAATGACCCTTTTAGATTTCGCGCCTATAGAAGAGATGGAAGGTGAGCTCGGTACCAGGAAGAAGAAGTGGTGTTTAAGTAGGCCCGCGCATTTCATTCTTGTGCGCCCGTCCTCTCCAACACACGATCGGACGGATCCAACGCCAACATGAGGCTCTCACTCTCCTTCCTCGCGCTCCTCTCTTTCGCCATATCAGCACCCACGCAATCCCTAGACTTCTCATCTTATGGCCTTACACCCCGTGCCGACCCCTCCTTGACTGGCTATCTAGGCGTCTTCTTCCTCGGCGACAAACCCTCCGTCTACTTCTACCTCTCCAACGGCAACAATGCCATCAACCTGAAAGCCCTCAACAAAGGCCAGCCCGTCATCAACCCCACAAAAGGCACCCAAGGCGTCCGCGACCCCTCCATCATCGCCGGCGGTGGTGCCGAAGCGGGAAAGAAGTGGTACATCATCGGTACCGACCTGAACATCGGCAAGACGACATGGGACGCCGCACAGCGCACCGGATCACGAGGAATCTTTGTCTGGGAGAGCACGGATCTGGTGAACTGGACAGGCGAGCGGCTCGTCACGGTTGAAGATGCGACTGCGGGAATGGTCTGGGCGCCCGCCGCCATTTGGGATGCAGAAAAGGGGCAATATCTCGTGCACTGGGCTTCGAAATTCTACTCGACCAGTGATTCTAAGCACACTGGTAGTCCTTCAGCGACACGCATCCGTTATGCCTACACCTCTGACTTCAAATCCTTCTCCACACCCAAAGACTACATCAACAAGTCCCCAACCAACATCATCGACCTCGACATTCTGTCCCTCGGCAGCAATGCCTATGCCCGCTTCATGAAGGACGAGACGGCGAAAACCGTGTTCACCGAGGTCAGCACCACAGGTCTATTTGGGAGCTGGTCCCGCCCCGCTGGGGCTACAGCCACGATTGCGAGTGGAGTTGAGGGACCGGCGGTGTACTGGGACAACCAGGTGGCTGGGAAAGCACACTTGCTGTTAGATTTTTACGGGAGCGATGGATATAGGCCGTATGAGAGCAGCGACGTGAAGACCGGGAAGTGGACGGCAAGTGATCGGTCGGGATGGCCGACGAACCTGAGGCATGGGAGTGTGTTGCCAGTTACGGCGGCGCAGGTCAGTGCTTTGAGTTCGAAGTGGGCTTAAGGGGTGGCATAGGAGCTGGGTTCGAGTTCGCGATTGTGACTGGAGGGTTTCATTGCGGGGGGGGGGAAAGGCTGTCAGAGACAGTTCCTGCTTTCGCTGAGACATTGACGCGATATTCTACGTGCGGTGGGCCCACCTCGCTTCAGTGTCAGCATTTATAGGAGAAGGTAGGACCCGTGTACACCTGAATAAACTGCACATTTGAGCAAACATGAATCATTCCGACCCAGGCCACTCTACACCCCAAATCTGGAAAAACTAATTGCTGCGGCAACAACGGATCCTACGACCAACGACCATACCGACACCGCAACGAGCGACCATGTCCACCACTTCCCTCGCTTCAACTCCTTACCGGCAGTCGAGATAAACGTCCACTTCTTATAGTATGGAAACATACACTGAAAAGTGAACCCGGTTTGCGAACCACTGGCATCTTGCGTTAGCAACAGCGTTTCTCAGAGAAGAGCATTACTTACAAGTATGTCAGGGAATTGTATCCATTCTCGTCCATGTACCAACTTTAACAATCCACGAAGACTGTCGCCTGCAGCCCCTGCTGAATGCTCTCCGTCCATTCCCGAACGGCTTCCTTCTTGACCTCTACCAAGGCGGCGTCACCTTTGAGCACTGGCTTGATCATAGTAGCTATGTAGGCAGTGATGTTCTCTACCGTCAAAAGGAGCGAGGCGATTGCATTTGTAGAGTTGGGTCCAATGGCCATAAAGAAGTTGGGGAAGCCGTCGACAGCGACAGTCATGTAGACTTGCGGACCTCCCCGCTATTCCCACAAATCGTGGAGCGAGACACCGTCCCTTCCAATCACTGAAATGGGATGGAGCCAGCGGGTTCCCTCGAAGCCGTTTGCGAGAATGATGACGTCGGCCAGAATTTGTTGCTCACTGTCTTCCTCGGAGTCTGCGTTAAAGGTATACGGTGTACCGAGCTTCAGGTGTTTCTCGTCTACTCCGACGATCTTTCGATTCGTCAGGGTAAAATTCGAGTTGTTCATGCTTTCCAACCAATCGCTGTCGAAGATCCTTCTCTTGCACCCGTACGGATAATCCGGGGTCATCATGCGGTGATACTTCTCTGGTATAAGTTTGCGCGTACGCTCGAGCGTGTCCTTCTCCATCGCCTTTCGCCACTTGGGATGCTTTTGGTGCAGCAGCAGGAGCCAAATCAGTTCCACCAGAACATGGATCCCGTACCCGTATAACCGACCTAGGATTGGCAAGTAGCGAAGCACGGTCGGGGCGTATCTCGCAAATTTCTCCTTTTCGAAAGGTTCTTGAAGTCGCGGCATTACCCATGGGGCCCTTCGCATGACTTGAGTGAGCGACTTGACGTAGTACGATTCTTTGAGAAGTGACAGAACGACTTGGGCCGCGCTGCATGCTCCAATAACAACGACATCTTTTCCATCAAGATCGACATCGTCACGCCAGCGACCTGTATGGAACACTTCGCCCTTGAAAGTATTACGACCCGGCAGCGAAGGCGGCCAAGGGTTCGGCCCCACGAGAAATCCGGCGCAGGTCACGACCAACCTGGCACGGATCTTCTCTTTCTTAATGTACACAGACCCAGGACCAGAACGCGCAAGTCGCTCTTGCCGGTCACGAGCGCTGATATCGCCTATGCCGGGGACGAGATGGTGAAGCATGGCCTCCCATTCTGCGTCTTCTTCAATCCAGCGAAACTCCGCTACGTCCGTATTCAGCTGAATGCGCGGATTCAGGCGGTATTTGTCCGCGACCTGCTGGAGATACTTCTGAAACTCTTGTCCAGTGGGATATAGGTGTGGAGAAACGTAGTTCGGTGCGAAAGAAAAAGAATATGAAGCAGTTGGTCCGCGGACTTAGGAATTTATGCGGCTCAACGGGAGAGAAGAAGCCTTACACATCACAGGCCTGTATTCTGATCAGTACTCAAGCCATGCGTACTGAACAGGAACGCACTTACAACACCTGGATAACGATTGCTCCACCAACAGCCTGATCCGGACATTAGCAACCAAACATTTGCAATGCATGCCTTCAGGTTGTAAGCACCTCCAATGCCTGACTGGCGTTCTAGAATACGAAACTGGTCGAAACCCAATTTTACTTTCAACTGGTATCCCATTGCGATACTGGTTGCACCAGCGCCGATGATGAGGACCGGCACATACCCGTTTTCGATGTTGGACGCCCGTTTTCGCGTGAATGACTCCATGAAGGGCAAAAGAAGAAGCAGCTGTCTGTGAACAAAAATGTGAGCTCCAAAAACTCCAGACCTCGCGGGTATGCTTTTCGGTTTCGCGGGTGTAGAGTTTTGCGAATCAGTTTTCATTGTCAAGCAGGTGAGGTGAAGTGAGATGAGACACTACGACAAGGGTGATTGCTACGCCGCAATTAAAATACCTCAGCTATCCCAGGGCTTTGGTCAAAGTCCGACGGCGGTGCAACGCTCTTGTTTTGATTTGTCCCTCCGTTTCTCGCTCATCTACATGCGCGGCAGCTTGCAGCTCCCCACATACCCGACCGCATTATCGCGTAACGCCACCCGCGGCGGCTACGTCCGGTGGTGCAACACATCATTTTATCCCAACGTCAAAATTGCTCCTACGCCTCTTTCCTACGGCCTGCAGAGTGCTCCATTGGGTCGTATGACCCAGTCCTCCGCACCCACACACGCAGACCACCAGAAGACGCCGGAAGAATCATTTCCATTCCAAAAACGGTACTACCAACCAAGACACGAGCTACGAATTAAGGTCCGATGGTCCTCACGACAATGCCTTGACCGAGGTCGTGACCCTCAACGGTCACGACGATTCCGCCGATGATATCGCAATTATTGGTATGGCTGCCAAGCTTCTACAGGACGCATCTTCTGTGCAAGGCTTCTGGAATATACTTCAAGAAGGTCGCTCGGCCATGACGGAAGTACCCATAGATCGATTTAACGTTGACGCGTTTTACCACCCAATCCGTGATCGCGTCGACACTCTTGACACTCGTGGCGCCCACTTTATGAAAGCTGACCCGGCCGCATTTGATGCGCCATTCTTCTCCATTCTACGAGCCGAAGGCAAACCCCTCGATCCTCAGCAACGCGGCCTCGAGTGCATGTACCATGCGTTCGAGAATGCGGGGATTCCACTCCAGAAAGTTGAAGGGAGCAAGACGGGAGCGTATGTAGGAAGCTTCGCCAAAGAGTGCGATACCCTGTTCACGCACGGCCCGGACGCTCCGCCGAGGTATCGGGCATCCGGGACTGGGTCCGCAATGCTGTTGAACCGATTGATGAGTTGGTTTTATGACCTCAGGGGACCGAGTATGACAATTGATACTGCTTGCTCAAGCAGTCTGAATGCTCTCCATCTCTCCTGCCAAAGTCTCCGCTCAAAGGAATCTACCATGTTACGTTTCATTTGCTTCCAAGTTCAGAGCCTGGGCTAATGCAATGTAGACTGTAGTTGCTGGTTGCAACGTGATACTCAACCCGGATACAATAATGATGTCCCTATCGAACCTCGGATTTCTATCGCCTGATGGCCTCTGCTACAGCTTTGATGAAAGAGCTAACGGATATCCTCGCGGCGTAGGATTTGGCGTCATTGTCCTCAAAACCGTCTCACAAGCTTTAGCTGATAATGTTAGACTTGATGTGGATAGTCATGTCTGGGTCATTCGAGAATGTGCCATATGA
Organism: Lentithecium fluviatile CBS 122367; assembly: GCA_010405425.1. Classification (NCBI taxonomy): domain Eukaryota; kingdom Fungi; phylum Ascomycota; class Dothideomycetes; order Pleosporales; family Lentitheciaceae; genus Lentithecium; species Lentithecium fluviatile. The sequence continues at coordinate 248,251 of MU005579.1, read as the reverse complement.
CACCATCCTCTCCACTCACTCTCTATCTAGAATGTTCTCTGCGCCACCGGCCACAGTATATATACTTAGGCAGATACTATCCTTTACAATCAATCTAATCCTCACAGTCTTACAGATAACGATACAATCCGAGCGGTCATTCGAGCTACGCATTCGAACCAAGATGGGAAGACACCAGGAATCACCCAGCCCAACGAGGTTGCTCAAGCCTTGTTGATCCGAGAGACATATGAGAAGGCTGGCCTCGATCCCAAACTGACCAGGTTCTTCGAAGCTCATGGCACTGGGACCCAAATCGGAGACGTAAGTCATTACATTGATGAATGCTAGTATAGCAAAGCTGACATCCCATTGCAGACCACTGAGGCAACGACGATTGATTCATTCTTCGGCAAGCTACGATCTCCTTCAGAGCCTCTTATCATCGGCGTAGTGAAGTCGAATATTGGCCATTTGGGAGGCGCCAGCGGCCTAGCCAGTATCATAAAAACGGTCTTGGGGTTAGAAAATGGCGTCATTTCGCCAAATACCAACTTTCAGAATCCAATTCGAAGATCCCTGTGGATGCATGGAATATCAAGGTTAGTGCATTGGTGTCTGTCGCGTTATAGTAACTAAGGAGGTGCTAGTTCCCAACAGAAAACATGCCCTGGCCTTCTAAAGGTCTCCGCAGAGCATCTGTGAACTCCTTTGAGTACGGACACTTTCGCCAAATATCGGGCCTCCCTTGGTGAGAAGTGTATATCATTGGACCTTGGACTGATGTTGGCTGTCGGGTTTGCCGCGGAAAGACAACACATCACTGATACGCTCCGAGCCGCTGGCTACAAAGGCATACATGAGATTAATTTTCATGCGATGCTCGATCACTTTTGCAATCCGGACTTGTCCGTTGAGAACACGGCCGAAACACAGGTGATAACTGGGGTAGCCACTCCCGCTTCTTCGGCGTCCAGGAGCATCGGAGAGATATTCTGGATGTCGAAACCCATCTTCCAAGGCCTTCGTCAGATGGACCGAGATGCTGTGAGAGCCTCCAATACCACGGAACAGGAGATGGACTATCGCGCGTTGATCGAGAAAGCAGCGAACGCTGAAGCCATTTGGGACATCATAGCTGGTGCGCTTGTGCAAAAGCTATCTGGTGCCCTGAGCATGTCAAGTGCCGACATCGAGGTAGATAAGCCGGTCTATGCGTATGGCGTGGATTCTTGGTAGCGGTTGAAATACGGTATTGGCTCCCGGAAGAATTCAAGGCGCAGATCGCGGTCTTCGAGGGTTTGCGTAGCGAGAGTATTAGAGCGTTTTCGCTACTTGTAGCATCGAAGACACAGTTTGGTCAGAATGGAAGCCGCAACAGAGAAGTAAACATCAAAGGAATCGGACAAAAGGGAACCGAATTATGATAGACGGGAGAGGTTCTTAGAAGGCAGCTTGAAAATGGCAATTCTCGGATACGTAGAAACTATGTAGGCGTCGAATGAACGCGATCTTGACAGGCTTGGATGCATTCAAGCGTCCCGTTGACTCCGTTAGTTTTCGCCGTAATTCAAGGCTCTCTATGAATTTTTCTGGAGATATCCTGCGATCTCGGCCGTAACTTCGCATTTTGGTGCGGTGGTCGCGAGTGCGCTTGTCACCTTAGCCTATTCTTACGGAGACGTCCACCTAACTTGACCCTATGAATAGAATCGCTTGGAGCCACCTCTGCAGCATAGAGGTGGCTTTGAACCATACCATAGCCTTTGAGAATATCCATAGAAGTGTGCGCACTATTGTGAGCGAGTTTACCGGCGTCTGCCTTGTTCAAACCCGCTCTTTGGCTGTGCGAAACTGAACATCATCTTGCGCTATTACACGGGGTTTTTTAATCCGATAGCCGAATCTTCGGAGGCCGGACTGGTATTGGCGGAAGGATGCTTCGAGATGTGAATGTCGGACCTATGTGGGTTGAGTTCGTTGTCAACACTAGTGGTTGACCCTGAGCCCCTCCTCAAACCATGGTTGACAATGTAACCCACGAACATGGTTTCAAAAATAGCCACGCCCGCGGTAGGTAAAAGGAATTATCAGCATCCGACTGCGTTGAGAATTCGACTGCTTGTTGAGAGAGGTTGCGGAATAGAAATCACGCAAGGGCTGGGTGTTGAGGGTTGAGGGTGGATTGTTATGGATACGCAGCCACGTCACGAGCGCATGTTCGAATTGGTCGAGTTCATCAATCCATTGTCAAAGCTTTAAAATACAGGAAGCCAGTACGATCCATCAACTCCCAGCCGTTTTGCGTTCGGTTCGATTTGGGGCGAGACGTTTATCGTGTGCAGTAGCCGCCGTCGATGAGAAGATCGGCACCCTATAATTTGTTAGCAAAGTTCGTCCGATATCGCGATTTGCAAAACCCACAGTGGTGTAAGAAGAAGCATCGGAAGCGAAGTAGAGGAAGGCACCCTTCAGCTCCTTGGCCTTCGCATCACGGCCCATAGGGATCATGGAGTGCCAGAGCTTCTGGATGTCCTGGGGCACAAAGTCGGAAAGACCAGTGTCAATGTAACCAGGGGAGATGGAGTTGACGCGAGCAAAGTCCCTCCACTCGTTGGCAAGCGAGCGGGCGAGGTGGATGCAGCCAGCCTTTGCGACGTTGTACGAGGTCTGCTCCTGCGGGTAGTTGGCGATGTGGCCGGACATGGAAGCAGTGATGACGAGGGAGCCGGTCTTGCGCTCGCGGAAGTGCAGACCCACGGCGCGAGCGCAGTTGAAGGTGCCCGTCAGATCGGTCTCGATGACCTCGTTCCACTGCTCAACAGTGGCGTCGAGGATGCCGTTGTCGGCGGTTTTACCCGCGTTCGCAATGAAGACATCGATCTTGCCAAAGTCCGAAATGACGTCCTGGACGAGCTTCTCGACGTTGGCGTAGTCGCCGACGGTGCACTTGTAGGCCTTGACCTTGACGCCGTACTTCTCGGAGAGCTCCTTTGCGTTCTTCTCCGCGCCCGAGGAGCGCGAGTTGTAGGTGATGGCGAGGTCGGCGCCAAATTCTGCACAGCCGCGAGCAGCTTCGATTCCGATACCGGTTGGGCCGGAGGCGCCGGTCACGATGACGACCTTGCCCTTGAGGGAGAGGAGGTCCTTGAGCTCCTCGGCTTCGGGGACTTTGGTAGGCATGTTCGAGGTGTGGTTGGGGGATTGATAGGGGAAGAGATAGAAGCAATCGACTCAGAGATGATGGTAGGAAAATGAGTCGCAGAAGGCGGGCGAGGAGGGGTAGAAGTACTGCTCAGCGAAAAAGGTTGAGTAAGTCAGTTTACTTTTGGGTTAGCGAGGGGTGGTCGTGACGTGGGTCTTTGTCAATGCAGTTCAACGTCATGGGCGACGGCATGATTCGCCAATGGTAACGAAATGTGGGCTTAGTAGGCGGATATAGAGGATTGGAGATGGACCTAAACTCCAAGCGGCGACAAGGTGGGTGGAGGAAGACGCGCCGTTTCTTCTGCGCTGGGATGGAAGCTGTTCCGATATCGATAAGTTGCCGCCACGCGCCACAAAACGGTCCAAGCTCCCACTCGTCTGCAGCCCACCCCTCCGTGCTTTTCTCCCGAAAATCTCGCAACGCCTCGTTAACATTGATCACCTGGTTGTAAATGTTTGAAAATGGAGCGTCTGGATGTGTAGGATTTCGAAGCATCCTCCACGCAGTTGCCATTCTCGTCTCCTTTCACCTCGTCGGCATGCATTGTCAGCGATTACGATACTGACAACTCATCTGGGGCGCTTGGTCCCAAGAGACGCGCTCCACCGCTCGTGCTGTGGAAAGACTACCGTGCAGTGGTCTTTCTGTACTCGTTACTCAGTATTGACAAATGAATTAGTTCCCTCTAACGCAGTGATGATCCGGGGCAGTTTTGGGTATACGCCGCCTAATGAAGAAAGAGGGTGAAGCTATGGAGCGACGGAGCATTCTGACATAGGGTTACTCATCTTTTCGGGTCGGTCTCTGCTTCGGCTTTTGCTGGCCGGGCTCCAAAGTCGGGCCTTCGGCGCTCATAACGGTCACAGCACCGCCGAAAATCAGCCCGTTCTTCCCCAACAAACACCCACGCGAGGGATTTCTGCTTGCAGCCATCGAGCGTGATCCGCTCTCGACTTCAGCCTACATTTACGCCTTGACCGAAAAATGTTCCGACCGCGGCCTAGAACAAATGCTTTGCGAGTACTCAAGCAGGCGAGTGGAACGCGTAGGATGCAGAAAGCGTTTCCGAGGGAAATGAGGCTCTTCTGCATTAATCCCGCGGCGATCTAGCCACCGCTGTAAAAGCGATCGTGCGTGCTTTTTCTGGGCGAGATAATCACAAAGTCCCATGACAGTTGGGATGGAAGGGCCCCACGTGGGAGACCATCAGCCACAGCTACCAGCCACGGAAGTCACACGTGACTTACCGGAAATTTAGACACCATAAATGGGCTACTTTCCCCTGAGCTTGGTTACCGGTAGCACGAAGACGAGGGTCCAATGTCATCGTCGTAGCCAGAAACGTGAGGTCCCATGTGAAATGCTAATCCCGATCAGGCTATCGTGGCGGCTATCTTCCGCTTTAGCCCTACAAAGTTCCCATGCCATGTCAGCCCTGAACCGTACACAGTCACCTTTTCTTCAGCCTCAACACCTCCCTCCAACCTCGAATGCAGTAGCCAGCACTGCATCTCTCTCACTTCTATTTACACCGTCCATCTAGAAACCGAAGATAACGGAACCCACAACATGGTCCTCCACGGCCTCCTCCCCAAGCCCCTCCCCGCCAACGACGTGATCGTAGGCCAGCTGCTCACACACCCCCTCCACCCCGAACGTGACGGCTTCCACTCCGAGGCCGCCCACGATGAAGTCGACGCCCTCAACGACTACCACATCCAGCTGCGGTACAAAGACGTCTTCTCGGTTGACTCGGAAGGCCGCTTCATGACCAACTACGGCGCCAAGTTCGATCTCGGCCGGATATTCAGACAGCCTAACCTACTCACCGTCACGGCCGAGCAGATGATACAACGCAACAGCATGGACCCCAGCCGCGCCTTCGAGGCCGTGTGCGACGACCCCGAGGCACGGCAGTGGATATATCAGCGCGCCGAGGCGCATGAGGCCTTCTTCATGGTGGTTGGCGTGACGGAGCTACACCAGGCGGCGTTCAAGCGGGCGAAGCTGCACGATGCGGGCGCGTCGAAGCGGCTGAATGAGACGCCCCTTGAAAAGGGCGCCAAGGTGCCCCGCTCCATCGCGAGGAGGAATTCGACGCTGGGCGGCATTGCGCACGGCGAGCCCCATGTGTCTGGCGTCTTCGGCATGGACGTGAGGCGTTGCATGGCTCGGATCACGACGCCTGCGGAGCCTCATTCCTTGAGCGATATAGGCTATCACTGGGTCTACTACGATGTCCCCGGGAGCGAGCACAAGGAGCAGCTGATGGTCGGACTGGGCGAGCCGCTCAAGGCGAATGAGCTGCGTCTCATGCTGGACCTCTCCGAAGAAGACGTGCAGACGAACCTCGATGTTATCAGCCAGCTCAGCCTCGACGCGTTGAGCGCCGCCGCGAGCCCGATGCTGCGACCGAACTCGCCTGCCCTCCGAGGCCGATCTCCGTCACCGCACCCGCTGTTGAGGTCGTCGGCGTCCTAAATACTCCTTCGACGCGCGATTACTGTTTCGCTTGGCATGGCATGCGGTTTGCTTCTTGAGGGCTGGGGACATGCGGAAGGCTACGTATATGGTGGCATGATAGACCTGAGCGTTCCTTGCGACGAGTAACCTGAAATGATCCTAACGGCCTGTATTTCATACTCTTTCAAGACACCACAAAATTTATCTATACCCTTTCATGTCTGTCGAATCACATATCTTGTTGTAATTTGCTAGCATATGAATGCTTTGAAATTGTTTATCGGCAGCACAACTGTTGTGTGTTCTTTCCATGATCCGATTGAAGTTACATCCGCCTTTCCTCCACTTTAGCCTTCGTTTCCTGTGTCTTCTCCTGCCAGAGCTCCATTCTCCCCTCCACCCTCGGAGTCTCCGACCTGGACTTCGGTACTCATGGAGCCTGCCTGCTGACCCCTGAACTGGTCGGTACCGGTGACGTAGATGACAGTGCCGTCGGTGCGAGTGTAGTACCCTGGAGTGACGGCCCAGGGGTTGCTAGGAAGACAGGCTGGGAAGGGTTAGACGAATCACAGGTAGAATAAAGAGAAAGGGATATAGACTACGTACTAGGTGGGTTGGCGGTAACACCGCTCGAGTTGCCGGGTGTGGCCGCGGAAGAAGTAGAGGCGGAAGAAGTATCGTCGTCATTCTTCGACATTTTGGATTCGGCTTCTTTGGGGGCCGGGTAGTCGGGGTTTTACGTGGGAGCCTGAGGTATGAGATTGGAAGAGTCTGTTGGAAAAGTGGCATGGGACTTCAAGACTGTCTTAGGTATTTGAACTTGGGCAAGAGTCACCGCTATCGTAACGGGAACGATGATGGACTTGCTGCGCCGTCGCTTTATGTGGTTTCTGTTTCTGTGCTCGCGGTTCCACAGGGGAACATTTGGGATCTCACGGCATGAATGGGTTCGTGCTCGAAGGGCTGTGGAGGGATATTGGGGATCTCATCTGGTCGATGGGTTTAGGCTCGAGAACTCTATGGACGGACAATTGGGATCTCATCTGCCCGATGAATCTGTGCTCAGGGCATAGTGGCTACATTTTGGGATCTCATTCAAAGCTCTATGGAGGAATGTTTGGGATCTCAATCGGTCTTTTATCCTATCCTCGCGAATGATGGCTCCATTTTGGGGTCTCAAAGATTATGCTCGCTATCAGGCTGGAGCAGGGCGGCTGGGACTGGCCGTGTGATTCGCCAGATCAACGGATCTCACCCAAGGCTGTGGAGCATTCGGGATTCCATCAGGCCGATAATTCTGTGCTCAGCGTATGGTGGCTACGTTTTAGGGCCTCAGAGGCTGGGTTCGCTGCCATAGGTATCAAGCTCGTGCGATTGGTCAGAACGGAGGATCTCACTCCATGGTGGGGTTCATGTTTGTGCTACCACACCTGAGGCAGATACGCGAAGTCAGTTTTGGATCTAATTCGAGTGTTAGATCATACCTTCATTGCAGGAGGTCGACAAAATGTGGAACATGAAACATAAGCCAGGAAATGGAAAAGCATACCATTGTCTATTCATTCTGGCGGGATAGTTAATTGTTCATATCGACAAGGCCAGTGTGGAGCACGGGCCCAGATCAGAGCGGAACATAATTATCCTACGCCATCAATCCCCGTTGGGATGCTAGGGCCTGCTTTTAGCCTGCTCGGTCCACAACTCCAACACCTGCGTGCTCTCAACCCCAAAGTCTTGCCCCAAAGTCTGCGCTCAGAGAGTGCGCTCAGAAAGAGCGCTCTTAGTCTGTGAGTTCTTTTTCAAGGACGATCTCTCTAGTGCTGCGTTCTGCGTGCACCCACTCGCTACTCTGATAGCATCAGGCTGACGATCTCAGCCAGGTCTGTGATTTAAAGGCTCTGCGCGAAGCCAAAGCTTCGTGCAGTTGCCATCCAAAGGCGTCGCCATGGTCATCTAAAAACACTCGAGCCTTCGAGCTGGTTTGATTCTGGATTATGCCTTCTGAGCGAGTGTACACCACTGCCCCAGACATGGGTGCGGGGGTGCTCGCATGTAACGTAAGCAGACCACAGGACGAACCGAGTAGGGTAGCGGATGCGGGGTGTAGGATAGGTCAAATTTGAAAAAATTTGGATGGGGTTTTTGGGGACCCCACCTACTGGGACGGGTTAGGAGAGCTTACGATGACTAAGCAACTGTGTGGAGTGTTGTGATGGGACATGGTAATGGCGTCACGGAGTGGCACTGGGAGAGGGTCTGTGCTTTGGTCGTGTAGACGGAGGGTGGAAATGGCTACACTGAGTGGCAGTAGGATAGGTCTGTGCGAGGTTGGCTCGGGCCGTATATAGCAGGGCAGCGGGACGCTTCGTTGTAGGATGGTTTCGCTCGTTTCCGTTTTGTTTGCGGTTCTGTTCCCAGGATGGGGTTGGTTTCTGTTGCGATAGGTCGGTCCGGGGGACCGCTGGTGGGCGAGTTGGGTGAGATGAGCTTCGCGGAGTTGGTGGAGACCAGTTGCTGGAAGCGTCGCGAAGTCAGTGATGGTATGGTGTTGGATCCACGACTTCCGGAGTGGTTGGAGTGGCAGGCGTTGGGACAGAGGTTGGATGTGGAGACGGTTGAAGGGATGGAGTATGTTGGAGATCACGTGGAAGGTAGGTTTCCGTTTTAGTTTTTTCTAGTGTTATGGATGCTGACTACAGAGGGGTAGTGCTGGTGGAGAATAGGGTGTCAGTGACGTTTGAGCTGTTGGCTTGGGAGATGTCGTGCTGGTTGACGCGGGAGACGAGTAGGTTGCCTTGGCGTTGTGCGGAGCGGGGGTGCGGGGCCTGTTCGATGGAAGGGGAGCTGGTGGAAGCTTGGTTGTACGTGGTGGTGAAGTTGGTTCGGTGGGAGGGCGGTTTTCTCTACGGCGGTGTGGAGCGGGTGTATTTTGGCGGTCTTGGGGAAGGGATGTTGTTGAAAGAGTGCATCGAGTGCGTTCGAGTTGGTGTGGATCGCGTGGTCGGGAGGTATTCGGATGGGGTGCGTGATGAGCGGGAGACGTGGGATGAGGTGTATGATCTGGTGAATGGTCGGGGTGGAACGGGTGGCGCGTGGGTGTGTCAGGGATCGTTTCGTGGTGTGTTTCCTTGTGGGAAGGATTATTGGTGGAGTGGGGTGTCGGATGCGGTGTTGGGGGAGGAAGATGAAATCGAGAGTTCGAGTCCCGGGTTGAGTCCCAATTATGTGGGACCTACCTTCTCAGGGACGGCTCCTTTTTTGAGTCCGGAAAATAATCTTACCATTGCGCCCGAAAAAGCTTTGGTAGAGAATTCTCTGAGACCTACTGCTTTTGGGAGCGACATTATCTCTGTTCATACCAGAGTGCTGTCCGAACAATCAGAAACGCTTGCTCAACATAGCCAGAGCGGCCTTGACGACTTCTTGAATTACTATACCGAACCAATCTCTACGAACAATTCCAACTTTGCAGATCTGTGGAATGGAGATAACAATACCGCATGGCTTTCGCCGTATTCATCTCAAACGCCAAGCACACACCCTTTGGAACCTTCGCCAGAAGTTTCCTCGCCATCTGCCGTCCAGAATTCAATTGCTCCTACTCCTGCCACCTTTGGACGAACCGGGAGTCGCTTTTCTGTCATTTCGCCGCCTGACTCAAATTCCCTTCGAATCGACCGTATCACGCCACGATTAGTGTGTCCCCATTGCCCTGAGGCCTTCTCTAGATCACCAGACCTCGAGTGAGTAGAGTAGATCTCAGCCTTACCCCTGTTTTCATTTGACTAATCCCATCATTAGTAAACATATCACGAGGACACACTTCTCCTGCATCGACTGCGGCGAGATTTTCAATTGGCGAAAGACACGCGACAATCACAAGAAGCGGGAGCATGAGAAACTAAGGCATGAATGCGACAAGTGCATATACAAGACGGCGCAGTTGAACAACTTCAACAGGCACAAACGATCGCAACATCCCGGATGCTAGATGGAGGTGGGTTGGGGCCCTTTGTGGTGTTTCTTGGAACGCTTAGATTATTTAGTTGTATAGGAGTTGTTGTTTGGTCACCTAGCTGAAGCTGTCATCTCCAGGTCACGGAGCTGTGGGACTCGAGCAAGTTAAGATGATCTATGAAGGGGACCACTAACAGTTGAAGGTCACGCACTACCAGTCACAAAGACCGAGGCCGGGTGGCGCCGAACTCCAGTGGTCCTCATCATTGAAAGCTGCATCTGCAGCTTTCCAACCCCCAACACACTCATTGCGATATTGCGATAGTTTCGAGTTCTTTTGTATTCATTACCTTTACGATAGCCGAAAGCGATGGCGTTCGAGTTGTTAGTCTTGCCTTATCACGACTTCTTCACAATGCTGGCTATACGAATTGAAGTATATGATTGCTTATGTGCCCAAAATGATGGTTTAATCATCTCATTCCATACAAAAATGGCGAGTTCCTCATACCTTACAACTACTTCTCCCGAAGTTTAGGGGTTCCCAAGGAGCCACTGAGGTATTTTTGTCTCGCCGCCATGCTGACCCGCCCCCGCTTCCATAACATAGCAGAGGAGAAACCTGATTTGCCGGGGTATGAGTTCTCACCCGTGATAGGTTGCATCGCGTGGCGTGAATCGGACATATATGGAAGCCCGTCCGCCTTGTTTGTGTCTGTCGACAGCGAAACCATTTCCTATTCATCGTCACATTTCGGGACCAAATCATCTTGCCAGATATGCAACCAGCTCGGTCGAAATTATCGCGGCTTGTCTCCAATAGCCGATTCAAACGCCGCCATACGTCGGCTAGGTTTTGCGTGGTAGCTTTTCAGCTAAGTTACAAGCGCTGGTGTCTCATCTACAGCTTCAGATCCGTTCAGATAGCCTCAAAGGACCAGCGCTCGCACTCCGAGACTATGTTATACACACCAAGAACTGCCAGAGGTCTGGATCGATCACGGTGGCCAGATCCATATCGGGTTCTACGCACAAAGGCTGCTAAATTATACCGTCCATCACCTCCTGAGTAACATTAGTGCAAGGGTTTGTTGTTGTTGTGTTATAGTCCTTGCTCTGCTACTTACACTGTGCCGACAGTCGAACGATTACTTGTACTTGAAATACAACTAGGACCCTTTTTGGATATCTGACCTCCGTCTTGTATATTTCGATGATGTGCCTAGACGCATTCCCAGTGTAACACAACTTTTCGATGAATCTAGACCAACAAGACGTGTGACTAAGTCTGAGCACAAAGCTCCCAGTCGACCCACGACTTCCAAAACTTGGCTGCGATATGATACAGCCGAACCTTCCATTCCTGGTAAGAGGAACAATACTGTGGAACCAGAAAAGCTTAGATACCGGAGCCTCGATCGGTTTGGGTGCCATACCGAGCAGTGGAAATGCGGTCCAGGAAAAGGCAAAAGTTGGAGATGCTTACCATCCGCGGGATCAACTCAGAAAACCAGGAAGTATGTCGATTATATTATCTGAAAGATATCCATGATAACGCCCTTCCAGCTATGCTTCCACCCTACACCGTTTGCCCGCGGCATTGCTCAAACGGCCGGAGTTCAATAACGATCATTTAGCTAGTACCGTGGGTAAGAAGACACACCCTAAAGACGAGAAAACGAAAGAGAAATCCAAACAAATCGGGTCAACAAGCTCAGTCACCTCGACACATGCGAAAATCTCCTTGCGGATCTTCAAGACTGGGGGGACGCGCATTCCGAGCCAATCTACCTAGACCTCAAGTCGAAACAATATCAGGAGAACCCTTTATATGGACCTTTAGTAGTGATGAAGACTGGACAGCCTTTGATGGCATTATCGAATTTAGCGTGGATGCTTGGGACGACAGCGACAGGAATGACCCCGGGTACATGTATTCTGGGTACGGAACGGTTAGCACATTGAAGCAGACACTCGAAGACATCAAATACGATGTGACTGAGGTTCGAGTGCTATTGGTCGATTCATACATCGAATTCCAAGAATCCATGAAGGTTTCGACTCTAGATGTCAAGTTTTCATCCGACCTCTCCACACGACTTTGCAACATAATAGCGAGAACTTATTGGCTACAATCCCTTGGTCGGATCTAACCTATAATCGGGGCGCTGGAGTACATTTTGTACCGAATGAGGCTAACGGAACAAAGGCGTAAGCAAATATCCGCTCCCGAACGCCCAAACTTGGTCCATAAAGAGACCAATGAACGACCGCAACACCAGCAACCTCAAAGACCTCCTCGAAGAGAGGTTGACTACCATACACGAGTATTTGCTGACCCGAATTCGCTGCCAAACGCGACCGCATTCCCCAACATCCCGCGAGCTACCGGCAACTCACCGGACCTGCAAAGCGAAAATTCAGGAAGTGTCGACAAACGGCAATACAAAGGCTACTGTTAGGCATTACCGAATGGCGAGAAAGACACTTACAGAATGGGACGTCCCCATTCGCGACGTGCCACGAAGTATGCCATTAGCGGTGGACATATATATTGGCCCCTTTGCCGCTGGTGTCGCGATGAATGGGAGAGGACAGATATTAGTCCCTGTCAACTACGCCTGAGGAAGATGAAAAACCGATGTCATCCAAATGATCTATACCGACATTTTCAGCATCCATGCAGCATGTCCCTGGTCAGGATATCCCAGTCTGCCACCGCCCCATCAACTCCCGGCCTCTATACCATTGGATGTGTTGGAATGGATGGAAGAACAAAGAAGAGATAATCAGGAAGACGGCATTTGGGATACGGTTCTTGTATGCTGCAAGGCATCTGAAGGAAGATGTTGTTTGCTCGCACAATCCACAGAGCCCGCTGAGCGGCCGTTACGCATTGGACCTCCGCGCAAAGGGCCAAGTTATAATCCCACCATTTCGAAGTTTCAAGAACCGACGGAAGTAGTAGATGAGGAGCAAGGCCTTAGGGGCCAGTTCGAAAGAAATTCCGCTTACCTGTGTATTATTGCTGAGACCCCAGGCACGGAACGAACCTTTGATGATACCTCTTATGTATTTTTTTTCCAGATAATGTGACCATTCTTTTACTGATCTTATAGAGCCCAGTGGTAGACAAAATGGGATGCCCCTCCATCCTGGACCTCCAGAGATCTCCTAGGTAACTCTTAGGTCGGGCCTACTAAGGACATGGCATGCTGCAAGCATAATTTATTCCGCAAGGGGAAGAAATATCTCAGCGTAGCCTTTAAAAGTTCTCAAAAATTCTCATTAGACAAGAAACAGCAATTAATTAATATTACGGTTCGTAGTTGTGCGAGGCAGCTAGGACTGAGTATGGGTCGGGCATGCTTGAAGTCTCTAATTTAAATGGAGAGGGCGAACATATTGCTTAAGTCCCGCACTATTCTATATAAGGCTATTAATAGCTTAAACCCAATATATATTTTGTATAAGCTTCTGTAAGGATACCATACCTCGCCAAACCCCGCAGAGGGATATAATAAGGAAGGGGTGGAAATCAAGGTGGCGGAAGAGCTCCCACCTTGTCCATCACTGGTGTAACCTGCGGGGCGAGTACTGCAGCAACAGCGGCGACCGACGCGGTCGCAAAGAGATCAATGCTAGCATAACGGGACAATAAGGGTCCGGCTAACGGTAATGGTTATGATTGAGCTGGTCTACACAAGAACGACATTGCCTCCTGGAGTCTAGCTCTAGTAGTTTAATCTCCCTGTGTATGCACCATTCCTACCACACCGCGCTATGCCCATCTCTACACTGAGCCGAGAATTCACGCACGTCATCAGATTGCCTTGTAACTTCGTGATCCGCGACGTCCTCGTCCCTTTAACTGCGCCGAGGGTGTAATACTACGCGTCTCAGCCACCGTCACACCAGCAAACTCTCCATTCAAAATCGCCCACCCCAATCTCAAGAACCTCCCTCAAAGCCCCTTACCTAAACAAACTCCTTTTCCTTAGCCTTCGCCCCACCCCCCAACATATCCTCAAAACTAACATCCTCCTTCTCACTATCTACAACCGTATCGCCAAACTCATCCTTCACCTTCCTCCCCGCACCCAGACTCTTCGCCGTCGGCGTCCCCGCCCCCTCCCCCAAACTCCCCTTACTAGCCCCCCTTCCCACCACAGCCCCCTCATCCTTCTCCAGCATCTCCCCTTCCCCCAATAACCCAAATTGCACCAACTTCCCTCTAACCTGCTCCTCCGTCCCCTCATCATAGAAGAACAGTCCGATACGCACAAGCGTCTTTTCCATAAACGACTTGAGCGTAGGCATAGTCGCAGCGATAAGTGCGAATTGCAGCTCGACGATGGCCCAAAGCGCAATGGTAACATTGGTTCGAAAGATATCGCCGGAGGTGTAGAAGCCCTGCAGCGTTGTGGTGCGGATTATAGCCGCACAGGAGGCGAAGAGCCCCAGGCCCATGAGCACGCACATGAAGATCTTCTCGCGGCGCGGACGATTGAGTTTGCGTATAAACGTGATCGGAATGAAACTGAAGATAAGATCCAGGGCGACCTGCACACTGCTAAAAGCCACGATGTTACCGTTGATCACGCTGCGCCGGAAACACCGGACCTCGCCCATGCGGAAGACGCGCGGGTCCCAGTACACGCTGAAGGGGCGGCATTGCAGGAACTGGAAGCAGGTTTGGATGATGACGGCGATGACGGAGAGCGCCATGATGAGGTAGAGGAAGATGCGCCAGCGTTTGGTGTGCTTGATGCGCAGAAGGAGCAGGGCGACGCTGAGCTTGACGAAGGTGATTGACCAGTACCAGAAGACTTGGGAGATGAAGAGGAGGCGGAGGGAGGCGCGGCGTTGGGGGAAGGGCACGAAGCGGGAGCGACGGCCCAGGCCGTTGAAGACGGATACGCCAAGAAGGATGTGCTGGACTACGGCGAGAAGCTGTGGGACGATGTTAGCGTTTTTGCATCGTTGATCTGGGTATGATATATGATTGGAATGGGACGTACGGTCGCTCCTAGAACCGCCCAGTCATCTAACTTCAATCTCCACGGCCGTAGTCTGGACCACATCCTCGCCATAAGAAGGCAGATCGAGATGAAGAGCAGGGCGCTTCCTAGTCCAAGAAGCATAGGTGCGGTGGTACTGTTGTCGTTGTCGGTCCGGAAACTATTAGGATTGAAGCTCGGTCGGGACGAGGAATTGTTGGGCATATGATTTGATTGTCCGAATCCGCCGCCGGTCTTGTCGATGGGGCTGTTGGTCGGCAGAGGATCGAATCCAGCGTCCATGGCCTCCATGCTGCGTATCGATGAAGCCCCAGGCTTCCTTCGGAAAAGATGACGCTTCCAAGGAACGAAGGACAGGAAAAGTCAGAACGAAGGGTCAAGCGGACGTCGTCGTATCGTACATGCTGGCCAGCCAACACCCGGATGGAAAGAGAGTCGTAAAGGTAATGGTAAAGACAGGAAGACGCTTCCTTCTAGAAACGTAGGACGAAGATTTCGAGAACCAGCTCACCATGTGGTAGGCAGACGCGATGGATTCCTACTTTAGCGCGAACTCATGTTGACAAGCCAACACAATGCATGACGAGGGAGTTCATTCCGCGGAGGCAGTCGACTGCACCTCAGCTGGAGTCGGCATCATCCAGCGAGGTGACACAACAAGGAAGATTGCCAGAGACAAACCTATCGCAGTCACGATGTGAGGATTGCAAATTGGTTGAGTCGTTGGCCTGCGGTTCCATCGGTCTCATTCCCGTTTCACGGCACAGCGATGCACCCCTGCACCCCGCAAATCAGTGCGCCCACGAACTGTCAAATGCCGGGAGTGCGTGCCACCATGTCGTCCAGGCGGCTAAAAATGGAGCTCCGGCTTCTTTGATTCGCGCGTCGGTCGAAAGGTAGAGTTTTGACGTTGGCGTTCACCCTGCCTTGTACAACCCTGTCGGTTAAGCGAGGAACTTTTGACACCGTTACACAGCGTTCGTGTGCCTCAGGATATGTAAGAGGTCAATGCGGAGACTAATCGAGCAAATAGACCGAGCCGCATGTGCTGTAATCTGCGGTGATGCGGCTGGATTTTTGGCGGGGACCTGGAGAGGAAGCATCGGGCTTCCCTGTTCTGGGAGCAGCGACGCTTGAAAGAGACATGCGACACCTATTTGAGAAGCTCTCCGTTCACTCGCAATCGCATCTCGCATCTGCTGCACGTCATAGTGTTGTGCTTCGATCATCTCGTGGCGCCATTCGTTACAGCTGGGCTCAACAAATAAATCATCAGACGGCCATGTCGCTCCTGGCATCGGTTTCTATCAAACCTGTGCACATAAGCAGATGGGCGTCTTCACTTGACTGGAGATAGTAGTAGTGGGTCTCCTCTGATTTCTTCTTTACATTTTGTTAGAATGGCTCATCTGGTTGTGACAGTTTGTATTCCCAGCTGTGGACATGACTCAGACCCAGATGCGTCCATTGTAGATTGCATGAAAACCCTCGTGAAAAGCGTCTTGCCTTAGAAATTCTGTCTTGTACACCACAGAAACGTACGCTTGAGCCGGAGGAGCGCATATGGGTTCCGAGAACGGTGCACGTCTCGCTCGTCTTCGGCTCGGTTCGACTCGTGCGGCCAAGTGGGTTCGTCTTCTGGTAGCACAGCATAGAAATTTGATTGAAAATACTTAGGCCCTTGAACTTACGACTGTTTGGAGATATTGTGCCTCCGTCGTAGAGCGAGATCTGAATCCGTGCTCGTGATAAGAAACTGGTTGGGTTACAAAGTTACGACTTGTACTCATCGAAGAGAGCAACCTATTGAATGCGAGCGTTCGGATGCTGCTTCGGCACCGATCGTGTTATTCGCCATCTCCTCTAAACTCGAATACAACACCCAGCTCTTCTCTCAGAACCGTGCCAACCATATCCCCAGCCTCTACATCAACATGCCTTGAACAGCTTTCGCTTCCATCAGCAATGCGCTCGTAACTTCTTCCGTCTGCTTCATCTTCAGGTCATCGGTCAGGCGCTACGTGTTCATAGAAGCCCCAAAAATGTAGCTCACAATAAAGGGGAGTTGGTATTCTTCCTCGGTGTAGTCTGGGCCGTATAGTTTGACCAGTCGGTCCCGGCACCGATCATTGACAGCTCGGAGTAAGCGCCAGCAGAAGCGATGAAGAGTCAGATAGTCGTATGATACCTCCATCACCTCGGCTTGGACCACTGCGCGCAGCAACGCGAGAAGGTTAGGCAATGGAAGCTTCTTATTGTGAGCCTTCTTAGGCTTGATATCCGAGTCTTTGACCAATTCCGCGGGCATGTCGTTGTCATCCATCTCACACTGCCATTTACTCTTGTCAATGTCTCGCTGGTTGTCTTCGGTCCGCAGCTCATGCTTGGAGTTTGGCTCGCAGAACCGCGCTTTGAAGGAGTGAGAACCGGAGCCAGGTCCTTGAGAGTGTTTGGCCCGCGCTGGAGACGAAGAGTTGATGGCTGATCTCCTTCGAGTTGACTTTAGTCGCCCTGAAGTTCGCGCTAGAGGCTCGAAGCGCCATAATGTAGTGCTTGAAGTAGTCCTCAGGGTCCTTAGGTGGTCCACCCGCAAAGAATGCCTCGAAGCGCTGGAGAGCAAAAGCTAGTCCCATGTCGGACCAAGCTGCTGTAACGAGCTTCTCCTGACCTATCGCATTATAATGATGTCCGCAGTGTTGGACGGATCTGCAAGCATTGCTGAACGCAACACCAATATCTCGTAGCTGAATTTGGATATAGTATCTCCAGAGCCTGCAAGACCACGGATGTCGACGGAACATTTGGAAGGGTTTGGGGATATTGACCCGTTGAAGCCGTTGGGCTGTAACACGAATAGGGTCTTCCTGGATCCAGTTCTTGGTTTATTCAGAGAACCCCTTCATAGCATCATCGTGCTGCTTTGGCCAATTGTCGATTCGGTGCTCAGCATGGAAAGCTAGATTCTTCTCCATCGTTGCCCGTGCAAAATTGGGTGTGCCGCCGAGCTTTTTGAAACAGTAATCGACTCGGCCCCAAAGAATGTGGTAAATGTCAAGGAAGAGAGTGGTTGCGAATGCTAGCCATAGAGGTACGGACTTGGTCTCGAGCATGTGGCATAACCCGCGCTCAAGTTCGTCCTCCGCGGGTGAACTATTCTTAGCCCAGCAGAGTAGGACGAAATCAGACAGAGTTTCGAGCAGCAAGATTTTGTGCTCTCAGAACAGCTCCTGGACTCTCTTCTCCGAGCGATTGCTGGAGGGATCGTAGTGACCATAGTAGCCAAGCTTCATGTCCGGCAAGTAGCCAGGCTCAACGACATCGCAGAAGGAAGATAGCGTGAGGAAATCAGGCCAAAATACCACGTCCGTAACTTCATACGTCTTGAATTGAACTCGTCGCCCGGTCGCACCTTGTGGGCCTCGGTAGTACCGGCTTGTAGACATTGGGCGTTGTGTAACATTGGCAGCATGGCCTCGGTGCCACCGTACTTCTTGAATCGCCCATTGCACTCCTCCTCTAGAGAGCGAGCGAGGTCGACGGCGGTGTTCGTGGTGATAGACGCGGTGACGAGATCTAACATCCCCTGCTTGTAGCCCTCCCATTTCCTGTCGACTTCGGTGCGTAGCTTATTTAGATCGGATAGTAGTAGATAGAACGCCAGGAAGTCTTCCTCGAGGTTTTCCAGTTGCTCAGACTTGTAGTTTGCGTCCGTTTCAGCACGTACGAAAGGAGTAGCGGCGACGTCAGAGCCATTTTCGAATGTTTTGGAAGCTTCCTTGAGCTCAAGATCCTCGAACATATTGATGATGTCGCTCATAGATTTGGGTGCTTCCCTGCGGGGTGTGTAGCTCTTCGGATAGCAAGGGCTGGGAACCTCGCGGACTTGTAGAACCCTGAGAAAGAAAATACACCAATTGTCGGACTGTTGCTTCTTCTCATTATTTGGCAGACGAAGGGAGGTGGCGCAAGAGACTCGGCCAGGATCTTGAAGTCTTTGATTGCGACTGTGTACGTGGGGCGGCCTTGAGAAGATTGTGGCGGTGCGGTCTTTCCGGTCTTACCCTTTGCTCTCCTTTTTGCACTCTTCGACTTTGCCGTTGAGACGTATCTGAGCCGCTTTGCCGTTGTCACAAGCCATGTAGCAATGTTTTCTTTGACTTCCCGCCAGTAACGTCTTCCAGGATAATGAGGTAAACATACTCGGTGTCGTTCTTGTACTGCTGGTAGCTGCTGACCAAGTTCTTGGGTAACATGCTGAATACCCTAGCGAAAAGTCTGGATATGTGAGGAGGTAGCAATCAGATGCTGTATGGCCCTACCAGATAGTAGTGTAGAGAAGGCGATGCATCGAAAGCAACCGCAATTCGAGGGCAAAGAAGAACATCTTAGCCCTTTGCCATTGGTCATTCCTGTAAAGACGAATTAGACGTTGTTGTCACATCGAAGCCGCCAAAACACAAAGAATGGAAAGCGATGGCAGCATGCAGTGCACAAGTAGCAGTGTCGAGGGCATAGCGCGTCGGCCTCGGGGAAGATACTAACATTGATTTCCTTTCCTCATGGTCGGCTATAATGACGCGGGACCCCAAAAGTAGCAGGCGCGACGGCGCCTAATCATGTGAACTCGCGATGACTTTGGAAAAACAAGGGAAAGAAGCAATATTGGAAAATCTGTATGTATTACACGACACGTATACACAATAACAAAAGGATAAACAAGCCAACGGCTGTTTGAAATATGGAAACGCCAAAACATGCCGGCAAAGACAAAAGAGACCCGTATCCAAGGTCTGAAAACCCCCAACATCTCTTCATGCACAACTCCCGCTGGTGCTATTTAGAAGAGAAGTGCAGCGCCGAAGACGATGCTCGCCCCAAGCATGCCCACAAATCGCAGCGGCACATCAACAGCCGGTGCCGCGCCCTCAGGGCTACCCGTACTCGCAGCCGCCTGACCGTCGGGGGTGCGAGTCGGGTTTCCAGACCCAGGCGTAGCAGTAGACTTGCTCGCCTCGCCCGCAAAATGAGAGCCGTCGCCTGAAAGACCCGGTCCGATACCAGCACCGCTTGTCATGTACTTCTTGGCCTTCTCAGGTATCGCAGGCAGCGCTGTTCCCTCGACCTCCCAGTCGTCGCTCTGCTCGGGGCACTGGGACGCTTCGCCTTCGGTCTTGGCGCCGCCGCTGCCGGTAGGATTCTTAGTCTTTGCGTACATGTCCTTGAGCTTGGTAAAGTCCTCGTTGATCTCGACCTGGCCGTTTTTGATATCGACGATGCCGAAGCCATTAGGCTCAACAGTATACTCATAGGCGAGACCGCCTGAGTAAACAGCGGACATTTGTGTCGAATATAGCGCAGCGACCTCGCCCCAGCGACGGACGTCTTCGATACATCCGTGCTCAGACAGGAAGATGGGCTTAGCAAAGTCCTTGAACATCTCGACCTTCTTGTCCCAGCCTGCGCCCTTGAATGTCTGGAGCTCATCCGCGGAGTCGCACCAGGAATAGTCGTTGAAGGCGAAGAAGTCGGCACGCGCGTCGTCACTGCCGCAGTCAAAGTAAAGGGCTTGTTGCTCAATGCTTGAGGCGACGTCGGCGGCAGAGTACCCCACGGGAATAACGCGCGAGTGGCGGTTCGAGATGTACTGCTTCATATCGCGGGTAACGGCCTTGATATAAGGAGCAGTGTTGGTGTTGCTGGGCTCATTGATGACTTCGTTGCCGGAGAAAAAGGCAAGGGTGTTGGTGTAGTTGGCAAAAGCATCGATCGTGGCGAAAACCGATTGTAGGTACACATCGTTGTAGGAGCGGTGGCATGTTTGGAGGGTTTCACGATTAAGGGAGTAATCTGGTGTGTTCGCGTCCAAGGCGAGGTAGATGCCCGCATCAGCAAGCATTTGCATGCCTTCGTCATGATTCTTTGAGTTATCGATTGTGTATATGCGGATTGTGTTCACTCCGAGGTCCTTGAAGTTTTCCACGTCGGTCTTGAGGGTCTCCAAGTCTAGAAGAGGATCCTTAGCATCCGCAGCGCCACCTGTAATGATTAGCACGAGATGACATGTAACAGTACTACCAACCTACCTGGCTGGTAAGCAACTCCACGAATGTAGAAGCGTTCATTGCCTCGATAGAAGGCGTTTCCCTTCACTGTAACAGGTTCTAATGCTCCTGAAGATTGACGAGGTACGATTCCAGCGAATGCGGGTACGATTGACGCCCCCAAGAGGGAGACGACAGCTAAAGACTTCATCGTAAGTATTCCAGGAACGAGATATTAAGAGAGAAAAAAGTAAAGGGATGAACGTGGAGTCTAACGAGTGACTGGTAAGGACGGACGAGAGAAAAATTCAAACAAAATCATTGAGGAGAAACTAGAATTGGGGACCAAGGTATATGAGCCAGGAGAACCCTTAATTCTTGGAACATCGGCAGGCCGACAAGTGGAACTCGCAAGAAATGCCAACCTCTCCGTGTGTCTGGCGTTCTCGGTCTGCCAAGTCGGCCCGCGTTTGGCAATATGCGTCGAGCGGAGCGGATCTATAAGCCAAGCCCGCCAACCGCAGCATGGCGATGGCAGATGGGATAGCTGCGCTTCCGCCCAGGCTTGGTAAGGGGCAGCTTCCAATAGCTGCAGAAACCGAGCCTTCAGGATGAGCGGTTTGATTGCGCGCTTGTCTTCTCGCCGCGCACACAGCCTCCTTTGCGGGACGCGGAATTGGCAGCCATTCGGATAACCCAACGGAAAGTTGTGCAAGATGAAGCGCGACGAAAACCTGAAACAAAGATCAACACCGGGCGTGCTTCAGGCTGTTGACAGAGCAAAGCAACGATGCGAAGCTCGGCGCAGATAAAGACGTGCATCTATGACGACAGCAACAATACGGTGCTCACAGCGCTTGCTGTGGATGGTTGTTTGTACCAGTAATGAGATGTGAAGAAGCGAAATGTCCTCGGTGGCAATGGTGGGTTTCCAAGCATTTCTTCATAGAGCGCACAGTGCTTAGGTGCGCCATCGACCGCACTGGCTAATTATGCCTGAGCAGCAGCTCATCGGAAATGTATGTTAAGGGGATGATCAAACTTAAGAGACGGACATGTGAAGGCGGAACTACTCGCATGGGCAGCTGTGTGTTGGTGTGAACATCTTGGCAGGCTAGCCGTAGTCAAATGATCACGTGCCATCCAGACAGCACTTGAGAAACGGCCACCATTGTCAGACCTTGCGCGAACTAGTTTCGATGGATGGATTAAGTTATATGGGTATCTTGAAACTCCGGTGAAATGCTCAGTGTCAATGCCAGTCCCAAACGCCAAAGAGATGCTCTTATATCACAAAGCCCGTCCTGGTATTAGCCCAGTCCAACCACACAGTCCTGCCTCTTAACGCTGCCCATCCGATAGCAACCTCCCCGCCATCTCCACTCTTCGCGGCGAGCAGCACGCATTTCCCCATGAATGGCCCACCCAGAGCTTCGTTGACCTGGAGAACGTACTGCTTTGGCCTTATGAGCAACTGTTGCGCACCCTCCTCGAATTGAAGAACAATATTTGGGAAATCGGATATCGAGTTGCAATCGATGATGTCTACAGGCCGATTTCCGCGACCCATATCTATTCTCCGGGGCCGTGTCGCTAGGAAAAGAAAATCGTATGTGTCATCCGGCAGGCCGATGTAGGGCGTGTCGAATGCAATATGCGCACCAGATGTTTTTGAGCTGGTGGTAGAGCCTTGTTGGATCTCTACGGACGTGACGTTGATACCTCTTCCGGGTCGCCCAGTTTCCGTCCAGAGAAATTCAATGCTGTTGTCCATGTGGTGGAATAACTTCCAGTCCGGGTTGGGCTCGATGATGAGGGGGCCTTCGGCTTCGGTGTCGGTTGGAAAGGTCAGCATCAATGACGCGGGCTTGTTCTTGGGTTTGGATTCTGAATGTGACTCGGGCCTGGGCGGTATCCGGTTTACGATGTCGTCGAGGACACCAAGATCCAGACGCGTCAACTCTCCTCGGTCGCAATGCCAATCAGATGGAAAGTAGTCAGAGAAATAGTAGCGCCAATCACCGTTTAACTAGCCTAGTCAACATGTTTCACGTGTGGAAGAAGTGTTTAGCGATCCTACCTGGAAGGAGAAAGCACTTCCGTAGTGAACTCCCTGGCGTCCTCTGCCACATTTTGCTGAGCCCGGTGGTTTGGCCAACGGCTTCTGCCACTCTGCGACGCCAGCTGCAGAGGCGCATAAAGGCGCAAGGGCAAGTAGCAGCGGGTAGAGCATGTTGCGGGAACGCAGTCCTGGTGAGGAATGGGAAAGAGGTCTGCGATTGCTGCTGCTGACAGTGCGGCCGTTGATATTCCCCTTTCCCGATGCTCAGAGTGACAGGGCTGCGCGGGGGGTCATTGGATAATCCCCGGGAGGCGCAAGGCGAAAGATGTCAGAGAGGGCCCGTGTCACTGGGCTGAAAAAACTTGGCGATGTCCCGCAAGGCTTTCACGACAGTCGTCAATTGCTTCGCATGTTCGACTCCATCAACATTGAATTGTTGGAGTGTGCCTGGCTGTTGTCCAATGGGGTGAGCTGGGGATGGCGGCTGGGAAAGGGAAGGGGAAGGCTTAGTCATGCGGAGAAAGGAAGGCGCAACCGAAGGCAGCCTTAAGTGGTTCCATGGTCTTCTACAAGTCGTGGTTTCACTGCAGCCTGCGCCGCGGGCCATATGCTGGACTTAATTCACTTCGCACAAACGCTCTTCCACATTTAACAGCCCACGCTCCCCATCCATTGCCGCATTCCAGCAGGCGTCAACCACAGCTCGCACCTCACCACACCTCTATAGAGACATACAGTTAACCCCACCATGGACCAGGCAGCCCGCGGCGCAGCTGCCCTCAGCGCAAGCAAGTACGACGAAGCCATCAAGCACTATACCGACGCCATAGCCGCGAACGCCACCGCCGTCGACTACTACATCAAGCGCTCGACCGCCTACCAGCGCTCCTCCAAGTACACCGAAGCTCTCGCCGATGCTGAGATCGCCGTCGTGCTCGCACACAAGCGCGCCCGTCGCGAGCTCATCAAGGACGCCCAGCTACGACGGGGTATCGCGCTGTACTTCGTGGAGCAATACGCGAATGCGGACCACATTCTCGGCATAGTCAAGAAGCTGGACGAGAAGGAGAAAACGCTGCAGATATGGAATCTGAAGATCTCACAGAAGCTGAAGGCCATCCCCGAGGATGATGAGCGGAGGAATGTTACCGTGAAGGACGTGCCGGATGTGGAGCTCCCGACTAGTAGCTCGACCCCTAAGCCGGCGAAGAGTGAGGAGAAGGCGAAGGAAACTGCACCTGCGGCGCCGAAGCCCGTCGTCCCCACACCTGCGAGCAAGATCAAGCACGATTGGTACCAGAACAACGAGAACGTCACTTTCACGTTGCTGGCCAAGGGCGTCCCGAAGGACAAGGCGACCGTCGAGATCACCAAGGACTCGTTGTCAATTTCCTTCCCGATCCAGGACTCCTCCGACTTCGACTACACGCTTGACCCATTCTACGCCGAGGTCGACCCCGCGCAGTCATCGTACCGTGTGCTGTCCACGAAGATTGAGGTCACACTCAGGAAGGCCACCCCTGGTGTGAAGTGGCACTCGCTTGAAGGTGACCGCAAGATCGAGACCTCGACCGACGCCCCTGCCGCCATTCCCTCACACATTCTCACCGATAAGACCAACGAGACCGAGACCGCGCCGGCATACCCCACATCCTCGAAGAAGGGCGTCAAGAACTGGGACAAGGTGGCGAAGGAGGACCTCGGCGACGACGACGACTTCGAGGGCGACGAGACTACGCGCTTCTTCAAGCAGCTTTACAAAGGCGCAGGCGAGGAGCAGCAACGTGCCATGATGAAGAGCTACCAGGAGAGCGGTGGCACTGTGCTCAGCACGGATTGGAGCAGTGTCGGCAGCAAGTTTGTCGCGCCAGAGCCTCCGGAGGGTATGGAGGCGAAGAAGTACTCCGGTTAGAGAGATGGGAGGATGACGGCTCATCTCAGTGTTTGGTGGGACGAAGAAGGGCTGTTGGGTTATGATAATGATTTCCCGGTTCAAGCATGGCGGCGGTGCATCAGCGGCAAGGCGTTTATCACAAAAGATATTGTTGGCGGATCGTACCCACAGGATGATTCCGCCGAGCAACTTCCTGTAAGGTTGTCGGATCAACTATCACAATTTAAATTAACATCTTATTCACACATACCCACCTTTGCTAACCTCACCTATCCCTCATTCCAGGCAGCAATCGGGATTCTAAAAGTCAGCAAACACAAACTTACCAAGTCAATCACTTATTTCCATTGTCCAGCAAGGTCTCCCTCCCATCGACGTGCTCTCAAACTCAGCAATAGCACACGCCTATAGCTTTGTCATCCCAAATTCTAGACCCCAGCAGCGGTCAACCGTGTCTGACACGAACACCTCCACTTCCACGTGCCTGACATTAACCTACAAACAACTAACGATTGGTTCGTACCAGCTGGTAGTCGAGTCGGACGAGAGACGTGCATCCACCCGGCCCTGACTAAGCTCGTTCCGCCGAAAGGCCGAACCAGCGAGCTTGGAGCTCGGAGCTTCCCCGCATCGTCATCTTTGTCAACGCGACAATCCATACATAGAGCTGCTGCTAGGCTATGAACACGTATCGGGCTCCGTACACTCGGCTTTTGCGCGTTGATTTCGAAGCGGGGTGAGCTGGATCGCTGCAGATGTTCGCCCGGGCGTTGTATATAAGGACTGCGTTCGTGTCTTCTGGATTAAGCTTGAGCTCGTGTACGACTCGACCGCGAGATGCAATACAACGATTGAGCACACGGGGTACGAACTTTGGAAGCTGGATGAGAAGCATGGCGACCGCAACGAATATCCATCTGGAGGCCTCGCAGAAGCCGACGTTCTCCATCGAGGGAATCGGAGAAGAGAGCGCAAAGACGGCCAGCGAGCTGTTGCAAGAAAACCACGAAAAGCACCACATCTTTTTCAATCAATCTGGGTATCACGTAAGTCTTCCTCTTCTTCTTCTTCTCCCCTTTATCGCTGACATGTCAAATAGAACCACATCGTCCACCACCTCCTCACCCTCTTTGCCCTCGGCGCCACCCCCACCGAGCTCCGAAAGGGCTACGCTGACAATGTATCATATCAACGTCCTTTGGTCTCCCTCGAGCGCTCCATCGTCGATGATATGCACAAGCCAGAGCGGTTCAAGACGTATCTCGGCAAGGAAAAATACTATCGCGATTTCATGGTGTTCTTTCAGGATGAGATGGAGAGGAGGGGGTGGGAGGATGTGGTGAATGAGTATGCGTTTAAGGGGGATGAAAGGGCGGACGACATGTTGGTCAGGCTGTTCGGTGGCAAGTCTTATTGCATTTTGGTGTGAGCCGAGCAGACGCTGATGAACTGGACAGGATTCCTCCACCCCATCATCCACCTCGGTTTCGGCATCGAGTTCAAACAGCCCGCCATCATCGCTGAAGCCCTCGCACAAGCCGCCGTCCATGACAGTTGGATGGGCCAACTCTTCTTCGGTGCCGAGAAAGCCGCAAAAGCTGCCGGCGCCGATCCGCTGAAGACCAAGAGCATTGTCCAGCTCCTCGAGGACATACGCGCGGACAAGAAATTGAGCTCTGCTGCGCACTGGGCCGACGGGAACAAGGTCCGCGACGGTATCTTGAAGCGCGCACCAGACGAAATGCTCAAATACGCAAGCCAATACGTAGTCGCGGAATCCCAACTAGACGAGAAGACAGCTGAGATGATAAACGCTGCCAGTAAGCTTCCCTCCCTTCCCACCTTCCCTCCATTCTAATCTCCACAACGAAACATCATTCATTCTAACAACACACAACCAGTCTTCTACACATCCACCGCCCAATGCCCCCCGCACCAAGTAAAATTCGACTTCTACTACATCCACTGCGTAAACTGCAGCATCTTCTTCTCCACCTTCTTGCACAGCCCGTCCATCCCCTCCTCCGCCAAAGTGCGCCTCCTGGAATGGAAAGTCCGCACCGACCTCGCCATGTACGCTTCGCGCCGCTCGCCGCCCCTCCTCCTTGAAGAAGTCACCAATTACTCTCCAGTCCGGCCCCAGGAGGCGTCATGGCAGGATGTGTTCAAGCGCGTGAATGCACACCAAGACGATGGACATGCGAGTAAGCTTGTTAGGGCCTTGGCGCATGGAGAGAAAGCTTGTAAGTCATTTGAAGGGAAGGACGGATTTGTAATCAAGGGGGGTATGTGGAAGGTACTGGGAAATATGGCGATTGATTCTGTGGAGGCGGGGGAGCCGACATGGGTGAGGAGTTGTGGGTTTGACGAGGCGTGGGAGGGGGTTCCGGAGAGGGACAGTGCGCGGTTGTGAGCACCTTCTCTATGCATCTCAAGGGAAGTGGGGAATTGAAGTCACTCATTCGGTTGCATGATATTGAATGTTTGTTAGTTCGTTCGTTCCAGGACAAAACAGCGTCGCCACTTCCCCCCCTTTTCCTATCTAAAGCATATCTAAACCTCCGATCAGGATATTCTTCCCCCTAGTGCCTCCAAAACCCCTCTACAACTTATTCGCCCCAAAATTATCCACGGGCGCATCCGCCTTCACACTCTCCCAAATCCCCTCAATCTTCTTCTTGGCCTCCTCACTCAAACCCCCCTTCTTCAGCCCCTCTGCCGTCTGCTCAACCTGACTCAGTTTACTAGCCCCAAAGATAACAGCATCCCCGAGATCCGCATCCAACGCAGAATTATACCCCACCCACCGATACGCCAGCTCCGCCTTACTCACGCCCTCCTTCTCCGCCGCACTATTCCACTCCGCCAGCGCCTCCCTCAAACTCGGCTTATTGTACAAATTATTATACATCCCGCCGATAACCTTGTCATTGAAGCGTCCCGCCCCCGCATCCAGATCCTCCACCGTCTTGGTCAAAAAGCCGCCCGCGAGTGGCGAGTACGCGTAGAACGAAAACCCGAGTTTGCGGAGGGTAGGGAAGAGCAGGGTTTCCAGGTGCCGTGCTATGGGCGAGTAGTTCCCTTGGTATACGCTTGGGAGCACATAGCCCTTTTCTTTGGCGATGTCGTACGCTTCCTGGACTTGTGCGGCTGTGAAATTGCTTAGGCCGAAGCGCTTGAATATGCCTTTTTTGTACACTTCGTTGATTCCCTCCAGCGTTTCGGCGATGGGTACTGTGGCGTCTGGCGCGTGCAGGTAGAGTATGTCGAAGTGCGGGATTTGCACGCGGGAGAGGGAGTCTTGCGCATCCTTGATTATGGCGTCTTTGGAGGCGGAGCCGGGACTGAAGCCGCCTTGGATTTTGGTGTCAATTGTGAAGGAGGTGCGGAGCGGTTGCGCGCCTATGAGGGCTTCGGAGCCGGGGTAGAGTCGCGCGGTGTCGAGGGTGGTTACGCCGCTGCGCTGGAGGGCTTCTAGGGCTGCACCGACGGTTTCTGCGTCTTTGAAGGCGCCGTGCGGGTTGAAGGAGCCGCCGCCGTAGACAGCTTTGATTTGGGTCATGGTTGCGTTAGGGGAGGGGGGACAGGAAAGAAGGACGAAAGGTTGATGGGCTTGTTATGTTGTGAGTGGGATGGGATTGTGTATGGATGTGGAGCGTGGTGTATGTAGAGGACCAAATGTCTTCCTTGCTCTTATGAAAACCTTGAACCTTTGCTGTGTAATTGATTGCAAACCCAAAAACACAGCAATTGTCTTTGCTTTATACCCTCCGCTCCGCTCCTTACTAAACACCCCCATCACTAAATATCAAACCACCCCGAGGAGCGATGTCGTCAACGCCCCCGATTACCAATACCCCGCGCTTGCCCCACACGCACCTCGGCACATGGCCCTGGAAACGGCCGATACCACCGGCGGTATGTACCTCCTCCTCCGAAATGCCTCCGACCTACGGACGAAAAAGCATTCGTGCCATGCCCTTGCGCGGAATGTCGTGCGAATATGCATGAAAGGCTAAGGTTGGGGTGGTTGGTTGAATGCGAAGTGGTGTCAGCGGGCAAAGAAGTGTGCAGGTGCGCTAGGACGGTATGGGCGAGGCGCAGGGTGATGTGGTTGGTTGGGCTGAAAGGAAAGGGAAAGTGAACATTGGAGATGTTGAAGGTCTCGGTATTCCGAGCGTTTCGAGATGTTCATGCAACGTTGTTGTATGAGTAGATTCGACTCTTTCTTGTTCGCTCGGTTTACGACACTCAACATACGGCCTGGTTCTCGAACAGGTTTCCGATGGCCTACGGCTTAGCTAGTGATAATGGTACATAGTTATTAATCGTACAGATACCCCCTTCCTATGATTACAAAAGAAACGGATGCTGGGTCGAGCTTTTGGATAAGCTTCAACATATATTTTGATGTGTCTGCCAATGGCTATCGGTTCTGAAGGGTTGTTGTAGAAGAAGCTAATACGCTGATGAATTAACCGGGGTATATCAAGAAGGGTGTCAGAAAAGGAAAGCCCCTTCAACGGGATAAATGAAAAGGAACGAGCGTGGTGCAATATCACAACATCGCAATCTTCGGCAGCGGCTTGTTCTTCACCTCGTCAAACGTCATCCTCCTCTCTCTATCCGACATTTGCGCTCCAGCCCCGGCATCGCTCGTTATCGAAGCACGGCTAGTCGTCGTCGAGACCCTCCCCACGCCCGTTACAGCATGGGGCGGACTAGGAGATTGCCTCAATGGATCGGCAGACCGTATTTTGCGCACAGGAAGGAACTTTTCGCTCGCCAGCCGCAGATCGAGGTCTCTCTCAAACTCCTTTCGAAGGCTGACTCTCTCGTCGTCGGGACTGGTGTCTGGACTGAATCGGCTAAGAAGATCCGCTGACGAAGACCTGATGATCTTGGTTGTGTCAAGTCCGGTTCGTTCAACTCGGTCTTTGAGCTGCGGCTTCCAGCCCTTGCTCATTCGGTGGCTTTGTTGGGCTCCCGCCGTGACGTCTGGGGCACTGACGTGACGCATATGCCCCCTCGTGTGGCCTCTGGTTGCGGTGGTTCCTGGAATGGCTGTGCCGTTGAGAATGGCGTATGCGATCTCGTTGGGTGTAGCTCTGTGCTCCGAGACACCATCACCGGACGAAGGACTTCCTCGCCCTTCATCGGGGCCGGTCGAGCCACTCCTCGAGCTCCATGCCACGCTGCCTACTGGAGTCGTGGAGCTCAAGCGGTGTGGCCGTGTGAGTGATACCGATGAGCGAGAATACCGGCTTCGGTAGGTGAAGCTAGGCACCGAGTTTGTATGTGGCAGGTGCGGGTGCGAGCGTGACGCAACTGGCCCCAATGGAGAAGGTGCGAGCGGGTGAACAGCGCGCCATGCGGACGCCGAGAATTGAGCAGGAACTGACAATGGGACGAAGCCAGACGGAGTGATGAGCGCCGACATGCGAGGCGGTGGTGGTAAATGTTGGTTTGAGGCGGATGGTTGGAATACCGCTGGCGGTGCCTCGACCGAGGAGGTGCGTGGCGGGGGGGCGAATGCAGGAGGTAGCGGCGGCGGCTGCGCATTAGAAGTAAAGATGCCCAGTCCTACTCGCATTGGGGAGGGGGCGAGGATACTAGGCGGAGGCGAGGTGGCATTCAAGTCTATGGTGTCCACGTCGGTGTTGGATGTGTTAGAAGGTGTACTCCTATGTGTGGATGCGGAAACCCGCCCTCTCCTGTACTTTTCAGAAAAGGATGCGCTGCGCGAAGGTGATGGCCTGCGCGAGACGCTGGGTGTAAGAGGAATTTTGGCAGATGGTGACCGATAGCCGTGCTTCAGAAGATGTGCTTCGAAAGGACGTCGCACGACCGAGAGCATCCAAAAGAGTGTGCAAGAAGCCATCCTGTGTATGATGAGCAAGAGACAAATAGCATGTAGCAGCAATTCACCTACAATGCGATCATTGCAAAGGCCATGCCCGCGCGACCTGCATGACAGGTGGGACCCGCTTCCCAGCTCAAGAGACCTGGGCCTTCAGACAGACATACAGACCGGCGAGCGACAGTGATCATGTTCCATCCAGAAGTCAAGAGCCAGAGGATGCATAGTGTGACGGCGACTCGAATAGCGATGTAGGATGTCTTCTTGACGATGGACGGGTTTCGTCTCTGGTGCTTCCATATCCTTTGCTTGAGGGAGAACACTGTATGAAGAACAATGTATGCTACTGTGGCAAGGGCCTGATCGAGGTCAGTAAATCATGCAGTATAGCAACCAAGACTGTGGCACTCACGGATGTCAGGGTCAGGACTTCGGATGGGATATTGGTCGTATCGCCCGGTCTCGAAGCAATCTGGTAAACTGTTGTGATGAGGCAGATGAGTGAGCTCCACAGGAGGACATTAAGTAGGACTGTGATGGCGATAAGGGTCAATTGTCGGCGGGGAAGCTTCGTGTTGATCTTGATGGTTGCAGTCGCGGCGTCGGGCTCCTTAGGCAACTGGCTGGCTTCCCCGCTGCTGCTATCGGACCCAGCCATCAAGCGACTGGGCTTTCAATTACCAGGGAAAGTGGTTCTTTTACGGCAAACAGACAACGGCGGTAAGCGACGGACTGTATAGAGAAAGGGAAGTAGCGAACGACGGGCTCATCTCGAGGATGATGTAGATGGCAAAGAGCCCCAAAACTTCGAGGTACAGCAGCTATTCAAAAGAAGCGCCGGCGTTGGATGACTTCCGGTGCCTGGCGATGTTGAGCTAGGACGGGGTTGAGAATTGAGGCTGAACAGGCGCTCCGACCTGCGGTGTCTCAGGAACGTTGGTATTGAGTGTATTGGAGTTTAGTGGTACGGATGTATCATGGGCATTCCGGAGACCCGGTCGAACCAATTTGGAAGTGCGAGGAGTGAGGAATGTTACGCAAGGGATGAAGGGTGGATGCTGGAATGCTGTTGGACAGGTGTTCAGACGGGTCTGGATGATGTCTTTGGCGGCTCTGGCAGAAACATCTCGACGATCTCGATTTGTTACGGAGAGCTATCCATAATCTATGGAGAATATAGATGACGCGGGTGTCGCGGCAATATTAATGGTATGCTCGACCTTGATCGAAAGCCATGCCGAGACATGGTGAAGCCGCGACACGTGGGAATAAAGTTGCCAGGGATGGCTGCATTGCCGCATAGTCTCATATTCCCCAGACAACCAATACTTCCGGCATCTCTTCGCCGGGTTGGGGTCTCCCTGCACGTCTAGCAGCATTGTCTTTCTAAGCCAGATACAGACGGGGCAGCGAGCTACGAAGGGTGCGACTGACTACACCGTCCACAAGCGTGATGCAACGTCTTAGACACGCTTCTTCGCCAATATATGGATATGGCTTCGACTCGAAATTCTAGTGACACATGCTATCGCGTATACCGCTGTGGCGCATACTGCTTCGAGAATGCTGCAGTGACTTGATTGTGTCGGCGGGCTGGGGTTTGCCATGCTGGCGATGGCATCCAGGCTCCTCTATAAGAGAACGGAGGGATACGCCTGACACGCTTGACACTTCTGAAAACCGTCCGAACGGTATGATGAGGTTGCTTATTGCGAGAGCGCATCGTAGACTCAGAGGACGAGGAGCAGGACTAGAAGTAGTATGAGGACAAAGATGAGCACTGCGATGCAGCAGCTGGACCAGCGATCTGCAGGGTATGAGCGATCAGCGACGGCGGGTTTCCGCGTGTGATGATATCGTACCTTCGTTCTTCTTGATGACCCAGCCGACCTTCTTGATGCCTGTCTGCAGCTTGCCGCCAACGCGGTCCGCCACGTTGTCCACGTCGTTGAGAAGCTCACCCTGCTCCTCGAGCTCGCGGCCCATGTCATCGGCTTGTTGGCGCAGGTTGCCCACGGTCCGAAAGACGCCGTCGAGCTGCTCGTCCTGCTCGTGCATCATCTCCAGCTGTCTCTCCTGCTCAAAGGCGACGTATTCATCCTGCTCCTCGAAGGAGTCCGGGTCAGGCAGGACATCGCCGTTCACGGCGCCCTTTCCTTTGGCCTGGGCGTCGTGGACCGTCTGCTGCAGCTCCTCGCGCATGTTCTCGACCTCGTCCCCGACATCTTTGACTAGCTTTCTGCGCCGCTCGACTTCATCAATTTCTAGGCCGAAGCGGTACGGATCATGCTCGATTGCCTTGACGCTCTCGATGAGATCCTCGAGGTCCTGGGTGAGGTCCTGCAGCGTCTGCTCAAGCTCGGAGCGGGCTTCTCGGAGCTCGGGAGAGTTCGCGGAGGAGGCAGAGGACCGGATGCGCAGGTACGAATTGAAGAGCGGGCGCGAGTTGTTCAGCGCAGACAGCACATCTCTGTGACGCTTGTCAGTAGTCAGTAGGCACCCGGCATCCGGTACGGGCAGCTTACGCCTGGACCTGCAGGAAGGGGTCCTCGTCATTCGATGTCGACATCATCTTG
This sequence comes from Lentithecium fluviatile CBS 122367, assembly GCA_010405425.1. Classification (NCBI taxonomy): domain Eukaryota; kingdom Fungi; phylum Ascomycota; class Dothideomycetes; order Pleosporales; family Lentitheciaceae; genus Lentithecium; species Lentithecium fluviatile. Next base: position 215,190 of record MU005579.1, on the reverse strand, counting down.
GGCCGGACTGCGCGTACCAGGCCTGCAATCAAAGGGCGACGATGCGCGCTGGCTAAATGGGCGTGGAGTCGCGGATGTGGCCGTCGTTATGCCGCTGCATCCCAGCCAGAGCGCAGGGACGCTCGGGCCAGCTCGTCACCGCCCACCAATGGCCCAATTGAAATTTCCTTGAATCGACAAATTCTCGAACACCGCCCACGCGTCCAGATAGCTCCTGTAAAGGACAGCTACTTCTAGCAGCATGGGTCCGGAAACACCTCTTCCACTCCCAGCCGACTTCTCCAGCGTCGACGACTACGTGGAATCGCTTCTGAAATTCTCCACCTCATCGTGGCTGCTCCAAACATTATGTGGAGGCGTTCACATCCTGGACTTTTACACGAAATCGCCGGATCTGTATTCCACGGTTCTGCCTGAGTCATGGCGAACGTGGTTCAAAGGCCGCGATATTATGGACGTCCTGGATCTGCTGATGCGAGAGGAACTTGACCAATTTATAAATGAGAGCGCAGAGTCTTCGTGGCGAAATGGGCCATCACCACCTAAGGAACTACTACAGTACGTCAGAGACGTGCGGAAGCATCTGTTGGGGCGAGAGTTCCCTCTTCCAAATTCCAGGGTGAAGCCCCAGAAGGCGCGCATAGCACGCCACATCTCCATCGGCATGAAGGTGAAGAAAGTGCACGAAGTCGACAACTTTGCTCGCTACATCGACAGACTAACCTCGGATATTGCAGCGTCCGGGAAGAAAGAGATTACGCATCTCGTGGACTTCGGCTCTGGTCAAAACTATCTAGGACGTGCGCTTGCTGCACCACCGTACTCTAAGCATCTCATTGCGGTTGAGAGCAGACCGCACAACATTGAGGGTGCCAAAGACATGGACATCAAGGCTAAACTAGTGTCGAAGCCTATCAACATGATCAACAAGAAGGAATATCGCGCTAAGTTTGGAAAAGGCAAGAAAGGGAAGAAGAGCGAGTGTGACCTGGGCCAGCAGAATGGAGCAAACAGTGACGCCGAAATACAAATCACTGCGCAAGCTGCTACACCAGCTGCGGTCGAACAAAAACAGAACAGAGCCGCATGCGATGAGAATGGTTGCGCTCCTACTAATGGAACTCGAACGAGTGAGAATGGGAAAGCCGTCACTACCCACCTTCAGATATACACTGAAGGTCAAGGCAGTGTGCAGTATGTGGAACACATCATTAAAGACGGAGATCTAAACCCTGTCATTGATCAGGTTCTCGACAGCTCGCAGATCCAGGACAGTACAGTTGCTTCGAAGACCAAGGTCATCGAAGAACCCTCCAATTTGGACGTACTGCCCAAGACTACCGAGATTAATGCTATGGTCATGTCCCTTCACTCATGCGGGAATCTTGTCCACCACGGCTTACGCTCACTCCTGCTGAATCCTTCCATATCAGCAGTCGCAATGGTAGGCTGCTGCTACAATCTCGTAACAGAGCGTCTTGGTCCACCAACCTACAAGCTGCCAACACTGCGGCCGAACCACCCCCGTTTGGTGTCGACTTCCAATGCATTCGATCCCCACGGGTTCCCAATGTCCGAGAAACTCGCGAATTACCCACTGCCCCACACTCTGGACTCATCTACGAGCGACCCTGAGAACGCACCTAAAGGCATCCGCCTCAACATCACTGCGCGCATGATGGCCGTTCAAGCGCCCTTCAACTGGGGCCGTGATGATAGTGAGCTCTTCTTCGCCCGCCACTTTTACCGCGCACTGTTGCAACGCATATTCCTAGACCGTGGCGTCGTTTCCGCACCCGTCTCCGAAGATGGCCTGGTAGACAGCGCTGTTTCGGCCAACGGCCATACCAGCAAGGTGAATTGGACACCACCGAACGGACGTGGCCCTGGTCTCAGCTCAGATGGCACTTGTACACCGCTTACGATCGGTACGCTTCGCAAGTTTGCCTACAGCGACTTCCTGTCGTATGTGCGCGCTGCAATCGCTAAACTCACTGCGCCAAACACGTTCTGTGAGGTCGATCCCGATTTCATTGCAGAAAAGATGGGAAATTTGAGCGATGAAGATATTCAGGACTACGAAGAGAGGTACAGGGAGAAGAAGCACGAGTTGAGTGTCATGTGGAGTCTGATGGCTTTCAGCGCTGGAGTTGTCGAAGCGGTCGTTGTGACTGATAGGTGGTTGTGGTTGAAGGAACAGGAAGAAGTGGAGCAGGCCTGGGTGGAGCCCGTATTTGAATATGCAATGAGCCCAAGGAATCTGGTCGTGGTCGGCATCAAGAAATGAATGGTTCGTAGTTTGGGAACACACATTGCAGCGGGATCAGGGAACGGGACAGAGTGGTCTCGAAAAAGAGACACAAAGATTTTGGAGATTTTGGATTAGCTTTGTTCTTACCTTAGCCTGACCACAACAGAAAGAGATCCAGATGCATCGTTGGTGCTCAATCGGCCATTGAACCGGTACCGTGCAGTCGTCATTGCTAGGTTTTCTTATCTCGCATGGCTGTGGACCTGAACCTGGCCGCGCTTTCCTTCCGGCGAGCGAGCGAGGTTGGTCTCTTCGCGTCCACTTCCAACCTTGACCAAACTACCCTATTAAGGCCTTGCCAGTTACTTCCGCCTCTCGAAACTGCGTCGTTACGTTGCACACAATTGCTCCTGATAAAGCTCCCGGGCAGCATCCATGCATCTCTACCATTCCCTTATGGGAACGACTCTGCTCGCAACGGCGATTGCACACTTCACATTCGAAGATGTCTTTGGCTACCACAAGAGGGACATGGTTGATCATCTAATCAATTTTTCTAATTTCAGCGAGGTGAGTCTCACCCTTGATACCTCTCACGCGCTTTTCATGAACGCTGATGTTGTACAGGTCCCTGCTTCCCACGAGCTCCTTTGGTTTTCTTGCTTCGATGACTATAACCCATATCTAAGCTGTGCCAACCTCCTCGTACCGCTCGATTATGACGACATAACCACTCCGTACATCCATACGGCATGGATCAAATACGCGCCTTTCAATGACTCGGCAGAGGACATACTGTTCAATCCAGGTACGCTAGAGGCGACTGCTCATTAACTATAATGTGAATTGTATTTTGCTAACTTGTCACGAAGGTGGCCCGGGAGTATCTGGGGTCGACCTCGTGAAAGAAGCCGGGGACGTTTTAGCCCTGATGCTTGGTTCGAAGTACAACATCGTAGGGTTCGATCCACGCGGCGTCGGTTTCAGCGGACCCGAGCTATCCTGCAACTCTACGATGCCGAGATTCATGCCCTTAACCCTTCCACTTCCGGAGCTCTACCAACTTGCTTATGCATATGGCCAATACTGCACTCGTGCCAACGCTAAAACAGATGCCGAGTACGCTGGGACCATGGCCACAGCGAAAGACATCATGCACTTTGTGAGCCTGCACCATTCTCAGAAAAATGGACACCAAGCGGAATCCAGGTCTGAACGCACACCCATCGTGGGCGAAACGAAGAAAGAAACTAGGCTGAAGGGAGAAGCTAAGCTGTGGTACTATGGTGTCAGTTACGGCACTGTTCTCGGACAAACTCTTGCTGCTCTTTATCCAAATCAAATCGGACGTATGATTCTCGACGGCAATACCGACGGTGTTCAATATTACACCGGAGTCACACCCTCCGATGTCGACGCGGCTGATGCTGCTTTCCATGACTTTTTCGCGACATGTTATGAAGCAGGGCCTAAAATGTGTCCATACTACGGCAATGCTACTTCTGTGGATGACATCGAAAATCGGTATCTTGTACTGCTACAGAATTTACGGGAAATGCCTGCGCCAGACGTTTCGGGTCCTCGAGTTAGGACCGATATCGACGTCGTCTACGTCATGTTTGATGCTATGTACCGCCCGCTGACCGAATGGTGGTATCTAGCTGAATCTCTCGCGAGACTGGAATTTGGTTACCACGACGTGGCGTATGGGAGGCGCCCCACAAATCCGCCTGGCCGATACTCCCAACGCAGTGAGTCGGCGGATGACGCGCCTACGTTCATCACCTGTCTGGACGCGGACAAAAACTTTGCCATCGAAAGCTTCGATAACTATCTAGAAGCCATTGAGGTGTACAAAAAGGAGAGTTATTATGCGGGGTACTTCCTGTCACTCCTTAACTTGCGTATGTGTATTGGGATGGACCTCGCGCCACCACCCTCACAACAATTTCCAGGTTAGTGACGCTTCCAGTAACATCCACCAACAGAAACTCACGAAAAATCGCTATAGGCTTCAATATGTCGGGTACACGCACGAGTTTCCCTATTCTATTCGTCAACCCGCTTCGCGATCCAATTACCCCAATTTCCAGGTAAGTTCCCGCACAGCGCGCACACGGTCACAGGCGACTGACGGGGTTTTCAAGTGCTTACAAAATGTCTTCCCTCTTCCCTGGCTCTTCTGTTCTCGCTCTGAACGCAAGCGGCCACAGCACGCTTTCCGCTCCATCAGCATGCATACACCAAGCACTGTGGTCCTATTTGCAGAAAGGGACATTACCTCCTTCGGGTACCGTATGCCAGCCCAACAGGAGGCCGTTCGGCTTGTATTGATCCCTGTGGAGGAAAGTTTCAGTTCAGATTCCCATTGGCCCGTTGTATCATGATGTGTTGGCACAAAGGGCACTTCTGAATTTGTTTTTGGCATTTCGTTATCAGTTCTTTGATTAGGTTTGAATATTTTATTGCTCGTTAGCGTTTGCAATCTGATCTACACACTTTTTCATTTCCCTTTCTTGCCCGCAATAATCGCATCCGCAATCTTTCCAGCAACCGCGTACACGCTTGCACTCAAGTGCCCACTTATCTGCGTCGGAAACACTCCCGCATCCACCACCCTCACATTCCGACTTCCATACACCATCCCATTCGCGTCGACGACACCACCCCACTCCCTCCGCCGCATAGCCGCGCTACTCACAGGATGGTAATTAGGATTATACTCTTGCTTGATCCACGACACCCACTTTTCGTCCCTCCATCCTGCGTCCTTGGGCACCACACCGAGGCCAGGTGCGACTTCCACCGTGACGTGGGAGGATAGGGGCGCAGTGGCGAAGTACTTACGCACCTTAACCGCAGCAGCGGCTTGGATCAAAGTGTCGATAGGCAGCTGGAGGAAATTTGGGTTTATGGCAGGTTGCTGAGCGGCTTCGGGGGATGTGATGTGCACATTTCCTTTGGAGAAGGGGAGAAGCGTCCAAAAAACACATGTTATGCTTCCCGCGCCGGGGGCCCATAGCAACTCAGCAAGCGGCACCGTACCATTCTCCGCAAAAACCAAATCCGCCTGCAGTTTTAGCAAGGCTTCTTCGATCGCGGTCGTCGTCTCGTTCTCGGGCGCATCGGCGACGATTTGCGCTGCGTATGCGCTTATGTTGGCACTTAGCTCGGATGTGAAGGCGGATAGGTTCGCCCCAAAGATGTCCGCAGCGGTGAGGTAGCTTACGAAACAGGGGTAGCCGGTCCAGTTCGTCAGCGAGGCGTAGGAGATGGCCATGTTGGGCTGGTCCTGCAAATTGGCGCCTACACTGGGAAGATCGACGATGGTCTCGATGCCGATGGGGCCGAGGACGGAGGGGTTTCCTATGCCGGAGTGCTCGAGCAGCGCGGGGGACCGCAGGGAGCCAGCCGCGAGTATGACTTCCTCGCATGCTTGCAGGGTTTGCCGGGTGTCGTTTGTGGACGTGACGATTTCGACACCAGTGGCTACGACGTCGCCATCGGTGGCTTTGGAGTCCGACCATAGGATACGCGTCGCAGTCGTGTTTAGGAAAACGTAAAGATTCGGCCGAGTATGGGCGATGGGATAGTATAATGCTCGTGCCGCATCCCACCGAATTTCCTTCTCAGCATCCAGGGTAAACGGCCACGTCGAGAATCCACCCATTCTCCCTCCATTGGGATCTTTATTCCACGCTATCCCCATATTCGCACTCGTCTCCCTCAACATCTCAAACACCCCATCTTCCATGAAAAGACTACTCCACCCGACCTTCACCTCGCCCTTCCCCCCATGCACACCCTCTTCAAAACTCGCCCCATTCCTCACCTTCTCCGCATCCGGCACTTGAAATTTTTCCTGCTCTTTATAATACTTGAATAAAGCATCCCAGCTCCATCCCGGATTCCCAAGCCCCTCCCACGCATCAATCTGCCCCTTCTCCGCCCGCAAATACGTCATCCCGTTGATCGTCGTCGTGCCGCCGAGTGCCTTGCCAGAATAATACGTCAGCGTTTTGTCGGAGAGGTACTTTTGGGGCGCGCTGGTGTAGGACCAGTCGATGGAGGTGTTGAGGGCTAGGCCGAAGGCGTCGATGCGGGTCACATTGGGATTGGTGTATTGCTCGTCACCCGCCTCAATAACGGCGACGGTAACGTTAGGGTTGGCGGATAGTTTGTTGGCTAGGACAAGGCCGGCAGGGCCGGCGCCTACGATTATGTAGTTAAAGACTTGGTGGGAGGGACATGTTGCGAGGGTTGGGAGGATGAGAGGGAGGAGTGGGAGGAGGCGCAATTGGAACATGGTGGATTAGTGTTTTGGGGGAGGGTTGGTGGGCTCGGGAGTCGTAGATACTTGGAAAGGTTATACTGCGTCATATTTTAGGCGTCCTAAGTTAGTTGAGTCTTCGCGGGTTGATTGTCACCTTCCAAGTGGGGTAATTAATATAGAAGCGGGGAATTAGCGTGGTTTATACTTGCGTTACCTGCAACATTTTTGGCACGAATACGTCTACAGGATTGCAAGTTTTCTACGGGTCTGAGATGCTATACCTTCTACAACAGTGAGATAGACTATGGGAGGGCTTGCAAGCTTCCTGGGCCAATACTAAATGCTTCAAAGACAGTCGCGTCGTACAAAGGAGTTCCACCACCAACACTCAGCTGATCTGTCACGTATAGTGGAAGCTTGAGGAACTGCATTGATTCTTGAGAGTTGATAGAGGGGGCGGCTTTTGTACCCCTCTCTCCTCCGGAACCTCCGGATACCGAACTCTTCTTGAAACGACCAACCGTCACATGATCCTTGGATTTCAAAAGCGTGCTCTTCTTGATCCATATTTCTCTGTTTGACTCTTGTGCCAATAGCGCATCTATTTTCCATGCTTCTCGAAGCCGTTTGAGATCAGTTCCTGCGCTGCAGTTGCAACCGCCGCTCCGCCACCATGACCTCGGGTCTAACGCGAATCTAGACAAAAATCCTCAACACCACAGAGCAAATCGCTGACCTCGTCGGCCTGCTCGTCAACATCCATGATGAGGAGGGAGACTTCTTCTCTCCAAGGAAAATGTTCATCGACCTCGAAGGCGGGGACCTTTGCCGCGACGGCTCCATCTCCCTTTTCACGCTCATCGATTTCGGCACCCATCTCGGGCGCGCCTACTTGGTCGATGTGCATACCTTGGGGCCGCTGGCTTCCAACACCGTCGGCACCAAGGAAGACAAAAGACGCTGAAAGACGTCCTCCAAGATGCGGGCACACCCAAGGTCTTCTTCGACGTGCGCTATGACTCGGATGCTTTGTGCGCTCACTACAGCGTAGCGCTGCAGGGCGTGGAAGATGTTCAGCTAATGGAGAGCTCGTCGAGAGTGATTGCGTCACGGAAGTTTCTGAGCGGCTTGAACAAGTGCGTTGAGAAGGACTTGCTCTCCATACCTTGGGAGGACCAAAGCATAGCAGGTCGTAAGCGGGCCAAAGACTGGAAGCTTACCAAGGAGAAAGGAGAGCGTTTGTTCAAGGCCGAGCAAGGTGGTTCCTACGAGATCTTCAACCAGCGCCCAATTCCCGACGAGATAATCGCCTACTGCGTGGGTGCCGTCCAGTGTCTCCCCGGGCTTCGGAAACAACTCTGCTAGATGAGGGCCTATAGGTGGCAAGACATCGTCAAAGACGAAGCTGCGAAACGCGTCGCTACATCTCAGATGCCGGGGTACCAGCCCCACGGCCCCGATAGAGTTTGGCTCCGTGGTCCGAATAGGGCGTTGTATGAGTGAAATTATGTGCCTCCTCCTGACGATTACTTTGTTGAGGACTTTGAGCCGTACGACAAACGATTGGTATGATGACGGTCCGACCAGCTGTAGGGACATCATCGACGAGTGCGACTACTATTATTACTATTCCGACTGAGCCTTGGGAACTAGCTATCAAGAGCTGGACACCTTATTAGCACTTGTGTTGTCATACTCGCCGAAGAATATGTGAAGGAAAGTTTGGGTAGTATGTCATCCAACCGGGTCACGATCCAGAACAAGATCGATAGAGTTTTCACCTTTCCATTTTGCGACATTGATGTGCGCAGATGAAAGTGGATGTAACAGCCAGAGGCAGTCGTTCTCAATATATCTCTTTCGAAAGAATGGTTCCAAAATTGCGTACCTGAAGAGGGTCGGCCATCCCTATTACCCTTTATATTTTCTAGCAGAGGCGGTTTTCCGCGACCTGTGGAGGGACGTTATACATCTGATCGACCCGTAGTCCTATACTTTAGTCCGTACAGAACCCAATATCGATGATATGCCGCTCCCTCCCATTTCGTCAATCATATACAACCCAAAATGCCCACTCAAGAAGCAGACATACCCCAAAAACGCCGCTAATGCCAATGCCAATGCCAATGCAGAATTATCATACCAAGCTCGCGCCCAAAGCCATAGACGACACCACCACACCCGCACAAACCACAATCGCCGTCCAGCCTCCCTGCGCGGGCCTTGCCAACCCCGCAGCAGCAGCCTTGGATGCCGAAGGCGTCGGATCCGCACTCCCATTCCCATCCCCGCCGCCACTCGACGGACTACCCTCGCCCTGCCCATTCTGCGCTTCCTTGCTGGTCACAGAACCGGTGATACACGCTCCTTCGTCCAGCCCTCCGTTGTTCCCAAAAGCGACTTCCGCGGCTTTCACCCAGAGCGAAGTCACGTTCAGGTAATGCTCAGGCTGGTACCAGATGCGACAGCTCGCCGTGTCGTTGAGAAATTGCGTTGGCACCCCGTCGCTCTCGAGCCCTTTGCGCATGTTGTCCTGGAAATTGATGGATGCATCCGCTGTCAAGATGCTGAATGTATCCGTGGGGAGGAAGTCCATCCACTGCTGCGCTTCATCGTTGCTCTGCGCGTAATTGTCAATGACGTACGAAGCCACGGCGCCTAGATACTCGGACTGCAGTACCAGGGAGCCTTTTGTGCCGCCGACGGGTTGCATGGGGCCGCCGTTTGGGCGGCCGCCCACGGCGAGAGTCTTGACGCCCGATTGTTGGACCATGAGTTCGGTGAAGAGGGAGCAGGTGGAGGCGCAGATGCCGTCGGATAGTATGATGAGGTTCTCGGCTTTGAAGGGGTCCGTTGTGAAGTCTGAGCGTGTGCCGTAGCCCGTCATGGTGACGCCGATGGAGAAGCGGTCCGAGGAGGTGGTCCAGGGATCGGACAGGTTGTAGCGGAGCAGATCGGTGAAGTTGTCGTCTTTGAACTTGGTGGGTGGGTACATGTCCTCCCAGGACGTGTAGGCGTTGTTGTCCTTGTCGAGGTAGGAATGGTAGTTGAAGGGGCTTGTGTAGAGCTCCCCGTTCTCGTTGTTGATCGTTAGGATGGAGGATAGTGATTGGCCGATGAGTTCGCTGGCTTGGTGCCCGCGGTACCGTGACATGAGCTGTGGCTCCTGCGATGGGAAGAATTGCAGGTACATGTCGTAGCCCAGCAGAATCTTTCCGCCGCCGTTGGTGCGCAGGTCGATGATGTGTTTGTCTATTTGCGCTGCTTGGGCTTGCTTGATGTACTGCTCGATGACGTCTTGGAACTCCCTTCCGTCCGAGTTTAGCTCCGTGTTGAACGTTTGCGCCATCAGAACACCGACTTTGCCTGCAGAACTGTCGATGAAGAAACCGGCTAGTGCGACATCAGGAGCCGAATGCTCTACTACAGGCGAGGGGTAGTCGACAGGCACATAACGGCGATCCAGCTCAGCTTCGCGCGGGTTCTCCAAATGGCGTGGAAGCTTGTGCAGGTTGCTCCTCTTCTTGAGCTTCTTCGAAGCCGTCAGGGGGTTGACAAAGGTCTTGTAAAAAGTCTCGCCGTCTTCAACATTGCTCCACATGCTGGAATCCAGAACGAGGGCCGCATTCGGATATGTATCTGAAGTTCCGTTGTCGAACGATACGTTGATAGACGGGCCCGGATAGAAGCGCGGATTCGTGAAGTATCCGAAATTCTCTGCCGGTTGCATGTAGAACATGGCGTTGTACCGAGTATCCGGATCGTGGTAGGCATTCAACAAGCTTTCCTCCTGCAGGAACTGCGCGACGTCTTTGCCGTCGATCTGCGTTATTGCAGATCGATTGAAGCCCAGGTCTCCGGTGCGATTGAAGTCCTGGATAGACCAGACTTTGGGCGCATCCACTCCATCGCTCGATGCCGACATGAGCGCTATTTGTCTGTTCCTTCGCCACCGGAAAGCACCGCCGTATGTCATGCCGCTGAAAGAAAGATGCCCATCGTGTGCCTTTACCAACAAGCTAGCAATATCGTTTTCGAAATCGTACTCGTTGTCATAGTTTGCGCCGTCCACGTTGTTTTTGATGTCGTCCAAGCCGGCCTCAAGGTCTACACCCTCGTTCGAGAACCCTTCCGGTGGATCCTTTACATATGACAATGTGGATTGAAATTGTAGCATCTTTTTCAGTTCGGTGATCGTTTGGGAGGCGGCGTCCTTGTCGATGGGTACCGATTTCAAGCATGCGAATGCGAGCTAAGTCTTTGTCAGTTCAAGCTGTTCCTGGGATTCCCACATCGCGAATTCGATGCCACTTCGATCGGAAAGGACTACGGCTTACATCTGCCTCAATGCTTGGGAAATCCTGTCTACTCCGACGCACGAGCTGAGCTACCTGCCCACACGCTTTCGACGTCTCGATAGGCCCTGATACCGTCTCCGTAGCCGTAGGTTGTACATTATCCTCTGTTGTAGTTGCCTTTGTTGTCGCAAATGTAAAGCTCTCCGCCTGTGCCGCAGCGACCGCTATCAGCGCCGGGAGCGCTATTATGGACCTCATGATGAGGTTTGTGTGTGTGAAGGGAATGCGCCTCGGGGGAGGGAAAAGGATGCCTCTGATACGAGCTCAAGGATGCAGCTCAATATAGATATTAACGGCGCTGCAGATCCAAGCAACCGTATTCGGGTGGGCGATCCGACAACGACAGTCTGTTGGGGAGGATAAATCCGTATTGGGAGAGCGCGAGATCCCGTCTCGATCGTATGCGGCCGCAATGCAAAGAACCAACTCTTTTGAAGCTCGAGTACCAACCAATGCCGGCTTTTTTCGTCCAATACACAATTAAGCGGGTGCCGTATTGCTCCCGCGCCGTACAAGAATAGCCTGCTCTTAAACCAACACCAAGCTCAATATCCACAAAGAAAGAACGTCGCGCGAAAGCAAAAGGCGCGCAGCGAAAGAAGTCCGTACAAAAAGTACAAAAGTCCCCCAGGCCGAAGTGGGGACCAGGCCTATTTTATCGCAGCCTTCGCATCTCGCATCCACTGCTGGCCAGCCCTGTTTCGAATCCACAGTGGCGCTGCATGTCCCTCGCGTTTCGCCGCTCTCATTGGCCCCGTGGCTCGATATGCGAGCAAAAGGGGATGGTGGCATGGTTGTCGTCAGCCATTGTGGAGGAGCTAGGTGCGTTCGGTGGGCTGGGACCCTTAGCCCTGCAGCGGCTGATGAATTGGGCTGCAGGCTGTGCGTGCAAGCTGATGCATGCCGCGATGCGCAATTGTTTGCAACGACCTGCCATCTTTGTGGCTACGCCTTCCTTTTATCTGCTCTTTTATCTAGCTCTTGTTATCTTCGTACTTGTTCTTTACGAGAAATGTGTTTCACAGCTGAACGTAGTCCAAAAATAGTTCGCTAGGTGGAAGAATCTCGCCAAGCGGCTACTCGTGTCAATACTGAACACGAGGTCCTCATGTGTCCACATCGATGCCGGATCAGCCGGTCCCACGACGGAGCCTCGCGCCGGACAAGACGGACTTCGCAAGGCGATGGGATTTGATGGATTTTAGGGAAACGGCATCCAGGAGTGGAGATGGAAGGAAGGCCAAGACAGCGGACCGGATGTCCGGCGTTCATGCTTGTGCCAGTGACGTTGCACGTTACTCCTTGCCAGAGATTTGTTTTGACGGCTGGTACCAATCATCCGTTGTACATCACAGATTGTTTCATGCATATTTTATGGTGCACACACACAAGGCATTGTTTGCAATTAACTCCACAATGGTTTCCTATCAACCGTTGATCGGATCTTCAGTCACCTTCCGCATTCGGACATCGGACATTCAAGGTCTACAAGGAGCACTCCGAAACGCGCGCGGGAGAGACATCGGAGATTTTCCAAGGAGCAGTTGTTTGTCGGTGTGCAGATCGTTATTAAACGAACATTTGCATGAACCTGGCTGCCTTGTCTCTTGTGGTAATTAAGTAATTCTCGAAAACAAATGATCTTAGATACCCTTTAAAAATCTCAGAGCAGAATATTTAATAGATTTCGTGGGGTTATAAAGACATTTGGCATGGTTTCGCAATAAGGGCTTATTCACTGAGAATTACTTACCGCAATAGCCTGGTCTGTTGAAATAAGTATTTCGATGCCCACTTCCTGCCCTAAATTTTGTGACTTTCACTCCTCCTTACCCTTGAGTATACCCAAGCAGATGCCAGTCTAAAAAGCCCCAGCCGTTTAGAGCAAATGATGTATATAGTGCAGATACACAGTCACAAAATTTGTCGGTCCTCTAGCTTCCAACATGCAGATTCAGATTTGTGCCATTACACATGTTCGTTCATTTCGAGCTTTATTTGTTGAGCTTGACCGCCATTACAATTAGGAGTCTATATGCTTCTCAACTCCTTATAGCTGTTAGAGGACCGCATGCAGAAACGCTAACACAAAAAGTGAAACGCAGCTTCCAAACTTTTTGATATGCTGAAAATAGGGTCTTCCGCCCCCGAACTATATGAGAAAAGAAAATACTTGGTTCCCTTGCTCCATGGTTCACTTTTTCTGCTCCTTCGCCTCCTTCCTCTTCTCCAGCAGAGCATCTCGCCATGCACCTATCTCCTTCAACGCCCGACTCGGCTCTTTCTTCCTCGTCAACAGGAAGCCTTGGATTTCTGCAGGCGAGAAGGTGCACTCGGGCACTTGCTCTGCGAACTGCTCTGCCATAGCTTTCAGCTTCTCGGGCTCAACTACTTCTAGTACAGGCGTTTGCCTGATCAGTTCCAGAAATCTGTCGTCTTCAGGGCTTTTTAGAGTGTCGCCGCTAGAGCCTCGGGTGGCGACCTTCGCTGAAGGGCCCGTTTTGGTGGTCATTGGTGCGGCGTCATTGTTGGAGTACATTCGGGTGAAGATGTCACCTGGCGGTACGATGGCGGTTAGCAGATATCTCCCAGAAGTATGGCATTTGCAAGCATGGAGGAATCGGCTAAGGGACTTTGCGTCACTGAACAAAGAAAGGGGCATATAGACTTACGAGTTTGGTTGCGCGTGGCGAGCGTGAACTCGATCTGCATATCACAACGTCCTGGCCTAATGAGCGCGGGGTCCAATTTTTCAAGGTGATTCGTAGTCATGATGAGCACGCGGCCTTCGTGCGATGCCGCGCCATCAATCACGTTCAGTAAACCCGAAAGTGAGATCAAGCTCCTTTGAGGCGCTTGGGTCTTAGTCTTCGAATCGGTTTTCGTAGTGCCGTCTTCAGACGTTGTGCCATTGCCGCTTGCATCGGAGGATTCGGGTGTGTCGTCGGGGCGGCGGAGGCCAGCGGCATCGATGTCCTCCAGTAAAACGACGCATCGACGAGGCAATTCCATGAATAGCTTGTTCAGGCCAGACTCAGTGAGCCCGACTTCCATGAGTGAGATGCAGTAGATATCGAGTCCGAATATGCCAGCGAGGGCGAATGAGAGGCTTGTCTTGCCGGTTCCAGGGGCGCCGTGGAATAAATATCCGCGGCGATACGGTATACCTCTTGCTGCATACCATCGCGCAGTGATTGGATGCAAGTACTCGTTCACGTCCATGACGATGCTTGCTTTTTGGTCTATTTCGAGCGAGACAGTGCTCATAGGCCTAGAAGGTCGGCAAGACTGTTTGTCCCAGTAGGGGTAGTCCCCTTGCCCCGAAGGCCTGTACACCACGGTTGAGACGTGTTCTTTTCTAAGCGCCCAGCTCTTCACAAACTCCAAAAGGTCTTTGATGGGCTGCGTGCTGCGCCCAGCACACACGATCCTCAAATACTCGTCATCCTCGCCACTCTCCCTGATAGTCTTTTCTTTGGCCGTGCGCGTAAAGGTAAATTTCCGACCTTTGAAATGGAAGGTGTTGCTGCCGTAGTTGGGCTCGTAACGAGGCGGGATATTGCCGGCCCACTTCTCGTAGTTGAAAAAGCCGCTCTCGTCAAGCACGTCGTCATCGTCGTCGTCGTCCGAACCTGCCCGCTTGGTGATCGCCTTCAAGTCCCGGCTTATTCTCGTCATTCGCTGCTCTCCAATCCACTCCATAATCTGAAAGAAGAGTCGATCGTGATCTTCGATAGTGATGGCGGATGTGAAGTGATCAGCGAAGATGCCATATGCTTGCGTATACACATATTCACAGGCCTTATGTAGGCCCAAGACAACAAAGATGCCCGAGCCTACAAAGCCAATGTCGAAATGGAAAAACCGGCTGATGAGTTGGTGGACGAGGCCATACCCGGGAATGAAAGCTTCCAAAAGGGTAGAGGGAAGGCTGGTAAATGTTCCATTTGGTGGTGGAAGGTCGAGAGGAATATGGTAGAGCTGATCCATCGTCGTGTATCTTTTGGTCGAATCGAAGAACCTCTAATATATCTAGCCGAAGTTGGAGGAGGACCTTGAGGAATTCCGGCAGGAAGTGCTGAAGTTATTAAATACTATATGGAAAGGTAAGAAGAAACAGGCACCGACGCACGGGACGTAAGCACTCAACTCAACCAAGCTGAGGTCGTAGCCTAGAGCCAACGAGAACGGAAAGTGAAGGTTGTGTCATACTTATTCCCTGGTTTTAGCTCGCCAGTCGATTGCGCCTCACAATCACCTGTCCACATACAGGCAAGTCTAATGAAGAAAGCCCGTTCTAGTTTTGACTTCCTCTCTGACTCCTCTAGCTTCACAATGAATTGGGTAAGGTTCACAAACGGATGAGGCGGTGAAGGGCGACTCCGTGGTTATGGGAGGGCGCACATAGGCGGCGTCATTTGTGGGATGATGACGTCGCTTAGAGAGCAATGTGGCTGAGTTAGCACCGCCACGGTCTAACCATATTCGGTAAATGCACCATAATCGCCCCCTTCAAACAAGCCATTCCTAACTATTCTGTTCGCATGGAACACGTCGATTGGGGAACCCCAGATTGCAGATGTTCGTGGTATCATTCTTTTCTGTTTCATGCAATGGGTCAATCCCAAAGCCAGTTTCTGTGATGTATGCTCGCTACTTCCCACCCTCCCCCTTAAGAAAGAACAGATAGTCGAACGTCTCCGGCACAGCCTTCGATGCGACAGATATGCTTGCAAACAACAAAAACTCAAAAACGCGAAAAAAAAAAAACAAGTGGTATAGAAACAGAACCCCGACCGCCATCCACCCTACATATTCAACGTGTTGGATATCGATGACGAAGAGAACAAAAGCCATCAACGGCTCCCACCGATCGTGTGCTGGGGGAGACGCAAGGCAGGAGCAAAAGGGGGGCTTGAAGATGCTAGAACCCGACCCACCAAACACCAAACAACTTTCTTCCGCACAACGCCGATGCATGCTAATGATCAGAAAGCAAGCGAGTCATCATCAAGGACATTTAGTACTTGTTTCCGAGCAAGCCGTGCTCGCGGTCCCGCCTGTGCTTCATCAGGTGATGCGCATGTGCGTGACGACGGTACTTTTGCGGTGCAGGTGCAGTAACATAGACGGTTTCCGTTTGCTCGACGTAAACAACTTCCTCAATCCTGTCGGATAGAGTGCGGTAGAGAGTTGTGGGACCCGTAACGGGGGCTTCCTGTGGTGGTGGCGCTGGGGCTTGGGTGGGCGCAGGGGCTGCAGGAAGTGCGGCAACGGAGGAGGGAACGACGGGTTCCGGAGTGGGCGCTGGAGCGCCTTCGACCGCAATCTCGGAGTTCCCTGGGGCTTGACCGTCGACCGGGCCGGCGAGTGCGTCGGTGGGCTTCGTCTCGGGGGCGGTGGTAGGCACTTCCGGAACGCTGGGAACTTCGGCTGCGGCAGTCGAGGTGGGTGCAGGAGGGGCTTCAGCGGAGGTGGAAGACGGCCCAGCACCGGCCGCGGGCGCACCCTCCACGACTCCATCATCGCTGTTGGGACCGCCCTTCTCACGCGAAACCTCGACTCCGCCACAGAGTGCGTCCATTGGTCCAGCACAGTTCTCATTAGCAAGGACTTCAGGCATTTCCATCTTGCATTCCGTGCACTTTGTCTCGGTTTGAAGCTCAGTCTGGCTGCTAAAGACGGGGCAGTCTTCAATCCTTCCAGATTGATTGTCACACATGTCGAGCGCGTTCTGGAGGATGGTCTCATCCCAGCCCATCATATAGTCTCCGTGGTATCCAAAGCCTATGAATAATTAGAACAGGAGAATGCAGTTTCCAGGAGCAACGTACCAGTTGGGTCACCGTTGGCGAAAGTGAACTCTCCAGGCACATCCTTGAAGGCATATGTATCCCATTTGGTCTCAAACAGCATGGTAGGAAGACGGCGGTCGTAGCCCTCGGGACAGGTACCACCGGTCTCGACGGCGGACGGGTAGGCCACATGGTCCTTGTGGTTATCGGAATCCTTCTCACCATTCCAGCAGGAAGGGAATGCGATTTCAGCACGGATGCCATCCGCGCAATTC
Organism: Lentithecium fluviatile CBS 122367; assembly: GCA_010405425.1. NCBI lineage: Eukaryota > Fungi > Ascomycota > Dothideomycetes > Pleosporales > Lentitheciaceae > Lentithecium > Lentithecium fluviatile. The sequence goes on along the minus strand of MU005579.1, from coordinate 198,238 downwards.
TGGTCCATGAAAGACTTTTCAGGCATCTCATGGCGCAAGAAGGCGGCTTCCGGTGTCCCCTTGTAGTTTAAGCAGTTGAAACCCAGTGCCTTTTGCGCGAGGGCCGGTTGCTTCAGATCCTCTTCCCTGTAGAGAGATTTCTCAGGCACACTGTTAATATCTGTGTAGAACGAGCGTAATTTGTTGTCGCCAGCGATCATGCGAAAGCCGGGAGGATAAGCCTCGACCTTCTCGCCCTCGTTTCGCACGGGGTTGTAGTATACGAGCATGCCGCCGACTTGACGGACGATCTCGAAAGTGCCATTCTCATGCTGGAACATCAGAGCCGGCGTCCTAAACCAGTCAGCCAACCACAGCGACCAACGACAATATGCGCTTACCAGTAGGCTGACTTATCGTCCACCACCCTGCATGAAGTGCAGTTTGACGCTCTAAGATCATCGTAGGTCGTATCCATACCGAAGTCTGTTGCAGGGGTCAGCGTGGAGGTTCCTAACCATGAAACGACTGATGCCTCATCTTCCAGCGAGCTCCCCTACCCATGACATGACAAATGAGACATGACGACCATTCCTGGAGGCGTTCGTCTCATAGAGAACACTTTCCAAAGATTTGGTCGCTATGCGTTCACGGGTGGGTCCAAAACGGGAAAAGTGGGGAGTTTACTTACTGACGCCGCCGTGAATGACATGAGCATGATTGGAGATCTTTCCTGGGCTCACAAGGGGATCCAAGCGTGCAAGGGCGATTCGTGAGAAGCACTCCATGCGAAAGAAAGCGTTGGTGGTACCCGAAAGCAGGGCCACAGCGGCCGAGACCGTCGTAAACGACCTCATAATTGCGAAGCAATTGTCTGGTCAATCGCAACGGTTCTGTATATGTTGCGGACGTGCGCAATGTGCAAAGTGCAGGATGGATGTGTTCAGGTGAGGCGGTGAATCAGGGCGCACAAGCGTGCGTCGCTTCCAGTGCTGGATTGGACGATGCGTCTAGACAAGAGGATAGTCGTAATCTTGATAGTCGGTCAAAGGATGATAATCGATCCGCGGTCAACGTAGCGATAGTTTTGGTTGAAGTCTTGTCAAGTGTCGGTGTCGGTAACGAATTGAACCTTATCCTCAGCCGCCAGGACTTGTCGCAAGTATGATTTTTCGATTTGAAGCAAGTGCGTAAAATGAGTGTGGAATAGCCCGCAGAGCTAAGCGCAAGAAAGGATTGTAACGTGGTGGGAAGTAACCAAAAGAATGACAGTTCACCGCAAGGGCGCCGAGAAGGGAGGGGACGAGGGAGAAGAGAGAAGATATCACCAACAAAAGTCCGATGGTGTTTTCCGGCCTGGGCAACCTGAAATGAAGGAACGCTACAGTCCCAAGAGGTGAAACTATGATCACCCTGGTCCCTTGGTTGGTGCAAGGATCTCCGCCGCTAGGGCGCAAACAGAGCCCTGAAACATGACAGTAAGGGATCGCCTAGGACCTGCAACTTGGGTCATGCAGTATGTGGCCTTGCAGCGACGTCTTTGACCTGGAGAACGATATGCCGCTGCGAACGGAGCATAGTGTCCTCAGGCAGCACTCATCCTGTCTCATATCAACACCAAAACCAGCTCCTCACGATACAGACTCAGAGTCGCAGTGCCGCGCACGTCGGCGTCACACAAAGATCGCCGCCGTTTCCCTCACGCGGCAGGCACCCGACTGCGCACCCTGTGCACCTCGGATCGCAATCTCCAGCATCCTAAAAAATACCTTTCATCACCGCCGGCGACGACTTAGGCCTGGATCAACCGCGCATCGCCATCCTCCCGACCGCTCTGAGGATGCGGACCGCGAGGATCTAGCCAAATATTGAAAGATGGTGGAGAATCGAGACCTGTGAGCCTTAGCCTCGCCTGTCGAAACCGCTCTCTTCCATCGCTTCGGACGATGTTAAGGTGGCATTGTTGCGCTGGGGAAATTGCGATGGGTGATTGCACAAGACAAACTTGCGCTGTGCATCTCGCGACGACCTCTCGCGCATCGCTGTTTGGCCCAGCTCGAGCTGCGGTTGTCTTGTGTATCGGTCGGTGCAAGCGCCCTCGTGCCTCGTGCTCATTTCCCCGAGAAGCACCTCGCAAGCCTATCGATAGCGGTAAGACGCTTGGATGCCCATGGTGGAGATCTGAAATCACCGCGCAGCGGCTGAAGTGAATTCCCACGAAAGCTTGGCTGCGCCTGCAGCCAGCCAATCGCTGCTGTTCCGAAGACCCCTTCCAGTCTTGTCGTGTCTCGCAGATGCACGGATACGACCGGTGAGACAGCTAGAGGCTTGTGCCTGGCCACGACCCTTCTTACCCACGAGATATGATTAGATAGCCTTGGTACAGCGAGACCGCTGAGCGACGCTTGTCGACACCCGCTTCTCCCGACGATAGGTCGCATTCCCGATGCGGCGCAGCCATAAGCGGGAGTGAAGAGAACACCGCGAGACGAAAAGCCGAGACCGGGAGTCGCAATGCGCTCTGCTTCTGATTGGCGGCGCAGCGCCGTACTGAAGTAGAGGAGAGAATGCCGTGCTACGGAGATGGTGAATTCAAGAAGACCATATCTCTTCAGGCTGTGCCTGCTCGAGTAGTTTCAAGGGACACCGGTCATCGTCACGGTAGCACATCTATCACAGTCCACCACCGCGGCTGAAAAGCTGAGCAACCAGCCACCAACGACCGATATTGATCCCACGATAATAGTCACTTGGCCTGCGGCCAGTTCTTCACGGCACAGCAGACGCCCGGATGTCCAAGGGCCTGGCAGGTTTCGCGCGGCAAAGCAGCAAGCCCAACGAACCGAGCCGGGCACCGTCGTCCTGAGTGTATATTTTGGGGGCAATTTACAGTTCATAAGCACTCCAAGATATACCTTTGCGAATGTACATTTCCGCTAGTGGCATCTAGAACCGCCAGTTCCAGTTCCGCACTCGCACGACAGTCGCTCCCAATCCGAACGTCCGCAGACGCAGCAAAACGAAACAGCGAGATCTCGCTCCTCATAGGCCGATTTGTGTAGCTCCGGTAATACATAATGACGTCCATTATCAGAACAAATCTCTTCCCCCTTAAGACCAATACGCACTGCGGAGATTCTGAAGCGGAACAGTGACAGATAGAACTACCGAAGAAGGCCATATCATCCTTCGTGTTTCAAACAAATCGACAAACCGGTTTCGAAACACCGCAATAATTAGGATGCGTGTGAATGAGCGAACGCCGCAATCTGGACCCCCAAATCCTAGCTTGCAGGAATTGCGCCTGGGCATCTTACTTCCATCTTACATCTACTAACCAATTAGGGACATCGTTGGGTTTGCAAACCAGTATTGATTGGGTGAGGGCTATGTACAAAGAAAAAAGCTCAGCTCCATTTTCCATCAAAATAGGGACCAAAGTGAAGGAAAAAACATGACCACAATCCCTAGGAAATTTCCACGGAAGTAGGTCAGTCTGAGAGAAGCGAAAGTGATGAAACATCATACAAAATGAGGGGATAAAGAACGTTATGATGATGCCCACGAGAGACTCCATCCAATCCGCCAACGGTCCAACAAGACGCTCGTAGTGCAAAGCATCGCAGCCTAGGCCTTCTGCACCCCAGCAACCTTCCCGATGAGGAAAGCAGCAGCCTCGTCCGCATCACTACCATAGCTGAGATGAGGAGGCAGAACCGCACCCCCGAGATTACCGTCACAAACGGAGTCGCGAGCAAGCGCACTCCCGCAAAAGATCTTGATCTTGTTCTGCGGAAAGTTGGGGATACGCCCGCCATCGGCGCGATTCTGGGTGTCGCCAAAGGTAACGACGCCGGCGATCTGATTCATGACAGCCGCATCCAAGTCCTCGATGGCACGGTGGTTCACGGCGGCACCTTGACTGTGCAGAAAGTTAGCTCTATGCGTGCTGGAATTGTGAGCGGGAAACTGACGAGTAGCCACCGGTTATGATGATAGCATTAGGGCAGCGGTCGTAAATGTCTTCCAGAATGCCTCTCATCTCGAGTTCGGCCGCGAGATCCGTACCGCCCGGGAGATAGTTTGTGGACAGAAGGGCGGCGTAGTCAACGCCTTCGATTTGGAGACCTGAGCCGTACTCCTTGCGGAGCTCATCGCCAAGTGGCTGGCCGATGATGGAACCCTGGTTTGTTAGAGCGAGTGTGTCGATGCTGACTTGAGTATCTGAGAACATACCATGTTACCAGCTTCAGTCGAGCCACGAGCCCAAACGAAGATGACTTCGCCGCACTTCGTGCTTAGAGAGAACTCGTTCTCGGTGAGGCTGGTGCGGTCCAATTGGCGTTTCAACACCTCCGTGGGAAGGGCGGCGGCAACAGACGCCAGGGCGAGAGCTTGAATGAAGCGCATAGTGACCCAGAGTTCTTGGAGGATAGAATCGGTAGTGGGAAAAACGGCGGTTCGTGGAGAAGACAATGAATGAAGTGAAGAATGAGTGAAAAGGATGCTGCTCGATGATCTTGGGTCGTTGCTGTCTGTTACTGACGGGCACAAAACCTTCGTCTTTATATATTCCCTTTGTTGTTGAGATACATACTTAGTCTCGCATAGCCAACCCCCATCTCCTTTTGAACATACCGAGGCACATATCTCTCCTCTCCGTCTCCCAACCTCAGCCCTTCTAGCCTCAGGAAGAGATGCCGCGGCAACAAGGCCTCTTCCAACCCGTCCACCTAGGCTTCTCCCAAAACCTCTCCCCAGCGAGCATTCTTCGACCGAGGTTATTCTTTTAGTCCTCACTGAAACACACCACAGTCACGGCACTTCCCCGGAAAGCTATACTGGAATTCATCCGCCGAGAGAAAATTAATGACCCCAAGAAGCGTGGTAGCGGTCGGGTGTAGAGATGAGTGGAACGGTCCGGTCAAAGCCCAGGTTCCATCCATGCATGCATGCGGCTGTTTTACTGACAATGTCTATAGCGTATGCATAGGAATTGCGGGGTACATATGTATCGAGGGGACGTCTGGAATTTAAGGACGTACCAAGGCGACTTGTGCCGCTCTATATCGTATCCCAGACCTTCTGGTCATCTTTATTGGACAACGAGTAAGCTGCTAACGCCGCCGTTGTATCCTGACATGTAGCTATGCAGCTGCGGTCGGTCGGTTTCAACGACCCCTAGCTGAAAGCTCCCGAAATCCAACTCAAGATTGCGGGGTAGATCTAAGATTTCGCCCTCCTCCTCAACGGCTACAACCCAATTCTTTACTAATTCTCATGATCTCGTAAACTAGCTTCACGCATCACTCCAACGTCTGAGTTCACTTCAAGGTGCAGCACCAATTCCCACCGTCTGTAATCAAACACCTTTCTTCCGTCCGTCCATTCGAGCAACCATCGATTTAAAATACCCCACATCCCAATTTCTTAAGGAACCTGATCAATGCACAAGTTCGCAATCCCTCCATGTGCGCCAAGCTACATGTACGCTTAGGGCTAACGTTAGTCCTACCTCGGTATAGGATCCACCTGGGCCTCGGATCTTAGATCTGCTTCGCGACGCTGATTGGACGGCTTGGACTACTGTGCTCGACGTCAACAGACCTAACGTACAGCTACTCTTCCACAAATCATTGCAACGGATTTCTCCTCAATATCCGAGACACCCAGTTCTTCGCGGTGGGTTTAGGGAGGGCATAAGAGCGGGATTGCTCGGGTCAATGTTCTCCTGTGTCCTCTTCTTTTGGTGCACAGTAAACACTTCAGGTCGATAGGTGCAAGGCAGGATTTGCAAACAAAATAGTAGCTTGGGGTTTCTTATAACGCAGAAGTGAAGAAGAATGTGTGTAATGAAAGCGACGAACAGTAACCGAATCATCGTATCAGATAACGCCTAAACTATCAACCCCAGAACCATTTCCTATTCTCCCAACAGCAGCTACCTAAAACATGCAGGGATCAAACCAAGTAATCCGCTAAATCAAATTATTCTCCGTATCTTCAATACCACCCACCTCGCAGTAAACCCCTCGTCCCCGCCTCAGCATACCCCTTGTCTACTCCGGTACGCTCCGTGCTGAACCTAACGACCGTAAGAGAATCGCTATACCCATACTCCTCAGTCGCCGATTTGAAGTCGATCCTGCTTCCTCGTGCGCTTGCCTTGCCCATCTCACCTGACACGGTTCGTGTACGTACTCCAGATGCTACTTCGCCGGCGCAAGGAGGAGCCGCTCGAGGTCCTCGTGCACTACCTTGCTGCCGCTTCTGAGCTGTTTGCCATTATCATCGTAGTACGTTGGTGCGTATTCGGCACCCATCTATCAAGTAACGTCTAAGCGGCACTGGGTGACGGTAACGGACCTGTAAGTCGTGGCTGTGGCGAAAATGCTATCATTTAAGCTGTAGAGCAGAAAGCAAAGTCTCAGATACCAGATAAAAATGTACAGGTCGAATCAATGGGGAAAAATAAGTGCAAATAAGATGGTCTGTTTGCAGCATATGGCAGAAGAGAGCGGACAAACAGACGAAAGCTTTGATGAAGTACTCAGATTCATGCTATGTCTAACTAGTTCAAGCTTCGTATTTCTAACCAAATCCAGAAAACACGGAGCGGTTTGTAGGATCCTGTAGCAAAGCGATGAGCGTCCAGTAAACGATCGAAACACCGTGTCTGGGGCTGCCCGTGATACCATGCGCAACAATGACGTAACGGGGCGTAGATGCAAGGTAAACCATCACGACAACCCAGCCACGACTTCTGCCTTACCTAGAACCACAACTTTAGTATTCTAGCAGTATCCACGCTATCATCTGCTATTTTTAAATAAAATTGGTTTTGTAGCTCGTAACGAAAGCAACAATACCAAAACCTTCTACCAAGCGTATCCCCGCAGCTCAACAACCACCTAACCTAACACAACCCTACTTGCCCACTTCCCTTCCCGCCCATACCGTCCATTCCCATCCCCTCTCCAAATGGTCTGGAGAACAGGCTTAGTAGGCGCGCCTTTCGCCCTCTTCGCCCTAGTCGACATTCCCGCGGACGTAAGTGCCCTCTTAAGACCTACACGTCGTCTATCCCCTCTCCCGACCGATCCAACCTCACCACCATCCCTACCGCCCACCAAATCCTAAATCCCACCCCCCACCTCCCAATCCCATCTCCTAACCCCCGCAACCCGCAGAAAATCAACCAAATCCTCACCGCGGCCTTCAAAGGCACCCAACTCTCCCTCAACCCCTTCTGGCTCGCAACAACCTATGCCTCCGCCCCTCGAAAAGTCCAAGGCATAGCAACGCAAGGCACCGAGCCCCCCATTCCGTCTTCCTTCTCCTCTCCATTTGTCGGAAAGAAGGCTGAGGACGTCGTCGAGTGGCTGATAAACAAACCCTCCTCCGCAGCCATCGATGCAAATTTCTTCGTGATATTGGACCGGACGACTGCCACTACGGCTGCGGGTGCGGCGGAGGGTGGTGGGCAGGGGAAAAATAAGACTGATAGTGAGAGTGGGCCTAAAGTAGTGATATGCCGAGTCGGAGGGTATAATCTAGAAGACATGAGCGATGTGGAGTTTATGCGGACGGATGCGTACATGGCGGGGTTGTTGTTGTATTCTGTGCAGCCGGGGCGGTGGGAGGAGAGTAGGGATGCGCAGGGGCTGGTTGAGATTGAGTATTGAATGAGATGATGGTGCATATATATTTGAACCCGAACCGGACATCTGCAATTGTGAATTTAGTGGTGAGGAATGAGTGTATCAAGACGGCACCGAGTTTACCGGCCAGACCGCTTCCAGTTGCGCAGCTCTCCCTTGCAAATGAAAATTGACTGAGTACACCAGCGCTTGTGCCTAGCCAGTTCCTGTCCAGACCTGATACCGACTCCATGCTTCAGCCCATCGTTGACGGCTACCCAAGCCAATCTACATCTCTAAACATGCGATGCGCATCTACGAATCTATGTTCTTCAGCAATCTAGGGTATCACCTCTAAGATGGTCCAGACTCCATCTCCGTCCACCCTCCGTCACTCCGCCACGTCCCCGCCTTCGTATAATCCCCCCTCACACTCCCAGCCATATACGCGAACCGAAAGTACTCCGGCACATCATCCATATGCCTCTCCCAGGTAAAGCTATGCAAGCCCGCATCCTCATACCCCCGGAACCTCTCTACATCGTTTACGAGAACGCTTAAGCCGTCGTAGTGCTTCGGAAGCGGGTACTCCCACTCAAACGTGATGTTCGGCCGGAGCTTGTGGCGATGGAGGTTGTTGTGGATGATGGGGGCCGTGATCATGGGGAGTAGAGTCCCTAGTTGTGCGTCGCCGCGGAGCTCGGCAGGCGTTTGGAGGATGCTGTCGAAGCCCCAGCGGGCGATGCCGTTGATGAAGAGGCCAACTAGGATGCCTTGGAAGAGGAGGCTGGGGCGCGTTTGCATGGAGGTGCCGGCGACGAGGAGGAGGCCGAGGATGTAGTGGTGGATGCGGACGTTCATCTGTGTCGATTAGCGTCTCTCTTGCTATCTTCGTGTTTTGAACTCTTTACCTTTGGCACTGCTACGAGCACCAAGATGAGCGCAATGTAGATGCCGTAGATTTTGAGGTACTGCGGAAGACGACCTTCTACGCGAAGACACCATGCCTGGCCAATGGCGATACAAAGCAGTAATAGGACAATGATGATCAGTGCAGGGACCGCGCCGGGCTGCTGCTTGATATCATGGGGAGTTAGTCGCTCGATCGGGATCTTGTCGAAAGTATAGTTGTTCAGGGCTCCCACCCAGCAACCTCCCAGCCACAGCACAGTCTTCTCAACCTGGGCATGTAGACCATGCAACGTTCTGCGGACGAAGAAATGATGTACAGCGAACATGCAAAAGCTAGCGGGCAAAAATCGACCCAATGCGATGCTGACGATGGCGTAATAGTCCGTGAGATTTGGCGGATCCGACGCCAGCGCGACGTGGAAGAAGATGCCTAGGAACATGGAAGAGAAGAAGACGGCCGGCGATGTTGTAAACAAGGACATGAGAATGGTAAAGGTGAGCGAGACGGCGAAGAGCGGCCATCGCAGATCCCGGCACTTGGACGCAGTCCCGCCGAGGAAGGTAAATGACTTGGGGAAGTACGAATCGAAGCCGATGCTGGTGATGTGCTTCCGGTTGACGCTGGGATAGTTGGTCCTCTCTCCGACGAAAGAGAGAACGCCACAACCACCTGATTGGTCGTTGATGAAGTCTGCGTGAATGGCAGCGCCACAGATGAACGAGTCACCGCGGTAGTACGTGTTCTTCAGCGTTTCCTCCTCGTCTGTTGGTCCACCAATGACCAGAGGCTTATAGCTCACTTCCTGGTCTCCCACAGCATGGGGGTTCAAGACCTGTATGCGTTTGCAGTTGGCCGGACAGCGGAACGTCATCGTGGTGCCGTCGAAGGGACGGCAGAGGTCTCCATTAAGACCACAGCCATTTCCATCACTCCTACAGAGCATCAGTAACTTTTCGTGCTTGTGTCCTACATCGCACTCACCACAACCGGTCATTACATCGAATGCGCACCGGCGAACCGTGCCCTGGTATGTCGGCGGCGAACGCAGAACGGTGCAGCACCAAGGCGAAACTCAGGAACCAGCAAAAGTAGAAGAATACCAGCAATGTGATCTTGTGCTTGCGCTTCGGGAAGTAGTTATTCAGGAATTGTATCGGCGCGGTTTGTATGCGCGGGAAGATGGGATGTATTTTCCACGGGCGCGGTGGTTGGGGGCCTTTCACCCAGGTCGCTGTCGCCTTCCACGCGCGTTGTAATCTTGTAGGTATGTATTTATGTGCATGGTAGGGCTCTTGCGGGAACGTCTCTTCGTCGGAAGCTTCGGAACCGTGCACTAGGACGGCATCGGCGTTGTCGGAATGCACGCTTGCGTTCTCGTCGTCGTAGTATATTTGAGGAGGTGCTTCCTCGTCCTCGTTACCCGGTCGGGGCGTCATTCCGGAGACGTCGTCAAGCTCGTGGTGTGAGTTTGAGCGAGACAGCTTGACGGACCAAAAGTCGGTGACAGTGACAACGGCTCGGCCCCGTGATTGCGAGGAGCCGCCGAGGTTTAGAGAGCGCGGGATGAGATAATTCACGGTAGGAAAGGAACGTGAACGTATATACAGCAGGTGGAGTTAACTAGGAGGAGTGGGCAATGGACAGAGGAGGTGTCGGAGAGTAGAGCTGCACGTTGTGCTGTGAGCCCTGCATACTGCGCCGGCATGTCATCATGCGCTAAGCCTCAGCCCTATGATTGGGGAACGTGGACAAAGACGGCGGCTAAAGGGCTGTCGGTCTTCTCGAACATGGAAGCGAGACTTCACTAGGCTTTGTCTCGGTGAAAGACTACGTGTTGTTATGTAGTCGGAAACTTTCCGTGGCTGCAGGTGTATGCCGTGCCGTCCTGCAGGCTGTACCTGCCACATCGATCCCTGTCGTCATCATGTCGGCTCCATTTCTAAGCAGCTATCGATATCGGCTCTTATCGTAGCGCGGACAAGCTGCGGACCAGCTCAACCCCGTCTAGATGTCTACTTGTAACATCGTTCTAAAATCATAGTATTGTCGCGTGTCGTGCTTTTTGAATTTTATTGCGCAGTCCCAGAACCTGGGGTATTACAGATAGCGCACCAGCCATGTCGTCCATATCTGACCCCGCAAGCTTCCCCGAGCCCGTTGATCTCTCCCACTATCTCTCCCGCACAACACGCGCGCGAGAAGCTTCCACGATCAAGAGGTTCTACAAGTACTTTACAATTCCAGGCATTGGCCAAATAGCGGGAGGTACGACCCCACCGCGTAGTTATATCGAGGACTTTACTGAGCTTATTGCCCGCAGGCACGCCTAGCGACAAGTACTTTCCGTACGACACCCTCGAAGCCAAGGTAAACACATCAAGAACTGATCCAGATTCGTTAGAATAACCCCAGTGTTAGGTTGCGCATCCCAACCGCTTCAGGCCCACACCCAACAAGCCGCTTGACCCGCCGCCGAACGATCCTCCCACCGCCCCGCTCGCTGCATCTTCTATATCGCCACGCAAACATGGCAAGGACGATCCGCCAGCAGCACGTCTGTTCGTCCCGCACGACTCCGGCGTCCCCGACCCGCTTCGTATGATCGACCTCAAGTCGGCGCTGCAGTATGGCACGGCACAGGGTTATCCCTCGCTATACTACTTCATTCGCCAGTTCACCCGGAACAACTTGCACCCTTTCGTGCCCTACAAAGACGGACCAGAAGTCATCCTGACGTGCGGGAATACAGACGGCTTCGCAAAGACTATACAAGCCCTCAGCGACGAGTGGTTCGAGGGCCATGATCCCGTTGAAGAGAGGCCTGGCTTGCTGGTGGAGGAGTACTGCTACATGAACGCTATCCAAACAGCGCGGCCACGAGGTATGAACATCGTGCCGGTTGCGATCGACGATGAGGGCATGTGCGCAAAGGGTCCGGGCGGCTTGGAAGACGTTTTGGCCAGCTGGGATTCTTCCAAGGGCCGGCGACCGCATATGATATACACCGTTACCGTGGGCCAGAACCCTACGAGCGGCACGTTGAGCGTGGCAAGACGGACTGAGATATACGCTCTCTGCGTAGAGTACGATGTCATCATCGTCGAGGACGATCCCTACTGGTATCTACAATTCCCTTCTTCGTCTCCTAGCATGGCCGATTTCAAGCCTGTGAAATCATCTGGCTTCGAATTCCTCGACTCGCTCATTCCTTCGTATCTGTCTCTCGACTACCAAGGCCGCGTCGTGCGCCTAGACACCTTCTCCAAGACGGTAGCACCCGGGTGCCGACTCGGCTGGATCACGGCGCAGCCCGCTCTTGTCGAGCGCATCCTTCGCATCACAGAATGCAGCACCCAGCAGCCTTCCGGCTTCGTGCAGTCCATGGTAGCCGAATTAGTCATGGGACCCCAGAGCTCGACCGACCCTGGAAAAGGCGGTGCAGCAGACGGTAGCGGATGGAAGGTCGACGGGTTCGTGCGATGGCTCGAGGGTCTCCGTGGCAACTACGAGCGCAGGATGAGCGCCATGTGCGACGTGCTAAATGCGAACAAACATCTCGTCAAAGCGGGCCGGCGGAAATCTCTCTCCGAAGTTGCGAGCGACGACGAAGAATGGGCTGTCGTAGAGAAAATGATAATCTACGACTTTGTTAGACCCCTCGGCGGCATGTTCGTCTGGGTGCGTTTCAACTTCTCGACCCACCCTCTGCGCAAGCAAGTCCCCGCTCCTCGGCTCGCGCAGGCACTATGGGTCCTGTGGACCACGAAGCCGTACTTGTGCCTCGTTGCGCCCGGCTCGATGTTCGCGCCGACTGCGGAGATTAGGGACGCTGATGCGTACAATTGCTTTAGGCTTTGTTTTGCGGCTTGTCCTGAGGACGAGGTTGCGGATATTTCGAAGCGGTTTACGGATGGCGCACAGGCTTTCTGGAGGATTAGGAGTAAGGAGAAGATTGACAAGTTGCTTGAGGAGGAGGACAAAGAGGGTGAGGCGAAGACGGATGCTGGGATGGGGATGTTGATGGGAGTGTGCTAGATCTGGAGAAGGAGAAGTTAGCTGGGACATATGCATGACGAGCAAAGGCCACATCAAGAATGTCGGAGACTATCTGGATGGACAAGAAATATCTAAGTAATCCTATACACAGCCTCGACGCACGATCCAAGCAAGCACAACATGCAAAATTCCGTCTCAGACCCCTTCCCTCTCAATCCCCCATTTCAATTCAATTCAATTCATCTCCCCTCTCACTCCCAACCCCCTTGTCACACAACCACACATCACCCCTTCACAACTCCACACCCTCAACCCGAACCCCCTCAACCCACACCCCCCTCACCCTCCTCACCGCCTCCAGCTCCGCCACCGGATCCCCCTCCACAAGCACCAAATCCGCCCTCAACCCCTCCCGCACCTCCCCGCGATCCCGCAACCCAAAATACCGCGCCGGCACCACAGTAGCCGCCCTCAGCGCCTCCACATTGCTCAGCCCCGCCTCCACCAGATTGAACAGCTCGTCGTGCAGGCTGCTGCCGAAGGGCACGGCGGCGGGCACACCAGGCACTTCGTTTGCGTCTGTACCCGCGAGGAGGGGGATGTGGTGCGTGTGCAGGGTGTGGGTGGTTAGGAGGGCGGTGGCGTTGTAGGTTGAAGGGATGCGGGAGATGGAGCGCATCATTGTTAGCGTGGGCGTTGCGACTTGGCCCACGCGTTTCATTTGCGTGAGTAGAGGGGAGTTGGATGGGAGGGCGGCGTCGAGGGGCACGTGGTGGATGTGGTGGGTGCCGGAGAGGATAGCTTGCGTGTATGCTTCCAATGTCGAAGCGTGGGTTACGGTTTTCTTGCCCCGTTCCTGCGCTGAGGAGACCAGGATGTTTAGCATTGACTGAGCGAAACCGGGTGTTTCTGCGATGAGCTTGATGTAATCCGGTTCCGGCGACATCGCTAGCTGGCGATCCAGCCATGCAGGTATCTCGCTGGCGTTGTGTAGGAGGAGTGTCGGATCGACGGATGCGGCGATGTTTCCGTGCGCGCTGCCTGGGGCGGAGGCGGGCGCGCTGGCGTACTTTAGATCGGTCAGGCCGGGGTGGTTGGCGAGGGAGGCGCATTGGGAGGAGGTTAAGCACGACATTGTTAGCCCGGATGTGACGCCATGTCTTGCCAGCTCTTCCAGGTGTGCGATGCTGGTGGGGTGGCAGTGCGAGTCTATGAGGCCCGGGAGGAGTGTGAAGCCGCGGCCGTCGATGTGGGTTGCGTTGGGGCAAGAGTAGCGGTTGGTTATGAGGCCGGCGGATAGGTAGATTGTACTAGGTGGGAGGATGGTGTGGCCGTTGAAGACTCGGACGTTGGTTAGGGTGATGTTGGGGGGCGGGTTGGTTGGGCGGGATGCGTTGTTAGTGGGTATAGGGGAGGGGGAGGAGGGGGGATGGTGGGCGCGCTGATGGGAAGCGCATGCTGTGGTTGGGTTGCTGGAGATGAGGGCAGGTAGGAGGAGTGGTGAGAGGACGTGGAGGCGCATGGTGGATTTTGCTGTTCGAGTTTAGTTGGATTGATGTGGTGAATGTGGGAAAGATTCTTGTAGTAGAAGATGTCTGTTATGTTTCTGGAGGCCATGGCCATGATATATACCCTTGGGGGTGACGAATTTGTAGATGCCCCCTTGAAATTACAGTATCCTACAACAAGTTAGTGCTGCGAGTGTTGGAAATTCCCCCCACTCACATCGTTTCAATACAACCCAAGGATTGCTGCGTCGGTGTTGATTTGCTGTATGTTCGTTTCTCCATCCGAAGTCTGATTGTCCGATCATCGATCGTGCGCATGCCGCATTGGGTTAGACCTGCGAGCTCCTGCAGAGGGTCTGTGCCGCCGCCCGTCTCAAATGTCTGAAAGGGATGCCACTCCGCCTTCTATCATTACTTTTGCTGAAATGTTGATCCTACGTCGTCCTCATAATAGCTCCGTCTCAGCCCGATGCCCCGCCATCCACGCATCGCGCAACCTCCACGCCACCCTAATCCCAAATTGCGCTCCAACGCGATGGAGTAAGTCTAGCACAAGCCGCCTTTGTCGTCGCGGAAGGCCTTCCACTGAGTTCGCTACCATCAGTCCGCGCAACAGGAAGAAGGCTCCCAAAGCTTTGCTCTCGACCTTACTACGATTCATGTGGCCTTCGTTGTCAATGTCTCCGAGAAGGTACGGGGCGCATGAACATATGTCGTCCACAGCTGCGAAGATTGTCGCGCGAATAGCTTCTTGAGAAAGCATTTGAGGTAGAGCAGTCGGTTCGAGATGGCATTGTTGAGAGAGGAGATCGTCCGCTCGCAGTAAGCTCTGGCATAGGTGGATGCGCGTGCAGAAGTATACTTGCCATATTGCTCCGTGCTGAATTCCTCCAAAAAGGAATATTTGCGAGATACCAGATGCTTGAACTTCCTTGGGAGCAATGTGCGGCTTGGCCCGCCATTCCACAGGCGTTGACTTTGGCCATCGGGCGACTTCGTCATAGACCACGATGGCAGACTGCAAGGCTTCCGTAAACGCCGCAACATCGAGAGCCACTAGACAGCGGTATTGCAGTAAGGTTGATTGAAGATTCACACATGTTGCCGACACTTTTCGGAGGAGTATCCTGAAAGAAGCGCCCGGTGAAGAAGATGAGGTAATACCGTGTTCGTTCTCATCTTGACACACAAACATCCCTTGGACTTCTTTT
Organism: Lentithecium fluviatile CBS 122367; assembly: GCA_010405425.1. Lineage (NCBI taxonomy): Eukaryota > Fungi > Ascomycota > Dothideomycetes > Pleosporales > Lentitheciaceae > Lentithecium > Lentithecium fluviatile. Next base: position 182,991 of record MU005579.1, on the reverse strand, counting down.
CGCGTATGCACAATTTGGGACAGTTTCTTGGATGCATCGGAAGTTTGATGCGTCGAACTCCTCAGGCGAAGCAGCTCAGTTGTCACCGTTTCGTGCGGATCGGCATCTGGAGGGCCACTTGTGCCAGCAATAATCTATCACAGGTAAGTCTTTCGACTAGTATCATCCATACCCGGTTTTTTCCTGTTGGAGACCCACCTCGTACATTTGAAGGACGACAATGGTCAACAAGGTGCTATCAGCTGCGGCAGTTGTTGTGTCGTTCAGCGCAGCCTGAAGTGATTGCAGAGCTTGACCATAGTGCACTTTTGATTTCACCTGAAGCTCCAGTATTCCCGACACATTTCCTAGATTGGCGAGAGAAACGGCCAGAAAAGCATCCCTCGTACTGGCAAAAGTCCACTCGAGCATCTGTGGTAGAAACTCCATGTACCCTGGCGTAGAGCTGGATGCAGCTTCAACGAAATGAGCCATGAAGCGGGGGACCGCGCATTGTTCCCAGTTCGTAGATGGCTGAATGTAAAGGCTCAACGAGGTTGGTCCAGCATCAGTTGGAACGTAGGTGCCCGCAGGAGTCAAAGCGGGTTGAATCATGGGAATCTGAGCTTTCGCGGCGACTGACGTGTTCATGGACCGGAATACTAGTTCTTCGGCCGATCGGTAGCCTGCACATATTCTGCCGCCCCTTTGACATTTCATGCATTCTGGTTTGGCTTCGTCGCACTAGGAAATCATCAGCTGGGTCAACGAACAGCCAGCGCATGCTACATGCGTCCCTACCTTGATTTTCCTACGGCGACAGGTATAACAGCCGGTGCTCCATTTGGCGCGTAGTGACATTTTCACGGGCTGCTCAGAATGAGATGCGTGGATAGCCGAACGATCCTCTTCCCAACGCTAACGGGAGGGGACGTGGTATTGGACGCAACCCTCTCGCGACTCGTCCGTATGATGGCACAAGATGCAATCATAACGCGCCCCGAGGACGTACGGCATATTCTGCGATGAGGCTGTGTCTTCTGGGAAATGAGTTCGTTGCTTGGCGGTCACTCTGGCCTCTGGCGGAGCTTGGGTGCCCCGGCTGCGGAGTTTCATCAGATTAGTGCACGGTCTGTGAAAATTCGGAAGGATTCGCTAACACGCTAGCGTACTCTGAACTCTATGTAATGCAGTGGAGTAGAAACGAACTCACATGATTGTGGCGAAGAACAAGCGTAATTCTTGATTGCTTGTTTCACGTGTGTCGGTCGCGGACATAGAAGTTTTGTGCATCTATCGGCGCATAGAGCGTGAGCTTGCTTTCAGGGTCAAATCCCATGATCTGGACGCCGGTGAAAACTACAAGTTTGCAGTAGGAAACAAGTGTGCAACTTGCTTGTTGCTTTGCCATACGATACCAGTGCGTGTGAGTCGAAATTTCAGCCTAGTGTAGTGACCAAACTACATGGAGTCCCAAACACAAACATCCCAGGTATAAGAACACTGTGGGGACACCCAGGAGATCAGTAACCAAGCCAGGATCAAGAAATACCTCAGAAATCAGAATACCATCAGCGAACCAAATCTCCAGCCTCGATTGCATTGCACTTGATGATCGGACTACCAACACCGGACATAGTCGTCCTACGCAACTTACAGGAACTGACAATTTGTAAGTTGTCTATCCAAAATACATAGACTTAGTAATTCGAGCTCACATCGCCGTAGCGCAGCTGCGAGTTCGATCCGGACATCGAGGAGATCTCGAAATCATACTGTCGCGAAGGACTCAGGTGTCTATAGACGGACAGCCGATTCAGGAGTACGTCGCGCACGGTATGATGTCTGTTACGAGACCCAGTGGCTTACCGACATGGGATGCGGTGGCTATTGGACGTAGCCGGGAGGAATACCTTGATGCGGTACACCTGCTTTGGGAGGAAGTTCAAAAGATGGTTCCGAATTTTTTTCTAGGTACCGTTTCTTTCTCTTTTGGCTAGGCCCACGATGGCTAACCTACATGATAGAACTGCAGCGGGGTGCCAAAATTCGTATGCTGATGAACTGAATTGGATCTCGAGAGGAAGAGCTGGGGAAGCCTTATTGGGTGGAGCGCATGTCCACACGCCATTACGGATCTCTGTTGATAGAGGACAGTACCTCCGATTGGAATGCTGGATTAGGAGGCTTGGGATTTTTTGGGGTTTCACTTTGAGCGTGCGGTTGCTGCTTCTTGATTTGTGGATGAGAGCTGCCCCGCTGTAGTGGACGCTGCTTAGACTTGTAAATTGTTCTCTGTCGTTTCAATGATGGAGTTTTTGAATATAAGATTTAACAATGCTATTGCTGCTCTCAATTGTGAGGGTTGACAATCGCGGACGCGGAACCCCACTTCCGTCAAGCGGCTTGCCTGATTAGGCGAGTACAACCATGGGCAGCGAACTCCGAGCGCCTTAACTCTCTTAGTCTCTCGACGTCAAAAACTTCCTACCTCGTTGGAACAAAGACTTCCACACTTTTCTTGTATGTGGTTGCTCTGGCTGTTTGTATAGCGATGGGTATGGCTCATCGGCGGGGCACATCCCCAGACATTCAAAGAAACCAAAGGAGCGGGATCTAGCTCAGGTTGATGTCATGATATAAGACGTCCAATAACCTACCAACAAAAATAAGACTGCTAGTAATTGTAGAGACCGTCGACAAGTATTCCCGCGCGTATAAGAAGAAAACCACGCCCTCATAGTCAGGTATTCGCCTAACAGGAGCTGCATCGCCCAAAGACGACGCCACCACTAGGCTTTGAATTCTACTCCTCTCTTCACAGTTTCGCCCGTCCAAACGGCTGGTCCAGGCCCAACATACTTGAGTAAAGCTCCCGGCTTGTTCCAGATACTCCAGTCCAGATGAATCGCAGGATCATCGTATTTGTACGTTCCAGGGAACGTCGCATACGGATAGTCCGCAGGTATATGTCCCCCACCCTCACCAATTATATTGACGTGCGCGCAGCTAACGTAGAACTGTGGGTCCATGAAATGTTCGATGCGGAGGAGGTACTTGCCCGGGGGCGTCGCTTTCGGGATGATAAAGTTCACCTTGTTGAACAAGTGTCAGCGTAATCCACTCGCCAGATCTCGTGGAGCAGGCAATTGCGTACCGTATTCTTCCTGTATGTGATCCAGAAGTCAGGATTGGGAGTAGTATCGTGCGCTGTCGTGATACTGGCAATCTTGAACCACTTTCCGTCTGTGCCATTGAAGTGCACCAAGTCCTCGTTCGGGGCGCGTGCTAGATACGCCTGCGCGGGACCATCGTGGAAAATTTGATCGAACTGATGGTAATCAGTTGTTTCAAACCTCGCATAAACAGCCGCGTATGCGGTGTATAGGATGCTTGCTCACCGTGGTCCCCTCCATCTGCTTCGAGAGACGAAAACCAATTTCCTGGCCCGCAATCACATCGGCCGTCTGAGTTGTAGCAGCAAACCTTGCGGCTTCACGACCGCATGCCATCGCCTCACTGTCAAAGTTCTCGTTCGGGCGAAACTTGCCCTTGATGTCGTTTTCGGCGTAGTTGAAGCCGGGTTCGACGACCACGTCGCGGACATACTTGAACTCGGGCGTCACCTCTCCATTGAGGATGAGATGGGAAAAGATGTCTGTTTGTCAATGAGCCATGTCTGCTATAGTCAAAATGAAGAAGTGATGACTGACAATGGGCGTGGGCCTCTGAAGCGATGAGGCTGAAGAGGCTGAGTGAGGCGAAGGTCTTCATGCTGACGGGCTTACTTTTCTCACGTGCCGCAGAGTGCGAATGGTTGGGTTTTTGATGGACGAGGCGGAGATATCGGCATCATCTTCTGCCTTTTTATACATTTACTTCAGGCTATGCTTTCAATTCAAAGTGAGTAACCTCTTCCCTCTTTTCCAGATACGGCATGTCGTCTTGGATCGGACCTCCGAGATCTATTTATGCCCGGCTCTCGGATAAATCGAGGCTCTGTGCAGCTACTCTCTTCCAACGTTACGCAGCATATGCGGTTTAGCGGCGTAGGCAACTTCATTAGGCCGGAAGGCAAACGCGATCATCGGAAGGTTGAATTGGGTTTGCCGAAAGGTGGTGGTGTGAGCTTTCATTGGCCATACTCCATGAGACATGCTTTTGCTGTTTAATTCAAATATCTTTACTGGGCGGGGTACTGCACAGTCTCATCAACGGAAATTTTGCTAAATAGTTCAGAGCCGCTTTTAGAAACTGTGTGGGAGGTGCTATGAGGTTTGACAGCGGAATGAAATGGGATACGGTTACTGTCGCTCGGTGTTCAGGATGAATTCTCCTGTTTGACCGCTCCTCAGCCTCCTTTTAGCTCAGAAGATACCATAGCGGTCTACATTATAGCAAGTCGAGTTTACGAGAGCAAAGATCACCACATCACTCTACGCCGCCGCAAACTCAGTCGATAAGATCATCGACTATTTTTAGACCTGCACGGGGCCATGAAAAGCCTTGGTCTACTCTCTGCACACCATGTAAGAGTGATGTGGAACTTGACCATTGTTTAGGGTGTCCGAGATAATGGCAATTGTGGACGCATACCGGCAGGCGCCATCGTCCCGACCCGTACATGAGCAATCAGGAGCAGCGCATTCCGAAGCCATCATTTGAACGTGCATCCTGATAACACACATCTATATAGCCTATAGACATTTTGTATGCTCGATAGACATTTTGTATGCTCGTACTACATCCGGACGGGTCAGCTGGCAATTGTATATCCCCTAAAAATCATCCTGAATATAGGGCAGGGCGAGGATGAACAGCAGAAAACCCATAAACCACGCGATACAGTATGCTAGCAATAACCTAGGGAACCAGAGCAGACTGCACATCTTAGACACGTCCATCTTCCGTAATCCAGTGCTGCATTATCCCACCAATAATCACGCCTCAGCATCCCCGATCCCAGCATTCCAGAATGAGACTAGCCTGCGAGGTATAGTATAAATTTCTAAAATACGAGCCTGACGCCTGTCACTAGCAAGTAGGACTTGACACTGAGCCAAAATATGTGACGAGAACACCTTAACCCAGGAAATGAACAGTTTGTAAACGAGTGACCTACATGAATACCAACATAATCGCCAAAGTTTCAAACAATACAATCAGCTCAGCCTGTACAAGCCAAAGCCACCACAACTGCTACGAGCCATCTGGTTGAGTGATCAGATCTTCTAGCTCTATTGTGTATATTAAAAAGAAAAAGCTCATAGTAGAACTCCTATGCCTTTATAATACATTCTGACTGTGAGGTATAACAAATTGAATGAGTATGAAGCGTGAAAAAGTGTGAGTCAACACTTCAATGTTTGGATTAGGAGCTGCGGTTGTCTTGGGTTTCAAAGAAAGGCTGAGTGGAGGATCAGAAACGATGCGGGTAAGAGCGAATATAGTTCTGCAGGCCTTTGTTGACTTAGAAAGCACTATTGTGTATTGTAGAAAGGGGAAGTGATCGGACTTGAAAAACGTGATAAAGGAATTAAACATTCTGCTAGCTTACACCTAACTACGCCTAGCTATACCGCGTTTCTCCCTCTAGTTACTACTTAATAGCCTTTTAAGTAATAATATTCTCTATCTCTACCTTTAATAGGGCGCCGTACTTCTAAATCTACTTCTTTTTACGCTATTTACGCGTTGTAGCTGCCTTATTTGCCCTTTATAGAGTAGCTATCTTATTACGTATAAGCACTATTAAATGCGCTATTCTCTTAGCGCCTTTTATAAGCTAGTTAAGTAACTAGATAACTAATATAGAAGAGGATTCTTAATACCTTTAAATCTGCTTATAAACTAGAGTTAACTAAGCGCCTAGCTTATACGCGTTACTTAGTATTTATAAGGTACTGCATAGTAGGCGGGTGTACGCACTTAAGAAGCAAAGGTATAGATTTAGATAGGGATAAGATAAATCCTTGCAGAGTCGTAGTGTAACACTAAGGCTATATAAGGGCTGTTACGTAACTGGGCACGTACTAGGCCTATTCTAGTAGAATACTAATAAAGAGTAAAGGTAGGCGTTATATAGCCCCTCCTTTTATTAAGCGCTATTTTAGTGCTTAAGAATAGGCTTAAGCCCCTAAGCCTTTACTTTAAGAAAAGAAAAAGGTTTACGCTTAATACTAAACTTTTAAAAAACCATTTTTAAAGTAAAAATATATTATAAAGAAGATATCTAAGAAAATATAAAGGCTAAGGCGCGTACGTTCTATTCTTTATATAAGAAATTTCTAGATAAGTTCTAATAGCGCGTAGCTTTTTTTAATCTTTTAGTAGTCTTAATAGCGCTATAGTTCTATTCTATAGATTCTTAAATAGTAGTAGTATAAAGCTAAGGTAGAATACTTCTAGTATAGTTATATAGCGCTATTACTCTAGGTTCTATTATTTATACGTAAATAGAAAGATAATCTTTTAGAGGTATTTATATTTAGAGCTATAGCTTACTAAGTATATATAGAATAGCGTATAACGTTCTTATTTATAAATAGAAAGTTACTTATTACTATAATACTTAATTATTCTATAAAGTAGTATAGTAGGGTTATTTCCTAACGTATAGTAATTATAAACAGTGCGTTAGTATATAGGTATAGAAAGCGTAGATATATTATAGAGAGTGTCTAGGTTCTATAAAAGGTAGCTCTAGAAGATATATAAGTATAGATAGTTAACCTATAGGTTCTATTTTCTATTTTTATTCTTAGCTTAATATTTATATTAGTTAAACTTCTTAATTTTACTATACCTATTACTTCTTATAAGTAGTATAGTAATAAGGTTCTTTTATAGAGAGTCTACTAGCTATCTACGCACCTTAAAAGCTAGCCTTCTTTAGTACGTTATTAGTGCTAGGTATATCCCCCTCTATTTTACGTAAAGGGTATTACTATTAAAAAGCTTTAAAAGATAGCTAGGAGTAAGTATATTAAGATCTAAGAATATAGAATAAAGGGCGGAAAGGATAGGACGACAGCAATAATGCGGGGCAACGCCGTAACACTATAACTAAGATTAGGTAATAACACTATCCTACTAAGCTATAACATCCCGCTAAGTAAGGGATAGTTAACTATTCCTAAATAGCTAACTATCCTATGCTTTTAAGATAGCAGTACTTTAAAGGGATAGTATTACTATATATAGGAATAGCAGAAACCCTATAGTTCCTAGAATTTAACTTAGTTAATAATCTATTATTTAGATTCTATTAAGTATTATTAATTTAATAGTTTTATAACTTTAATACTAACTACTCTATTACTTACTTACGTAATTAATAACCTCTTCTCTATTATTACTCCTACCTAAGAACTAACTTACCCTTATAGAACTAGCTACCCTATAGGGACGTAATATATTAAACACCTTTAATATAAGTAACTTTAAAGGTATTACTATAGTTACTAACCCTAAAAATAAGGTAGCTAAGCTAGACCTAT